>VWZT01012685.1:970467-1071435 GCA_013397055.1 Pachycephala philippinensis | reverse complement strand
TTTTTTTTTTTTTTAAATAAGAGCAGTATCTGTGAATAAGTATCAAGCCCAAGTATGTGGCTCTCACAGACTGCAGGTCCAGAAGGTTTCCAGGTTCCCACTGGCTGTCCATGGACACCCGATTTTTCTGAGAGGGTGTTCTGCTAACAGCAGCCCAAGGGGCACTAGCAGTTCTCCTTTCCATCTACCACTTTTGGACAGCCAGTGAGACTGATTTACAAGATGTCAGTGCTACACCAAGGGCACCAGTAATGCTACACAGTTCAGATTTCAAGCTGCTTTCAGATGCTTGAACCCTTTTCTGACTGCATTTGAGGATGTTTCGTTTGGGCACAAATCAAGGCAAGCCACCAAATGCATGACTCTGTGTAAACAACACTGTAGAGTTTTCTTGATCAGAGGTCTTCCCTTTGTAGGTCTGAGCTTTAACATTCACTGCCCTCCTCAGCTGTGGAGCAAATCAGTGCATCTGCTGAGGGGCAATTCCTCTGGAAAGGACAGCTATAATTTAGAGCAGCTGGTTTCATAAGCAATTACACTGCTTGAAAGAAAACCATAGTAAAACACAGTTTATGTATGCTGTAATAAAGATAAGAATTTCTCAAACGCACATAATTTCTAGCACTGTATGCTGGCTAATTACTCTTAGAGAAACATAAGATTGCTTCTCAGGCTCCAGAGAGCAGTTTAATCAAATGTGCTAAAATATAAAGAAAATATTTGTTCCAAAAAAGACAAAAGTTATTATCAAGACATTAGTGCCACTGTTTATCACCAAGGCTGATTAAGAGGTGTTTTGTGGCGCACTTCTTCACTGGCAAGAGTGTCTCTGTGTTTCAATTCAGAGGAGATGCGAAAGTGCTATTCCTGAACATAATCAGGAATCGATTCTCCCTGACACCACCAAGCAATTACAGCACCATTAAGTTCCATTAAGGTGGAGACACTGCCAAATATAGACTCAGCAATTAAAACACTGAATTAAAGTGTGTGATCCCCATACGTTCCTATCTTTTGCGTGTCAAAAGAAGACTTGTCAAACCAAATCAGAACTGAGAATTTTGACTGAAACTTGTACAAATCAGAAGTTCACTAAGTTTACCTACATTGTAGCAGACATAAGCTCTGAATAAAATTAAAAAGTCACAGTGACCTGCATTGTGCCTCAATTGAAAAGATTTCTGGAGATCACCTATTAATTTATTTTAACATGATCCATAGTTGTTGTTTTTAGGTTATACACCTACTAAAAGATATACTATTTAACTTTGCTTTCATTTTAACATTTTGAAACTGTTCAAAGTATGGTTTTCCCTTAGGGAGAAAAAGCCCCCAAGTAATCAGTGATCAATGTAATATAATTCAGTCTGGGAAATACAATAACTAGCAGGAAAAGTGCCCAAAAGCAATTTAGGAAACATCTAAAATCTTGGGAGGCATTGCACGGTCAGATTCCGAAGTTAATGGATAGATCCTTAAACCCTAACAAATTATATGTGAAACTTACTTCTGTCTGATGGTGTCTTTTGCTAGACAACCGTGTTTCTTCTCCATACAGAGTGCATTCAGAAATATAGCACATCATGGCACAAATGGTGCCATGTGACCTTTTCCATCCTATACAGCTGGTGCTGTATGCCTACTTCCACCCATGCCAGGCTATTACAGTGCATCAGCCAGCTGGTTCCCAGTGCTCTGAAATACTCTCTAAGAAGCTGTTCTGAACAGTACAACAAAAATCCAGCTTTATTATCTTCAGACCACAAATGCAAGCAGTACATGATGTATGATTGCCTTCTCCCAGAGCTCCATCTGATTTTTGTATTGAAAATAAAGCACTTCCATGATTTGATCTCCCATGTGCAAGGGGAGCAGTTTTCAATTCAAGCTGCCCATGTCAGTGCCCTCCTTACCCTGGGACAGGAAAAGACCTTGCCCTTGACCACCCTTGAGGGCTACCTGGGTCTCAAATGAGAAGGGGGCTTCATCAGAGAGAGTCCTTGCACCACCCCATCATGGGCAGTATCAAGTGCTGCTTTTCTCAAAGCTGCACAACACTACGGGGTCCCTGGCCTTTTCCCAAATGGGGTGAAGGTCAGCTAGCTCCCTGTGGGTTCTCCATACTTTAGATTGGCACTGCAGGCTGAAAAACCCTAAGTTTTCTTTTGTGCTCTCTGTGCTTTCCCTGCTTCAATTTTTTTTAAACTTGTTTCTTGTAATTGTTTTGTTCTGTTTCTGCTGCAGCAAATATGTATTTCTGGACTGCAGCTCTGGGAGAAATTCAACCCAGCAGGTTAGCATTAGCTAATATCATTGGATACATCTCAAAGGAGGAAAAGTAGAGTTACTGCTACCAGGGGTAGAGCCTGAATCTTCCTGTTCACTTTAATTTATCTTCAAGAGAAGCCAAACTACTTCCTGCAGCCTGCACCAGGCAACCATATATCCTTGGTTTATATGCACATTTCTACATGTTCCAGCATTACCAGAACCGAGGGGCAAGGGGAAGGGAAGACATCTGTGCTTACTTGAGAAAACGATCTAGAACCTCTCCTCTGCTGAGCATCTGGAAAGGCTTGCTGTGTACCCAAGGGTTCTGCTATTTTGAAACTTACCCAGATGCTTGCTGAAGAGTGCCCAAATGCCTGAACTCCCACAAGTCACAATTTATAAGGATTAAGACACAGCTGCTTTTTCCCTGCTGCCACTGTCAGGGGATGGCCCAGGCAGCAGCAGGTTAATGGTGTCAGCAATAGGCACTGAGTGCACCTGGGATAAAGCACAAGATCCATTGATGGTGTGGCAACAGAGGACAGTAAGGATGGTTTGATTTTAATAGGCAAATGCAGGCTGGCTAATGGCCCCTTCCTAATGAAAGTGCTCTGCTTTTGAGCCAAATCACTAATCTCAGTCCATTACTCTTATCAGTCTGTAGATGCTGGAAACAATAGAGTTCTTTTTACTTTGAATTAAGAATGACAACAGTACCACAGAAATGACCTGGTAAATGGTCTGTTCAGCCAATAATTTTATTTCAAGCAATGAAAAAGAAAAATGGCACCAGAAAATTCTCAGATATCGAAATATTTTCTGTGACACACTAAAAAATGTATATGACTTGCATTAATGGAATTAAACTTAGACAAGATAAACATTCAAATTATCCTTGAATTACAATTTCCTTCAAGAGCACTACACTCTCTGGATGCCAAGGATCTTGCAAGGTTAGATGCAGTACAATTAAAACAGCCTTTCCTACCTAAGCTGTGCTGCCTTTTTTCTTCACTGTAGTTCAAGACTGAAAGATTTAAAATAGACTGAAACAACCACAAACCCCACGCTGAGGACAGTCTTTTGTAACTCTCTCATTCCTCCTTCATCTCTCCTAACGCTGACAGGCGTGCTACCTTGACTCCTTGTTGTGCAATTGCCATATACATCATCCTGAATTTACCAAACACATTGCCCTGCTAAACAAATAGGTAGGATTTGCCTGTGCTGCACTGGAAATAAAAAGGGGCTAACTACACATTTATTAATGTCTTTGAATGGTTCTTGTAGGTGCATAATGAGAAAAAAATAGAATAAAATAAAAAGCACACAAGGATGAAATGTTATGGTTTAAAACTCACAGAAATAAGCTTAAATGCACTAGGTATAAAAATATTAATAATCCTTTGACTATATCTAGTTTCAAACTAGGGATTCTAAATCTTAATTTCAAGCTTTGAATCAATGTGACATTTAAATATTCATATTTAAATATTGAAAATATTTCTTAATCCATTCTTTACATGGATTTAATCTGAGAATGTGGATTTCACCATGAATTTAATGTCTTTATAAGCTGTCAACAGAATACCTTAATTGCAGAGAATCTTTATTTCCATACTCAGTAGTGAAGATCAATCTGCCCAGCAAGCAATTTATGCAAATTGACTTTAATGAGAACTCTTCTCTGCTTTACTAAAAATATAGAATCAGATTCTTTATATCCTATAGCGCTGATTGTTTGACTTCTTGTAGTTCTTCAGTAGTTTTAATCAAAATTAAAATTAAAACATCTATTTAGGACACCTACTTTCCTGTTTGAAAAGTTGTTTTCTTGTTTCTGAGTGTGATGCAAATGATTTTGGGAGAGGGAAATGAATAGAGTGTTTATATTCAATAACAGATTGTGTGCATCTGGCTGTCCACCAGTGATAATTGAAATTCAGAAATTAAGTTCTCAGACTCCCATTCTAATCACATCCTCTCATTGAATTATGAGATGATTACATATTTCACTTGAAGGAAGAGTAGTAAATATGGGAATTTGGGATCAGGGACTAGGAAAAAGTATAATAAAAACTGTATGAGATATCAGTAATAGTTTTATCATATGATGAGGTTCTTTCCTCTTCATCTGTTGTATACTAAAGACATTTAAAAATTGAGTGACTCTTATGTAGTTTTACAAATACTCTGAAATTTGATATTTAGCTGATCTCATAGGCCTCTGAAATACTATCCTTAACATGGGTATAATTTTTCTGCTGATATATGGATCAAAGCACAAGGAGAGGTTCACAAAATCATTTAGGCTGGAAAAGACCCTTAAGATCATCAAGTTCAACCATAAACCTAACACTGTCACAGACACCGAGAAAACCTCTATCCTAGAGATCAGCAGATGGTGGGCAGAGAAGCTGCAAGAAAATGGACAGAACCCTCAGTCCCATTGCTGCCTGGCATAAAACCACAAAACTTTCCAAATGGTATTAAGAGTGATAATATTCAAAGCAACACTTTAATGAAACCTTTCAGGTGCACAAATGTAGCTCTGTGTACACCTGATACAGGATTTCTACAATTTTTAGAAGGTTAATAAACTAGTGTATCTAGCAGGTACATCCAGAAGGAGATCAGTTGCCCTTGGGTCAGCCCCTTGGAGGTGGTCTAGGGGCTTCCTTGCCCTATTTCTTGTTATGTCTCTTAAGTTCTGGTGGAAAACAAGACGTCATTGTCAAAACTCCATCCTTGAAAATGAGACTAAACAGAACTACAAGCATGTGTTAGGAAGAGTTAGCTTACTGTTCTAAAATGTGAGAGAAAGGGCAGGAAGAGTGCTAGAAGCTATATAACTATGTACTAACAGCCTACAAAACTATGAGCATATGAAATGTATATATATAAAAGCAAAAACCTTTAGGCATCACCATGACTGACAATACTCTGAAGAAGTAGGACCTGCATAAATCCTAAGGACATAGTATGAGTTTGGTAAAACAAAAGGTCATGTAGGCCCTTTCCCATTTTAATATTCTTTGTTGACTCTGAGAGCCTTTGGAATATACTCCTAGTATTACACGTCTTAGAGGATTTTTTATTGCCCATGGCTCCTAAAGAAGTCTTTTATGAGCATAAGACTTGCCTGCGTGTTGTAGCACAGGAGCTGTTTTTGAAACTGCATTGCTAAGAGGGAAGGTCCTTACTTGAAAATGGTATTACAAGAGGGGTCAAAGATATAGCTAATCTTATGGCTGGGATCACAAACCAGAGGGAATATTGTTGTTCCAACGTGATGCATCGTTGCAAATGGCTTAAAATACATTATTTCCCATTATTACCTAGCAGCGGGTGAATGCAGCAGTCAACAGTTTAAAATGTATCCCCCAAGAGTCCCCATGCCTACAAGGCAGGTGTGGGATTTCTCTCTGCTACAGGATAGGTGGTTGATGTAATTTGTCACGCAAGCTCTCTTTATAGTCAAGGCAGAAATGGGCATGTTGAGAGCCAACTCCTCCCACCCAGACAATTATCTTAGATTAGACACTGCGCTTATAGATTGTTAAAGTTAGGGGAAATTTTCCCGCCTCTTAAAAATGGCCTGATTTTTGAAACTCCTCTCGAGAGTGGAGATTGTAATTTACTTCAGCATCTCAACATGGGTATAGTTTTCCAGCTTTTGACCCCAACATTTAGAAATGCTGGCAAAGCCAAAATTGAATAAAACACTTAGTGTCACAGGCACGAAACTTCAAGTTTTTAAATCAAAAGCGTGATGGGGTTCCTTTGGGTTAATGATGTGAATTGACAGTACTACTGGAAAAGTTTAGTCAGGGGGCTGCTTGTATCAAAAAGCCACACTCGTGGTCCTTTGGTGAGGCCTCTTGCAGGCAGTTTGAAGGCTATTCAAAACCAGAATAAGTAATTTACTCCATTTTTAGCTACAGTGGTCGGTGTAGGTGGTTGCATATTTACCACAAAAGCAGCTTCTTCAAAACAACACGACGCTGACTAGACACAAGGAGTCGTGACTTGGGCGTGCTCCACCATGTGGGATAAAGCTATGTGGTGGGAAGCACGCAGCCACCTTAAAATCATGTGGGTCCTTACAAAACCAAGTAAAATACCAGACACCCAGGAGCCACATTACTCACTGCATTTGCACTGTGCTCTTATTACTCTCACCTGAGGACTCGAAAAGCTTCTGTGCTTTGCAGTAAGAGTGCAAACAACCAGCAGCCACCAAGAAAGACTGGGATGACCTTTCATAACTTATGGTTGTCTCAGCTACTAGTGACTATTTTGCCTGTTTTTTTACCACTTTCGTTGGTAGGCAAAAAAAAAAAAAAAAAAAAAAAAGTGATAATGTTCTCATATGAATCATCCTTCCCACTAAACTGTCTCCTTGAGTGGCAGTTGAGTTTGTTAGTCATCCATAGTTTCAAAATTGTGGGTGGCAATTATCCAGCATTTCCTCTAGATGTCAAGTCACACGGATAATCCCCTGGGGTGTGTCATTACACCCACTGGAACTGCTGAGGTTTTGATGTCCCCATTCTTCCAAAGCAGAGGCTATGTGTTTTCTTTCCAGGCTGCACTGCAAAGTTTTGCTATTTTTCTGCAGATTTTACTCACAGGGGCCTGCTACTTTCACAATCTGTTACAGGCTCTGTCAAGTAAGTCCAAGCTGGTAACTTCATCAGCAGCTTTCTTCTTCAAAGCTGAGGGGAAAAACATGCATCTTGAATGGAAAGTGAGCTGCCCAGCCATACATGTATAAACAGAAGTCAAATAACAGGAAACTAAGGTGTCAAATGCAATTCACATTCATCATTTTAGTTCATGAAAGTGGCTACTTTGATTTTAGCCTCAGCAATCTCTCAAGCACAGCTAGCTCAGCCTCTCTGTCTCTGCAGAGAGAAACGTGGGATTGGAAGTGTCTTAGGTGGGAGCAGTGTGGATTTGGGAAGGGCACTTCAGAGGGAAATGCAGCCCAGGTGAGTTGCCAGTGATAAAGCAAGATAGCAGCAGCCCTTTTGGGGGAACAGAGTGGTGTTTCCATAGGGGTTGAGGTCAGGGCCCCCTTTTGGGGTCCTGCTAAACTCTATGGGGTGTATTTTGGTCTGTATTATTGTACATGGGACCTGGTGAGCCTAGCCTCACACTTAGGGGCAAAAATCAGGCACAATAGATGCTGCTGTCTGAGGTGGTCTGATTTCATGTAATTTCATCTACTTGCTGCTGGAGACCCCAGTGCTCCTGAGTTTGGAGGTGTTTTGCACCCACCCCTTCCTAGACTGGGCCCTCCAAACTGCAAGGGGCTATCATCAGCTCTAACCAACAGTTGTCTTCCTGGATTATATCACCTGATCAAATCTCACTGGGGTAGTTAGGTAGTCCATACGGTTTAAAATCATCATACTTTCCACCTTTGTAAAGACATCTCAAAATATGAGCCTTAGTATGTGTATATAATTGCCACAAAGAACCAAAAATCAAGTATCTGAGCGATGTGTTCAGATTGCTATAAGCCCTTCAGGTCCCATAGGAGTCTTCCTCCCACCGTGGTTGGTAGGGTTGGAATCACTTTTTCATTATATTAATGGAAATCTGCAGCAAACTCATCAGTTCTAATTTCTCTGACTGGCATATCAGAGCAGCAGGTACATATCCGTGGGGTTAGTTCTGGCATTTTCTGTCTGTAGAAATAAGGAATTTCAATAGCTCGTTATTCCTTGATAGTACTGTGCGCATTAAATTCCGTAATGGTACCATACAATGGTTGGCCATTTTTCCTATTGTCTATGTGAGGATAATTTTTATTCCAATTCAGTCAATCTGGGTTTTAGGAGATGCATTTGATTAGACACAAAGTGAAAGACTGCCATGCAGTGTTATGTCAGGCTGACTGCTTGAGAAGCAGTACCAAATCACTGCATGAGCGCCTGGATGAATGTCAGCTGAAGGTAGCCGGCTGTATCTGCTAGACAAACCTTAAAATGGTTTAGATGCAAAAAATTCTGTGCTAACAATGACAAGTAACTACATGATCATTATTTTTGTCCTCATTTCCTCGTATTTTTCATCCTTTTTTCCTCTTATTTGCAAATAAATTCTTGCTAATGCAACTCAGTATAGTACTTGTCACTACAGTGAAGTTCCCATTCATTAAGAGGCCTCCATACTGGAGGTCTTTTTCAGAATAAATCCATGAAAATAGGAAAAGCAAAAGATGGTGCAAAAAATGCCTAATATTTTGATGAGTCATCCTCTGTCTAATTTTGAATTAAATTTTGGTCATGTGAACTGAAAATTATAATTCAATAACTACTATTATTTAAAGAGGTTATTTTTATTGTAAAAATAGAAGGAGGAATCAAAAGAAAAAGTGGAACACAAAAACCATCAAACTCAAAAGAGGACTGGTATAATAAAGAATAGAGAGCTCAAACAAACGAGACAGGGGAAACAGAAGACAAAACCAAAATATATCACAAGAAGGAGTGCATTGACATTCATATTGATTTCAGAGGGCTAAGAAAGGATCTCAGCTCAGCAATCACTGGGTTACTCACTCTCTTGATACTGTTAAGCGTGCTCTGATTCCCAGAGGTGGGTGGTTTCACCCACCATGCTTAGTTAACTTGTGGGACCCCCAGCCACAGGAGGTTCTGGATACAAATATTGGCTGGTGCTGAAGTGTCAGCCAGAGAGGTTAGTTGAAGAGAAATCTGGGGGCTTCCCTTAAATACAAAACAGGAAGTTACTGAGCAGCCAGCTGTTGGACATGGGTATTCTGGGAAAGCAGATATCCTTCAGTATACATAGAAGTACTGCAAAACTCTTATGCTGTTGTACGGCTCTCTGCACATCCTTTTTGGCTGATGTTCAACTCTGGATTAACTAAACTTTCACTCTACTATCACAGCTGGTCTTTATGTTCATATTGCATAGAATCATGGTATCAGAGAATCATAAAATATTCTGAGTTGGAAGGGACCCACAAGGATTGTGAAGTACAACTCCTGGCCCTGGACAGGTCCAAGAGTCACACCAAGTGCCCGAGAGCATTGTCCAGATCGTTCTTGAACTCTGTCAGTCTTGGTGCTGTGACCACTTCCCTGGGAAGCCTGTTCCAGGTGAAGCCTGTCCCTTTAGTGAAGAACCTTTTCCTGATATCCGACCTAAACCTACCCTAACTCAGCCTCATGCCATTTCCTCGAATCATGTCACTGGTCACCACAGAGAAGAGATCAGTGTCTGCCCCTCTGCATCCCCTCGTAAGGAAGTTGTAGACTGAGGTGAGATTTCCCCTCAGTGTCCTCTTCTCCAGGCTGAACAAACTAATTGACCTCAGCTGCTCCTCCTAAGGCTCCCCCTCCATATTTGGCAAAGTTTGGACAACATGCTGTGTACCTAGAGGAAATGAAGATTGACATTGGTTGGATTTTCTTGCTCTTCTTCTTCTTGCAAACTTTATCAATGTCATCCCAAGAAGTTTAAGTCAAAGCAGTGCTGGCTGCAGAAGATTTCTCAGAGCTATATCTAGTGGGGTTTTGAGTATCTCCAAGGATGGAGATCTTCACCCAACCTTATTACAGGGAAAAAGGAGGGGCTTTAGGTTTAAATGGAATTTCCAGTATTTCAGTTTGTTCCCTTTGCTTCTTGGCCTACCACTGGGCCATCTTCCTTGCACCCTCTTATTGGACATTAACACTCATTGATAAGATCCCTCTGAGCCATCTCTTCTGCAGGCTGAGCAGCCCCAGCTGTGTCAGCCTCTCCTCAAAGGAGAGATGCACCAGTCCCTCAGCCATCTCTGTGGCCCTTCACTGGGATCACTCCTGCTTGCCCATGTCCCTGCTGTACTGGGGAGCCTGGAACTGGGTGCAGCCCTGCAGATGTGTCTCACCAGTGCTGAGGGCAAGGATCACCTTCCTTGACCTGCAGGCAATGCTCTGCCTAAGGCAGGTGAGGATGCCTTTGGGTTTCTCTGCTGTAAGGGGCCTGGCTTACCGTCATCTAGAAGGGGATCTGCCAAAAAACAACACAGAAAGCAAAACAAAAAAACTCCAATGTTTGCCCAAATGATGGGTCTTGAGGAACACTTGCAGGCTGCCAGAGAAGGAGGCCAAGTAAATTTTTTATTGTGTAATCTACACACTACTCTGATTGGAGAGGATTTTGACTCTCATAATAACTTTAACTGTAGAAGCTGATTTTGTTACTAGAGAAGAGTTGGATCATGGTGGGACACCTGTCTGAATAATATCTCACAATGTGGAATTACCTGTATTTTAGTAGCTGTTATCTTCGGCAAAGAACATGTTTCTGTTAGACCAGACAAAGGAGACCCACAAAACCTCACATTGTTCACACTTGATTAACAAATAGGACACTAATGGTTGACTGTCAACCTCAGGGATAAACTTTATGTTAGAAGTCAGGAAATCAAATGCAATTAATATGTTAAAAAAGACTCAAGACTTTTAATGTGAAACTATATTTAAGATGTTTGATTTTTGGATTTGTCTCTGTCTCCACAGTAAGTTTGTTTTTCCTCTGAATGTGGCCCAATCCCTCTTTGAGGGAGGATTGTCTTTTTATCAGGACACGTATTAAAATCTGTCCCAATGAATGCCACTAGAGAATGGGAATGCCACTAGAGAATGGGAATAGCTATAAAACTTCTGTTTAGTAAAGACAGAAAAAGTGGAAAAGTTGGCAAAAAAATTTCTTTCCTCACTTTTACTTTTTCTTTCCATTCTCTTTTACCTCTTTTTTTTTTAGAGGAAAAAATTTCCCTTTGACTGCAAATGATAAAGAAGCAAAGCAAAATTTCCAGTCTGTATGTATCATGCACACTCTGAGAGTTATGAGTGTTGGATGTGTATTTCTCTTAGGAAGTCTTAAAGGATTTTACTAGTGAGAAATGACGAACCACTTCATTAGGAGATAAAACTATGTCCTCTCTGAGACAGCATTAGCCTCTAAAAATTCTGTTCATTTACCTGGTTTTCATTTTGATTAAGGACAGCAGAGGTAGCATTGCATAGACAAAAGCTGAATACATTTTTCAGTCACGCAATGTCTGCCTTTAAATTGGGGAACCTTTGACCTTGGGTAGTTCTGCCAAGATTGATTTTTCATATCGGTCCAGCTAAAATGAATTATTGCCAGAAGAGTATTAAGCATGCTCATTTTGACTTTTTTTTCTATAGCATTTGTCTAGCATTGCATCATTAGTTGTTTCTGAAATTTTTGCATTGCTATTTTCTTTCTTTCCTTTTCTTCTGCTTTTCGGGTTTTTTTCCCTGAAAGATTTTAGGCAAAAGAGAATTTGGGATCATGTAGATTTGGACAGTTAACAAATTAATCAGAAGTAGACTTTAGAAGTTGTTTTACGGTATCAAAATAAATTATTTTTAATGTATCTATATTTTAAAAAATTTATGTAATACTAGCACTATTGAGATTTGAAATAAAATACTGAATGTCACAAAATTAAGGATGTTGAAAATCTGCTAAATCCCTGTTGAAGATACTCTTTGAAAATAAGTTGTCGGTCTTGAAAATATTTGAAATAGTTAAAATATCTTCTAAGTTAGAAAAATTATTATTATGATGACATTTAAGCAAGAAGTGGGCACAGAAACCCTGAAGAGTGAATTCTCACATGGGAGTGAAGCTATTTGTGGGCGCAGCAGTTCACACACATATTAAGATACAAGAAAAAAAAACTTAACCAGGTCAATAACTCTTTCTTCATTCTCTATTGCTAAGTAATCATTATGTTTGTAATTTCATTCATGTTTGTGGATATTGTTTACAGTGATGGGACAAGCTTAAGTCTTGATAACCTGTTCACGATACATATTATTTCTATCACTTAGCATTTAGAAATGGCAGGTTAAGGTCTTCTGTGCATAATAGCTGAAGAAATAGTCAATCCCATTTCCTTGAGACCAAGACCAAAGCATGGACATGAGGCAACATGCAGCTACAGCTACCACAAAAGCAGTGGACAGGTCTAATCACCATGGAAGGCACTGATATCACTGCACAGGAAATCCTGATGTTGTGTGTTCTTCATGAATATGAAAAGTTCCTAATCCAGAACAACCTCCATGGAAAAGAAGAAAGCAAGTCTGTACATATTCAGAAGGAACTCCTCCCAAACACAAACAACAACAGAGAAGGAAACACAAAGATGACTGAAAATGCACTAAAGAGCATAAAAGACCTGCATGGGAGAAAACTGGACATATTTGCCCAGTTGTAGTGGCCATAAAATCTCTAAACACAGTCCTGTGTTGGCAGAGTAGTTTGGAAAACACAGGAGAGAATAAAGATGCCACTAACGAATGGGAAAGAGCAATATGGATTTATACCAGCAGAGATATTGGCTCTTGTTTTTTTCTCTTTTAAAATTCATTTGCATGTTTTGTCAAACCCATTCACAGATGTAATCGAAATTTTGTGAGCAAACATTCCTTTGACAGACGAGTTAACGAAACAAGTTTTTCAATGATAAAATGGACTTCAAGGGACACAAATATCTATTATCTTGTAAACAGGGGGAAGTAAACTATGGGCTTTGTGGTTTTCATGTTGCAGCTATGATGTTATTTACGTCGCTAAAACTAGCTAATGAACAGCTGTTAGCATTAGAGTCAATGCAGGAAAGTGAAACACCTGCTTCAGAATGCTCTTTAGAAGCCTTCCTGGACAAATAAAAAAAAGATAAGTCATGAAACTCTTACTGTAATTTCATACCGGATCTTAGAGGAAAGGCAGTAAAAAAATGTAGAAACTATTTGGGCTGATGCCATTAAAAAGCTCTGTCTGATTTCTCTGATTTTGTCATCAGGATGCTGCCCACTGTCCCCAGCTGAGCAGTTCGTCCCCACTGAGGCATCTCTCAAGGACAACACCTGGCTTTCCCCAACAGGGACATGGAGAAAATGCCATGCAATGTGGTTCTGCCAGGTGTGAAAGGAAGGCAGGGCTTGCCCACTTTCATGGCATCACCTGTCACAAATGAGACCAGATGGACCTCGGGAAGCTGTTATCAACATTGCAGCAGGGTTGGTCCTGCCCTCACTGTAGGGAAACAGAGGAGGTCTAGAAGATCCTAGCAGCTCCACACCTTTGTCTGGATATTGGTTGAAGTCTGAATAATCTTCTTCTGAATATCCTTTCCTACCAGTGCCAGACATTTGCTGCCTCATGTGCCTGCACGAATTGGCACGTGCTACCTCAACAAAGACATCAGGGCATAGTCTTTCCATAAACTGGGGAGCTACTACTTGTTTGGTTTAGTCCCTGTGCAATGCTGAACTCTTTTTAGCCCACGGATACATATCTCTGGTGTTATCAAGCAATGTTCAACCTCGAAGAAATGCAAACACGGGAAAGTAAACCCTGCAAGGTCTATTTATTTAAGAGGTTACCAATTTGACTTAGGAGACTGAATTAAGAGCAGAACCCTTTTACCAGCTCTAGTTAGTTGGGGCATAGAGTATGAAAGAAGCCATCTTACTTCCTTAGAATATTATGTGAGTTTTGCATCTGTGTAATCTTGGTTACAAGAAACTTTAATGCAGTTAAATAAGAATTAGAAATTGCCTGCGCTATGCATTTGTAAAAGTGGATACTGCAGATATGTATGGGGGGTGGTTCTTTGCAGATGTGCCTGTGCTAATGACAAGCTCAAAGCTTGGACCCGGTTCACCAAGCTGAAGGAATACGTTTGTGAGCATGGATATAAACAGCTAGAAAGGATATTGTTTCTTGTGCCTTCCTAGGGGAGAGCAGTTTTGACACAAGTAATAGAGCAAGCTGTGTCTGTCTGCATGCCAGAGAGAACCCATGGTCTTTCAAAAGTGGCTTCTGAGTGACTGGTCAGAAATGAGCCTAAAAAAAGTTTAATTGAATCCTGTGTAATCTGACAGCCAGCAACACTGAGAATGACATCAAAATAGTAGTGTATAATCCTAAATGCCATGAACTATCCTTTATATCAACTAGAAATTGAGAAGCATTTTGTTTGATGGTCTTGGCATGGTGAGCAGTGAGAATATTCCTTGAAAGATACAATTAAGTCTAGCCTGATACCTAATGCTGTCAGGGAGTGGATTATTTAGAAATTAGGATTTAGAAGATAAACTCTTCCTTTTGTTTAGCTGCCAAGGCTATCATATTGGGAAGCTCAGTGTGGGAGCTCTGCCCAGGTGGCTGTCCAAATCACTGGTTCCTTGAATGTCTATCACCTCACTAGGCACCTAAATCCCTCATGTGCACAGTGGCAGGGGATCAGCAAATGACCCTGTGGCACTTGTGCCACTCAGGAGGTGAGGCTGCCCCCCGAGGGCAGGGGCTGCTGCTGAGTACAGCAGTGTGGGGTGATCCTGCCACCGTGGGCACTGGCATTGCTGCTCCTGCCAGCCAGGAGCTGTAGCACCCACTTGTCTCTGACGGAAAGGCTGTCCTCTCTTCTGGCCTGGGAGGGGAGACAGGTATTTTCACAAAGCAGTTCATCCCACTTTGGATGGGATGAATTACTCTTCCTTCTCCACTGATCATTCAGGCAGCCCAGACCATAGTGCAATACTAATTGCAGCTAACGCTAAAGGTGTTTTGTGCAAACAGTAAAAATAACTTGTACAGATATTGGAAAAATTAAACATGATCATGTCTGACAATAGCAAAAGTAAATAGACAGACATGTTCAAGGGCTTTTTCTGAGCCCTTATCCTGTACTGCTGCTTTAATATAGTCATTTAAGAATTGCTTTGAGTAGAATACAAATTGCAGAACAATGTCTCTCAAAAGAGACAATATTCTTTAGAAAGTCTGTAAACACCGTGTCCATGTGAGACAGAGTGGAAGTCAGGAAGCTGTTCCGATCAACTTATTTGTAAGCCCATAGTGGCATCATCACATTTCCTGTTCAAAGAGCAGACAAAAACTTTCCTGAACTATCCTCATGAGTTGTGAATTATGGATGTATCTCTGTGAATCATTGAGTTTCTGTCTGAAAGTTAAATAAAGCAGAAGAATATACTTTTTTTCCTTTTCTTTAGTATTTGGATTCTCTGCACAGTTCCTTCTATCTATTACTTTTGTTTCCCTACACAGCCATGCACACATATAGCCTTGAGGCTTTTCTGTATTTCCCCTGTGGTTTTAATACTTTAAAGAATATGTGTATGTTCTGCCTAGATATTGATACTTCTTATTTTCTGAGCAATCAAAGGTGCTCATGTTTCATGAATGTTCATATGCAAGTATGTATTTTCATCAGGAAAATTCTGTGTCTATTTCAGGCACCTGGTATTCCTGCATTGCCTTTCAGCGAAGGTTAGCCACTGGATCCAACTGCTTCAAGTCCTATTAGACAGCTTTTCAGACATACTTCAGAAATAATATCTAGACTTTTAGGCATCCACAATATGAAGCATCTCCTTGTAAAAATAACAATTCATTTTTAATGCAGAAATTGTTTCCTACAAATACAATTCCTCTGCAGAAGAGCATTTTTGTTTCAGCACACTTATAAGCATTTTGAGAGCACCTTTTAATAACATCATGTTCTGGAATGCTGGCGATTTCCCTGGAAAATTGTCCACAGATTCCTCTGTTCTAGTTATCTTAGGGGTAAGAACATCTGCCATGCTGACATCCATTCCCATCAGTCTGGATGGTGTTTTCAAAGGGATGAAGCTGCACTATTCCTTAGAGCATCTCTGCCCTCTGTGGCCCTACCCTCAGCAGCAGCCCTGCCCTCTGACTCTGCAAGGCTCCTGCTTTGCGTGCCCGCTCAGGGGGCTGCGTGCCTTGAGCTCTAGTTAATGTTTAATTAAATAGAAAGGCCCAAAGTATTAATAATAAACTAACTCCATGGCAAGCAGAGGAAGAAACATCTGCCAGAAACTTTATGCCTTTGTGTCTTCTAGCAATTCTTCTTGTCCCTGCTAGTTTACCACGCTATCTAGCATTCCAAACAAGAAGCACACTTCCCCCAGTCTCCTCCCATGCCTCCCAAACAGTCCTGTTACTTGATTTTATCTGCCTGCCACAGAAGCATGCCAGGGGACTGTTCCTGCCTCATGCCACTGCTCTTACAGGAGGTCACTCCATCTGGGCTCTTACAGGAGCTGTTCTGCACAGCCACAGGTAACCACCACCGCACATTTCCAGCTCATTTTTTCACACAGGGTGACTTGTCCCCAGGCCCCAGTAATGTCCCCCCATACACAGAGAAATGCTTCCTCTTGACATACTCCTGCCTTCACCTTTATTTTCTCTATTTGGTACAGGGCAGCACTGCAGGCAGAAATCTCTGCCAGAGTCTGCATGTGTTTTGCAGAAGACATAACCACCCCAGTCAGCAGTGACAGGCTGAGGACCAGACACCAGGTCTCCAGATTCCCAGGGCCAAAGGGCTCATACATCCTTGCAGTGATGGTAATGGTGAAGAAGAGGAGAACTTCTCTTTCTCAGTAAGGCTAAGCTGGAAGCATCACAGCAGTTGGGCAAATGCCTAGTAGAAGGAACCCAGAATATAAACACACAGAGTATGAGAAGAAATAAAGGACTAGTAACTCACACAGATTCACCCAACAGGCCATGGAAATGTCCATCATTAATTTCCAGCAGTATGTGTTCTCCATCCTTTTGCCTTCTGAAATGCTTTTGAAAAAAAAAAAACCAAAAAACCAAACTTCTTTTGGCTTTCAAACTGTAGTATTATATAGCCCAAAAGAATTAAAATCCCTGCTGCTGTGTAATTGTGACAACTCGTTTGGGGTGAGGTGCATGCGTTATGCACTAGGTGTGAGCCACTCTGACTATCCACAGGGCTCTTCTGGAGCCAGCTGTGCCCAGTTCACGTGCAGCAGCTGCTGAGATCCAGGCCAGCTGCCAGGCTGCCCTCCCTGCCTCCTGCTTCCCTACCCACTTACCCATTCTGCCTGTGCCAGGCCTCTCCATCCCTCTCCTGAGCTCTGATGCTTGGCTAAGCAGCTCCAGTTTGATTTTCCATCCTTCTTCAGGGTTACTTCCCCTAGAAGAGAAGGAGGGAAGAAGAAATCTCTGCTGAAGCCCTGTCTTTGTCACTGCCTCCCTCCTGCTTCTGGAGCATGTGGCACCATTTGGTTACAGGACAGACCCTGAACTCTACTGACTAGATAGTCAGGTCCTCACTTTCGCCACACACACACCCCCCTGCCCTCACTTCTAGCCAAACCTGCTCACATCATAACCCTTTAGACATAGGCTGTTGACTAAATCTGAGGCTAAGTGGACCTAACCACACCTAGACTTCTCTAAGAAGTTCAGAAAGCAAGGGGATCTCACTGAAACTTGTTGACCCAACAGGAGGGATCATGACCTGATTATACTATAATCTCTCATAATATATGATAGAGTTTTGATCTACATACCACACTGGCAATATTTAGATACTGTATTGGCGATAAATCTAAACATAATCACCCACATGATCACTGTGCCCTCCTTCTCAAGCCTGGCCAAGAGCCTTCTTTTGATGACATTGCCACACAATGTTGCCTGCCTACACACCTGAAGGATACCTAAGGAATGTGAAATCCAGAATGCTGTCCTTTGAGAGGAATCTCTGGAGATCACCAGGTCCAACCTTCTGCCCAAAACCTTCTGCCCTTCTGCCAAATTTAAAGTTAGACCAGATTGTTATGGGAGTGTCCAGGCAAGGTACCTCCAAGGATGTGCCTGCTCAGATGTGTCTCTGGGCGCCTGTTCCAGTGCATGACCACCCTCACAGTGATTTTTTATTTTTCCTACTGCAAAAATACTTTTCTAACTAGAACTACCCTTGCTGCAATTTGAATCTGCTGCTCCTTGTTCCGTCACATGCACCTCTGGGAAGAGACTGGTCCTTCTTCCGTGTCTTCTCCAACAGGACAGCTGAAGAGGGCAGTGAGCTCCCATCACTGACAGCTCTTAAAAAGGCTGGGAGCTTCCCCACCTCTCCTCACCCTTCTTGTGCTGCAGCCCCCCCCCGCCCCAACCTGGTGTCCTCCACTTGATCCCACCTGTGTGGCAATGTCTTTCTCTTACTGGGTAGCCCTAAACTGCACCAAGTGTGGTCTCACTGGGCAGAAGAGAGAGGAAGATATACTTTCCTGCACCCACTGACCATGCTTTTTGCCAAGACAGCCCAGTGGGTAGTTGGTTTCCCCTGCTGCCAGGCACAAAGCTTCCCTGGGGTCAGCTTGTCCACCAAGTTGCTGAGAGCACTCTCCATCCTCTCATCCAGATCACCAATAAATATCCCAAACCATTGCAGCCCTGGTACCTCTCCCTGAAGGATGCCACTAGTCACTAATCTGTCTGCTGGACTTCTTATGTCTGAACACCACCCTTTGAGACTGGCAGTCCTACCAATTTTCCACCCAATTAATCAGCCACTTATCCAGATCTTATTTCACCAGCTTAACCTTGGTCATATTATGGAAAACTGTGTCAAAAATGTTCTAAAGGTCGAGATAAACAAGATCCACTACTCTGCCCTCATCCAGAGCTAATAAGGCAATAAGATTGGTCAGGGGTGATATGTCCTTCGTAAATCAGTATTTGACGTCCAAATTATCTTCTTGTCTGTCCTGTGCCTGGACTCACCTCTCAAGGGCCTGAGGTCAAGCTGACTGGCCTATGGACCCCTTTCAGGCCCTACTTGAAAATGGATGTAACATTTGCCCTCTCCTTATCATCAGAACCATTCCCTGATCATGACCTTTCAAAGATGGTAGAGAAATGTTTCAGAGTGACATTGATCAGCATTTTTCGGATGATCCCATGCATATCTAATTTGCTTTAGTGGTCCTTAACTTAATTACCTTCTGCTGTAGGCAATGCTTCTATCCCCTAGGCTCTGCTACTCATGTAGATTAACTGACAAGAAATGTATTTTCTTTTGCTACAGGTAATCAATATTATTTTAGTTGAAACTTCAGTTATTTTTGAAAATCATGGGGTTTATATTCAGTCCTTGATGGTTTTGCACTTTTTATATCTTTTGCCCAGCCATTGCATCAACAAAAATGTCACATAGCTATATTATTAAGATATTTTGCTCCCATTCAGTGACTTGATATTTGGGGAATTTGCATGATTTAATGGATAGATATGTCTGACTCAGGTGATAAACAAATGACCAAATTGCACCAGACGTGTGGAAAGTTTCAGAATTTTGTCTTAAAATAACAATCTGAGATCATCTCTGGGTCAGATATAAAGCCTCCAGGATACTTTGAACCTTCTATGTCTTTCCATGGATGCCTGATTAAAAGACTGTATTAATCAAATGTCGGGTCTCAAAAATACTCAGCGTTTACTGAATAAGAAGAGCTGGACTGCCTATGGAAATTTAAATTTTCAATGCAGCAGATGGTAACACCAGACCAGGATTAATCCAGTTGGTTCTGTAATTTCATGCGCACAGCAGAGAGCACATGATGGTCACTTTATTAGGAATTTATAAGAATATACTTCTAATACATTTTGTTTATTAGCAGTTTGTTGCTGCCAAAAGCTTGAACAGACAAGACTGAGACTTGATATGTCTTTACAAAAGTGTTTCAGACTAAGAGAAAGCCATGTTAATGTATTGGGCAGATAACATTGGAAATATTGATGAAGAGATTAGTGCTTGTAGAAGGTCTTGAGGCTCAAAATCTGAGAAGAAGCTGAAACCTTATATGCATGCAGCCTGGGCAAGACCAGGCTGAATAACAGCTCCTGTGGACTTGCTAACAATATTTTCTGAATCACTTTTAGTAGCTTGCATGTTTATTCATATGTGCAGAAAATATAATATATAAATTGGAATTTCTTCCAGAGGTTTCAAGATGCCCAAGCTCGAACTAGCAAAGACAATCTTCTTTCACCCAGAACAGTGATGAATGATATCTTCTCTTGTCTCATTGACTTTGACATAGAGAAATGAGTGCTTTACATTTCAGCTTGCCCTTTTGATAGAACTCTGGTCAGAAGAGAAGGACTTTTCTAACACTGTGTGAAAGAAAACTACTTTAGAGGAAGAGGCATCATCTGACTGTGAACCAGGGATTTTGAGGGAGAGATTTGTCTTTTGTACAGTATGAGATTGAAATGAACACCTCAACTTAGACTCCTGAACTGACTTCTAATTGAAAGTGACCTGGATTTCAGACCTGCAGAATGTGAACACTTTGAAAAGAAATTAATAGGAGCTGCAGGAAATGTGACCTTCTGGTTTGTGGAAGTTTCAAAATTATTTAGAAGCTAAATATTAATTCATAACTCTTAATAACTTAATGAAAAAACAATGTGCTCTATCTTTAAGTAACACAATTTAGCGATTTTAGCCTGAATTGGAAATCTCTTGCTAACCCATGTCCCAGAGTCATTGCATTGTCTGTAGGGACAGACTCCATGTCCTGTGCAAGAGAAAATGGATGTATCACCATGCATTGAAACAGCTTTGGTTCACTGTATGGTGAGCCTCCTTCCTAGTTAGTCAGAGGTTTTTCTAGGAAGCACCATGCACAACTTTGTTTCACAGCTCTCCTTGCCTCCTTGGAGTGCAAACACCAAGTTTTGAAGAAAGCATGCATCTTGTGCATGAATAAAGACAGAAGAAGAAGTGAGAGACACACCTTCATAATCCTCCTCGACAACAGGATTTGCAAGATTTTATCCTGAAGTTCTCCCTGATGTCTGGGAGACAGCCCCAGATGGCAATGTGGCCCATCAAACTGACAATAACCAACACACACCTTCTGGGGACTTGTCTGGAACCTAACACTGAAAGCTGCTCCTGCCTCAGCCTACTCAGTGCAGCCCTGGGCAGGCCACTGCCATTATTGTTTGTGAAACTGGTGTATTAATACACACTTTTCACAACTTTGGGTTGTCTTTTCCAGCCATTAATCTCTTTGGCTTCCTAGGTTCTAAAGTCAAGGACATCCCGAAACAACAAAAACATATAGGGAAAAAAAAAACACCAAAAACACACACCAAAAAACACAAACAAACAAACAAACAAACAAACAAACAAACAAACAAACAAACAAACAAAACAAAAAAAAACCCCACCCAAAACCAAAAATAAAATAAAAAAATCCCCAAACAAAAAACAAAAATAAAATCTTCTTTTTAAAAAAAATTTTAAAAATATTTCTACCAGGATGCCTTAAAAATGTTGTTTAGGAGCAAAGCTACTTATCCTACCACATTTTTCAGTATGAACAAACAAAAAAATTGAGCTTAAAGCCAAGCCTTTATTTGAATATTCCTCTCACACTTGTGAGAGTTTCCTATGCCGGGCATACAAATGGGAAACAACTCTGTTCAATAAGCCTTCTTCAGGCAGCATTTCTCTAGTGGACATTAATAATGGAAAAGAAATAAACTCTGGCCTGTGCAGCTTTTTATTAAATACACATCTTAGAGCCAAAATGCCCGAACAGCCTGAAAGCACATTGTGTTTGCTCGGAGTTCTGTTCAAGAGTTCAGTCCCCTGCCTTGCCATTCACAAGCAGAGCATGTTGCAGTGCCTAGCACCCTGCAGGACCTACTCCAAAGGGCTTAAACAGAATGGCCAGAAATAAAATAAGGGGGAGATCTGAAAAAACAGATACAGACAGAAGGGTGTCATTGAAGGAATGGAGTAACTTATCAGAGAAGCGCAACATGAAAACAGGTTAACCAAGTTATTAAGAAGAAAAGCAGTTTGTTAATCCCAATCCATGTCCTTCAATGATGTTTAGAGATCTGCTCCTTCTGATTAAGTCTTCAGCATACCAGGACTGAAGCTTATGAGATGCTCAGATTCCCTCAAAGATGAAATAGGATAAATGTTTCCATTTCTACATGGAAATAGTAACAGCAAACAAAACTGTTGTAACAACAGTATCTCTATATATCTGTTTCAACAGATGTCCACAAACCCAGAAATTGATCTGATTCTATGCCAATCTTTACGGTGTATCATCACTAGGGTGTTTCAGTCTGTTGGCACTATGTTAAAATTTCTTGAATTTCAGCGTAACGGGGAAGGATGCATCCTGGTCACACCATCTTGTGGGCTGCTTCCTATTCATTCACCTGAGGGATCTGGGGGCTCTGTCCATGCTGGCAATGCTGCAGGAATACCTGGTCACAAGCAAGGTGTCAGCCATGCAGAATCAATGGGATCAAAACTGCAGTGGGGTCAGATCCAGCAGAGCTAGATTCGTTCAGTCACTGAGAGCAGAAGGCACTCTACCACAGCACACATTGCAGAAGCCCTCTGCTCACTGCCCTCAGGAGTGCTGGCTTGACTCCACGTGTTCTCCCTTCAGCACATTCGTGGGCTTCCAGACCTGGAAAGATACATAATTAAAAAAAAAAATGCGAAAGTTGTTTACATTTGTAATACAGTATAGGCAGATGATTGAGCAGTAGGCTAGGAAGGCAAGGTGGAAATAGAACAAAATGCTTTTTCACTCCTGTTTCATGTAACCACAACTCTTACACGATGAGCCCAAATGTGTGAGGAATTCAAAGATAACAAAACTCTTCAGCAATCTTAACTTGTAATGTGTTGAGAAGGTGCTATGAGCAGCCGCATCTATGGACTTACATCTCTGTTGAAATAGGGGGAAAAGAACTGTGGGTGCATTTAGACCTTGGAGGCTAATTCTTCTCTTTCTTTTTTCCTGCCTTGGTGCTTACTGGTTTTCCTTCCTTGCCCTCCACCCAAAGCTAGAACCCAAATTAAAACCCCGAGACCTCATGTTTCTATCCTTTTCCTGAAAAATTTTTTTCACTGGGACCAGCAGAGTGAAAAGGATGTCCATCACTGGGGGATTGTTTACCTTTAATGTATATTCTCAGTATTCCATTTTAGACCTTAAAGCTCAAAAGAATCACCCCCACTCATTGTACCCTGGTGTTCACTGACTAAATAGAGCACAGATTGAGTCAGTGAGATGTACTATTTTTCTTGCTGTGGAAAAGATCTCCAGAACTGAAACAGAGCAATAAGGAAGGGAGCTGAAACCTTGTGAAGCTAGGACTGCCTGTGAGCTTGGGCTTGTGCTCTGTAACAGGAGGACAGGAAAGGAGGGGGAATACATATTCATGGATTTGCTCAGAAGCACTTTATGGAAAAAAGGCCTCTCTGCAGCACTCCTGGTTAGATCACTCCAGCTAATGCCAGGGGAAACTGTCATACTTGGACACGAAAAGAACTACGCAGACTTTTGTCAAGAGAGAAGCAGAAAGAGGGGCTTGATGACCTCGAGTCTTTATTATATATGTTCTTAGAAATCACCGTGGATTGGAGGGAGAAATTACTACCCCACAATCACACTGGTCAAAGGAAAAATCCATTAAACGTCTCTGCCTAGGAGAAATGGAATGCAAACAATAAAACACGGTTAGCAAAGCATGGCTATGTTTACAGAAAGTGTGTGAGAAACTCTTACAGAAAACGAAAACATCGAGGAACTGCCAAACTCAGGGCAACAGGAAACTCACTGCAGAGCTGCTGTAGCCCGTGCCAGGTTCCTCTCTCCCAGTCGCCTCCCTGCTGCTGATCCTCCATAGCCTCATCTGTCTACCTGCCTTGGTGGGGGACAGAATTTATTTATTCTCATCTATGGATTTATTTTCAAGTATCCATAGTTCCAAAAGGACACTGACTGGCTGAGGGAAGAGTTATGCCTGTGAGTGTGCAGTAACTGGAGCCCAGGCAGGGCAGAGCTGCAGGCAGCTCCCTGACACGACTGCCTTGGAGAAGGAACAGCTCACCAGAGCTGCCTTTCTGGAGATAACACGCTCTTCCTCAGCATGTGAACAGATCTTGGAGGAGAGAAGGACACCCTAACTTTTATCTGCCACTGCTAAGCTGTAATGAACATATCTCTCTTCTGTGATGACATTTTAGGACAAAAAAAACAATTCAAACTCTGCATTGTTTCCAATCAAATACATCAAAGGACAGACTTTCAGAACATATTTTAAGGGAAATATAAAACATCCCAGCCATAAGGAAATCATACAAAAATATTTCTTAGTACACTGAATTCTTGATCTTCATTTCTTATAAAAGTTTCTTTTTAGTAAATATCAGATGAGGATCCAAGCAAGAATGTATTTCAGGCTGGTGTCCTCAAAAGGGAAAAGTAATTAGTGAACTCTGAAGTGGAGCAACTGTAATCTCTGTCCTTGGTGCTACTTTATTTCTTATAAAGCTTTTGCCTCCTCTAACTCAACATAGCAGAAAGCTTTATTCACAGTTTTTAAATATGAGAACAGAATAAAGTTTATTTAGAGGAAATCCTGACATCCTCCTTAATTTCTATTCATCATCTACTTTGAGATGCTTTACCTTGTGCACTTTATTAACTGGTGTAAGTAATCACTTTTTATTGCCAGTCTAGTGTCAGAAGGCACAAAATGTTTTGAATCAATACTGCAAAGAGCTTTTTCTCCTAACAGCATCCTGGTAGCAGATACTACATTCAATGAACTTATGAGAGGAACAGTTGGCTATGAAAATGTCCTCAGTGATTTCCTTTTTTACCACAGAGCAGTGTTCACTGGGTCTTTTGAACCTATATGGAACAAACCATGAAAGTCTGGTATTTGGATACTCTCTTTTGATAAGCAGGCGATGTGTATCTAGCACATCTTTTTCTGCTATCACTGCCTGGGAGACTATGGATAATTAACTCCTAGGTATTATCTGCTAAACAGGATATTTTGACACAGTTCTGAAAACTTTCAAAATTTTAATAGTTGCCCCATGGTGACAGCCTACAATACTGGTAAGCTTCAATAAAAAAGAGAGCAAAAATTCAACTTAACAGAAGAGCAAGAAGTGGGAGAAGGTACTTTTGTGTATCAACACCTTTGTGCTTCTCTTCCTTTCTGTTCCTGCACACACCCTTGTGCAACAGAGCCTTGGACCTGGTTTGAACCTTTAATAACAGCAGGATGCAAAGGAGCAGACTCAGAAATAAAGTGTGTTTGCACCAGGAGCTAGGGTGGTACAGGAAATGAGAGGTGGCCACAGAAGACCTTATGAAATGTGGTTCTCTCTTATAAAAAGCTACTTTTGCATTTCTTCATTTTTCTGTGGCTTTTTTACTGATGCTTTATCAGTGCCTTATAAGTTCATCCCGTAGATGATGTGATGAAGGCAAGGTGGAGTCCCAGTAAGGTTTATTAGACCAGTTGGACTCAATGATGCTTTTGGGTCCTTTCCAACACAGCATATTCTGTGACTCTGCAATTCTGTGATTTTTCTTATTTTTCTAATGTAGCTCCCAGCCCACGCTAAGAAAGAGAAAGAGAGAAGGTGCTAGCACAGCCTTCATTATGTTCTTCATTGTTTTTCCTCCAACCTTCTCCTTGGCCACTTGTCCCCTTTCTGGTACACTATCTGGTGATCAGCCTGTAGTTCAGAAAAAAGTCAAAAGAAGACTCACTGTTCACAGCTCTTGGCTTTTAAATCTTGCTCTGTAGCTCCTTTCTGAAGAGATGGCTGCAGGATAGCAGACGGTTTCGTGGCTGCATCAGCCCTGAAGTGACTGTGCATCCTTTGAGATGTGCAACTGCAAATATTATTCTGAATGTCCCTCAGCATGTTTCAGTGAGAACAGTGAAGAAGCACACACCTAGTAGCTGAAGTTTCAGGGTTTGTTATTATTTTTCTCACTGCTGATACAAATATTTTTCAGTGAAACACAACTGAATACTGACTGAACACTGAATTTGTATGAGCCTCAGGCAACCTTGGAAGCACAACAACTGCTACATCTGTTAAGTATACCCCGGGGTAACTGTGAAGAAGTGTTATTTATAATGCTCCTTTTCTGTCCACAAAACACGCAGCTCATGGCAGACATGGGCTGCTTGCAAACCCCTCCTCTAAACCACAACTACATTTTACTGGAAGAGGCCCACAGCTTTCAGCCACCAAAGAAGCTGGCCACACTAACCTCTGAAAAACAAAACCACTTTAAATAGCCACATAGAGATCTACTGATCTCACTAACTGGGAGAAGCCAAGTCTGTTTCAATCTTTTATAAATTGAAGGGCATTTTCGTAACGAGTCTTCTAAAACCACACTGCAATTAACAGATTTACAGACTGAGTGTGCATTTGCCACATGGTTAAGTCACAGGATGATGGAGATAAGGTAAAAATGAAATGGTGAAGAAGCAAGAATTGTGATATGACTGTGGTTTCAGCACTGTAAGAAGAAATTTACAGATGACATAATGTCGTGGTTTGACCCTGGCTGGATGCCAGGCACCCACAAATGCTGCTCACTCACTCCCCTTCACAGCTGGACAGAGGAGAGAAAATTTAACAAATGGTTCAGGAGTTGAGATAAGGTCTGGGAGAGAGATTCCTCATTAAATACAATCAAGGGCAAAACAGGTTCAACTTAGAGATATGAAGTGAATTTATTAGTAACAAAATCAGAGCAGGATAATGAGGAACAAAACAAACCCTTAAAAATACCTTCCACCTACCCCTCCCTCCTTCTCAGCTCTACCTCCTACCCCAGCAGTGCAAGGAGACAGGGAATGGGGTTATGGTGAGTTCATCACCCGTGGCTTCTCCTGCTGCTCAGGGAGAGGAGTCGTTCCCCTGCTGCACTGTGGGCTCCCTCCCATGGGAGACAGCTCTTCCCAAACTTTTCCAACATGACTTCATCTCACAACAGCTTCCTGTGAACTGCTGCAATGTGAGTCCATCCCATGGGGAACAGTCCTCCCCAAACTGCTGCAGCGTGGGTCACCCTTCCACGGGGTGCAGTCCTTCAAGGACAGGCTGCTCCAGCCTGGGAGCAGGGCCCCTCTCTCCCTGGGTCTCCCACGGGGTTACAGCCTCCTCTCAGATATCCACTGCTCTGCTGTAAACTCCTCCTCCACGGGCTGCAGGGGCACACCACGGGATCTCTGCATCCCCCGTAGACCTCCATGGGCTGCAGGGGCACAGCTGCTTCACCATGGTCCTCACCACAGGCTGCAAAGGAATCTCAGCTCTGGCGCCTGGAGCACCTCCTGCCCCTCTTTCTCCACTGACCTTCGTGTTTGCATGTTGTTCTCTCTCGTCCTCACCTCCTCCTCTTTGACTGGAATTAAAACTGTGCCACAACCTTTGTTTTGATTTCTTCTTAAATCTGTTATCACAGAGGTGTTATCACCATCTCTAATTGGCCCAGCCTTGGCCAGCAGAATGTCCGTCTTGCCACCAGGAATTGGTTCTGCTGGATGTTGTGGAATCTTCTGGCAGCTTCTCACAGAAGCCACCTCTGTGGCCAAAAAAAACAGGCCATGCAACACCAATACACATAAAAACATGTTTAAGGTACTTCACTAAATCTGTTCCTCGAGTTCTCAGGAGCAACAAGACCAAGAGTGTCAGAAGGTACCAAGCAGTCCTGGCTGCCTAATGTTTCTCACTTTTTCTTCCCAAACGCCTTTCTTCTCTAGACAATGTAAACAATTTTACCAACCAATATCCCATCAAGACTTTCGGCTGTATTAGATGTGTCTCACCCTGAGATTCACACTTTGGTACTATGTAGGGAAGTAATGCCACTGCTACACTAAATAAAAAGTCATCAAAGGGGTTGACACGCCTTTGACAAAATGTCAAAATTAACTGCTTCACAGCAGGGAAGGTCTTAGAAATACTGAAAGTTCCTACTATCACTTAAGTATAACCAAGATAATAGGCACTTATGACATGGAACTGTTAATACCCTTTTATGAGGATTTTCACCTATAAGAAAGAAAAAGATACAAAAATTAAAGCTGAGGGAACAAATGTTCTTTAAAAATTATCTGCTCTTTCTTCTTAATGTGTAATAGCCTATATTATTTCAACTATAATGTCTCTGATGTTAAGAGTTACCATCTTCCTACATATTGGGGCCCAGCAGGACCCACATGCCAGAGAACTACACAGCAAAATGTGATTGAGCTGTTACAAACAATGGCTTCTGACCAAAGAAAGGAGCTTTTTCATGTTGTGGAAACTAGCTTTCTTTTTTTCTCGGGGAAAACATGTGTTTTCCTACTTGACATTAATTAAGAAGATAATTACTACCAAAAAATTATATGGACACATTATGCACTTCCCTTTTGGGAAGGGGATGTGTACATAGATTCAGTGAGCTGGCAACCACCCTTCCACAGTCTTCTGTAAAGATAATTTAGTTTGAAAACTAAGTTTTTCTCTGCAAAAATCAGACTTTTTTTCAGCTCATCTATGTCATCTAACATAGTGATGTTTTGATTATGAAAGCGAATGGCACAGAAGTAGAAGAGAAAATAGGAACACCTTGAACCACTGGGGGTTAGGGGTTTTTTCTGCTAGGGTAAGCAACAGATACATTACCATGGTGTTGCTAACAGCTGGCACAAATCAAACCATTCTCTGTGTTCTGTACACTCAGTGAGTGCCAAACAAAAAGATACCTATTCTGCAAACAGCACTGAGCAAAGTCAGCATGAGGTAACACATTCTCCTAACTAGAATAAAATGGGCTGTTTTCAGAAACACACAGTATAAAGGACTCTCAAGACACCAGAAAAATCATTATTATATTTGGAACCCCCCTTGCATTTTCAAAACTCTTTTTTATGGATATATACTGCAGAAATCTGATGTTCTCTGGATAATGACTGTTTTTGCAGAACATGTATACTTGTGTTCTGGCATGGGCTCTGACTGCTGCCATGCTTTTACTGACAGAAGAGCTTCAATTGTTTTGAAAGCCAGGCCTCTGGCCCCCATCTGAACACACTCACTTCTTCACTTTTGTCTCAGCATTTCCACATCCCTGGCATAAAAAATACGCAAGGACAACAGCTCCAGCTAGATGATTCTAGCCCTCTGTACGTGTCTATGTACAAAATAGAGCTACACATAGATATTTACATGCATATAAAACCAGAGGTTTTTTGGGCTCCCATTTCTGAATGCTTCAGGTTCACTTGCTGTATTTCTAGTAAAATAAATTTAACATGAAAGCCAAGTACAGCTTTAAAAAAAAAAATCTTTTTCCTTCATTTTTTTTCTGACTGATGAAAATAAATATACAGAAAACAGATACAGGTACATATACCCAGATGATAGATATACCATATATGAGGACATGGCCATTGCTGGCATGCTCTCAGCATGAGCAGGAGCAGCAATATAAAGCTGTTAGGGTGCTTTTTTCCAAAAGATTAGTGGTGAAAAGCAGCCTGACATATGCTCTGAGATCTCGATTGAAAAGGACCGTGGTGCCTGGACAAAGGAATCAACCTGACAACACTGACATTTGCCAGAAGATTTGGGGATGTTGCAGGGGGAGTCACCCTAATGGTACCCATAGGTGCAACCCATCTCACTGCTCAGAAATTACTAACAGGTCTGAGGATAAAAATCCAAATTTTGGGTGCTGATCAGTTTTTTGTATCACCCAGAAAAAACTATAGTACGCTACAGGCATGCTAATCAAGTAACCTAAAAGAGCAGGGTGAAATAATTATATAATCTTCTATGGCGGTATAAGATACTATTCCTGTGATCAGTCAGAGGGAATAACAGGAAGAAAAACAGAAAAGGAGGGACCAGTCACTACCTTTAGCAATGGGCACAGCCCACCGGTCAGACGAGATGAGTTTTCCTTGTTAAGCAGAACCATAAGAATATATTTTGCTCTTTAATCTTTTCTTATCTCTGCAAATCTGTGCGGACAACTGACCACAGATCTCATCTGATGAGAAAACCGTGAGCTGTGTGATGTGTGTCTGCATGATGCTCCCTTCCTCGGGGAGGCAAAGTCCATTCATTCACACGTGCCCCAATGCGGTGTCTGCATTACACCGGATTTGAGTCAGGGAGACGCCTGTGAGCCCAGGCAGGTCCCTGGAAAACAGCAGAGGAGTCAGGGGCTCCCAGGGGAGCAGCAGCAAGGTCAGTGCTGACACTGAGCAGAGCAAGAGTTCACCCTGCATCACCCCTGAGCAGCATGGGGGATGCACATTGCTATATTCCCCTCAGTGGCACTGATTAAAAAGGCATGTTGCTTGTAATCCTGATCTGTTTACAGCTTCGTGCTAGTCCTTCAGGTCAGGGGTTGTAATTAAAAAATTAAGGAAGAATAAACCTACCACTTTTCCTGAACAAAACTGCTCTTCTAATGCTCATTAGGCTCATTTGCACAGCAAAACATCCCCAGGAGACAATTCTGCACTTATAAAATAAACATTTTCCACGCGTGTGGTTAAGGACCCTCATAAAATATGTAGGCGAGGCATTTCTGCTCCATGTATGCCTGGCTTCCTGGCATGAAAGTACTTGCAGTGGATTGAATGCAATGGTGGAAAGAGAAGTGGGTGAGATAATAAAAAAATCTATGGATTAAAGACAGAGATTGGCAGGGAACACGACAACCCATTACTCTTCTATTAGTGTGTATTTCCACTGGGAACCAGGTTCTGAGAAGGATACAGGTTGTTCTCTCCAATTTGTAAGTCAGAGAAGAGTAAATCTCAGCAGACCATTACTTAAAATTTCTCTTTCTTTTGACTCTCTATAGAAATCAGAATAGAAACAGTTTATTATCTTTTTGAGTTTCTCCCCACAAGCACTGCCTCTTCTGCAAGTTCTGATGAATTTTCCCCAGAGCCAGCGTCCCTCAGTGCGCACCGCATTCCTGTTTTGGGATGCCTTCTCCTGACCTGTTCTGTGGGTTGCATTTTGTGGGAGAACAAAGACAAGGCAGTCAGGAGTCAGCCTGCTGGCATTTAGAAAAATCAATGGCACCTGTCAACAGAACTGTCTTGGACTGACAGCAGGAATATCAGTGAGAGCAGCTCACAGCTTCACCAAGTCTAAAGTGCTGCTTCTTCAGGACTGCAGGGAAGAACTCTCCTTCTTTATCATACAGCATTTCCAATTACTCATACCCTCCTTTACAGATCTATGGCACACCAATATATTAGACAATTACATTTATTATGAGATCAGATGTGATGAACCTATACTATCCTGCACAGAATTTGGTTTTTTCCTGCATTTTTGCTGTGTGAGTAATGTGAAACTGAAACAACAGGGTGATACTAAATAATAGATACATCGTATTTAGGCTGCATGAATAATTTATTTTTATGTCTTGTAAGAGGCAGCCTCCTCGCTATCTCTATAATGCATGTCCAGATTGAAGAAACAGTTTGTTCAACCTCAAACTGAACATTGTTTTTTCAATTTTAAGGTGGAATTTTCAAAATTAATTTAGATATCTTAGGAAGAAAAAAATCAAACAGCCTTATTTGACAATGATTAAATAAATGTTCTGACTTTTATAGTACTTCTGCTCATATTTTAATGTACAATTTGATATGAATTCAGGAACACATTTAAAACTTAAATAGTTCTGAAATTGCAATTTTTACTGACTTGTGAAGGAAACATTTTTCCAAAACACTGCTCTCACTTCAGCATTACCGTTTGCCCGTTTGTAAGCACCAGCATACCTGATATAAATCCTGGCCAAACCAGGACTTTATCTTATGGTACAACTTAAATTTGTTCCAAACAGTGCCAAAGACTATGTGCCCCACCACAGAGTGCTCCCTGTAGGAGTCTTCCACAGCCAGGTGAAACCATTACCTTGTACAGCAGAAGGAAATGCATTTATGACCTTACGATCAATCAAAAAACCAATTTTTATTATTAACTATAAGGGAATGTTATACAGTCCATGAAAAAATATATTACCAGCATAGAGATGGTGTCTTCCTTTATGAAAGATGAATTTTTTTGTTAATCAAAAAGTTCTAAAACAACAGCAAGGTTGCAGAGGGGTAATGCCACTTACAAGAATCCCAGCTGAGACATTAGCTAAAGAAGGTTTTCCTTTTCCAGTGATTGCTTCCTTAAGCAAAAAGTAAACAACTTCCTTTTTTTCTTTTTAACATAATTCAAAACACGTTGCCTTTGCCCACCTTTTTCTGCTTTTAGTTCTTTCTTTCTAGATGACACAACATGAGAAGTACCAGCTGAATTTGCAGTTTAACCTATCTGAATTTCCATTTTTGGTTAATGGAGTGCTCAATCAAAACAAACTTAAACAATCATCCTCTTCTGTCAGAAAGGATTGTTTGTGGTCTCATTCCTATTTATTTTTAGTATCTTTCAAAACTGAAACATGCATGATTATTTAGCCATATCTCCTTGCGAATGCTCCTGTAGGAGGAGCTGATACAGTGGCCTGCTCAGAATAGTTTGGGCTAGGCTTTCTGCTCTCTTTTTTCTGAAACATCCATAGACGATGCTTTGGAACAAGTGCTTAGATCAATTCCATAAGATCTACCCCAACAGAACTCAACCATTTCAGTCGTACAGCAAATCACACAGAGAATACCAGCTAAGGATGCCTAGCTAACTTAAAGCCAGACCCATTTGGACGCATCATGATACAACTTTTAGTTACCTGAGCACAACACTCTTCCTGCAAACTGCTGCCATCAGCTCTGCTGTGTACTGCTCATGGTGGCGGCGACTGCACTTGGTGGAAAAGCCATCCGTGCTTCCTGGCTTGCAGCCTGCATCCCTCCTGACACAGTGCTCCACTGGGCATGGGACCTACCTTGGTGCTGTGCCTCAGAGAGGATGCAAGAACTCAAGCCACTGAAGCACAATGAAGCAGAAGCGTCAACTCATGCATGTCCCCGAATCTTTTCGCAGCACTCTCTCCATAATGCTTGAATGTCTTGTGGGCAAAATCTGGAAATTGTTATTATGAGGATCTTAGAGTGGGAAAGATGCTAATATTCAAAGCTGTATTAAAATATATACATATATGTATGTGTATGTATATGTGTTGAAAGCATTTATGCAGTGCGTGGGTTTCTAAGTGTTTCTAAAAACTGACACTCTGTCAGTTTTTCCTTCACAAAAGCCCTTTACAGTCCTTTAATAAGTAATTTAAATATATTTTAGTAACGATCGAATGTTTTAGAGGAGGGGTTTGCTTTTGATCAAGCTGACACAAAATGCAGCACTCCCCCATGGCAGGCATTTCACGGTCTCACTTTTATTAGTATCTGTCTCTACTGTTGATTGGAGCAAATGCAGTTCAAGATTCCAGTTCACAAAAACAATAAAGCTGTCTGAGCAAGAAAGAGATAAAGAAGGAGGAATCAGGACCATGCGACTGAAACACACCTGCTGTAGCTAAACTAATATTGAGGAAAGTTGAACGTATTCTTTAGTTCTTCCCTGCCGTGAATACTACAGCTCTCATTTTGCATTGGCTTGTCTTTCTTTAGTGTCTCATTGCAGAATGCCTGTGATGCCAAGCAATGCCCGCAGGATTTGGCACTTTGCTGGAAAAAAAAGACGAAATGATAAGAGATGAAAAATACCTGTGTAAATGTGCTGGTTCCCTGATAGGTGCACTGTTATGGTTGAAGTAATTTCTATTCATCTACTGCCTCAGGCTTCGCTCACATATGCAACTTTCATATGCATGGAATGAAATTGCCTTTACAGAGAAAAAGAAAGAGATAATGTAATATGTCATATCTGCATTCTTCTTATTCCGTACAGATGCAGCTTTGCCAACCCACCAAATGGAGTCCTTCGAAATGCCTGTCTTCTAGATAGATGGAACTGCTAGAATATCACGACTCCAAAATTGCTTGATTATTAGATTCAAATAATGTTGCCAGTGCTCAGAGATCATATTCAAACTGAGGAAAACAGCATACAGATGCTAATGCCCTGCCCTGCCTTTCTGAAGCTTTTACTGTAAGGAAGACATCTCATTTGTTTACCTATGAAGGTCTAACCAATATTAGATTTGAAAATCAAGATGAATATTAATAGTAGTAAGGAGCAGAATACCATCCATGCAGCACCTGCTTTGTGAAGCTCGCTGCTGTGGGAAGACCTCATTTTGTCTTCCTAATCCTAATTGTCAGAAGTGCTTTTGCTCACAGCCAGGCTTATGAGCCAAAGCCAAAGTGATGTGATGTGGGCTGAAGCTGGGGTGCCTCACAGCATCCCAGCCTCTCCTAGTCTGCCCTGGCTTGTATTGACAAAACCCAAGCAGCTGTGTGGGCTTGCACAGCCTCAGAGATCTGTGTAATGCTGAAGAGGACCCTTTAAAGAAAAATCCCATGAATAAGGCAAGTCCCAGCCCCTGAGAGCCTGGCCAAGCACACTGGAAAGGATGCACCACTGAGTAGCAAGACAAAAAAAGTGCCCTTCAGACTCATGAACTGGGGACAACCTCCCTGCATCCCAAAAAGGAGGGAGAAGAGAGTCCTACCAGCAAACCTGGTAGGCTTCTCTGCCCATGGGTCTGCAGGCTCCTGCCTCCATGGGCCTGCAGGTCCCTGCAAAGAGCCTGCTCCAGCATGGGATACCTGGATATCTGCTCCAACATGGATCTCCATGGGCTGCAGGGGCACAGCTGCCTCACCATGGTCTGCATCACAGGATGCAGGAGAATCTCAGCTCCAGCACCTGGAACACCTCCTCCCCCTCCTTCTCCACTGACCTTGGTGTCAACAGGGCTGTTCCTCTCACGTCTTATCACCCCACTCTTCTCTGATCACGATTACATCTGTACAATAACTTTTTTCTTTCTCAAATGTCTTATCACCAGGCATTACTACCATCACTGATGGGCTTGGCTTTGGTCAGCAGTGGGTCCATCTTGGAGCGTCCAGGAATTGGCTCTGTTGGACATGGGGGAAGCTTCTGGGATGTTCTCACAGAAGCCAGCCCTGTAGCCCCCTCACTACAAGAATCTTGCCACCTAAACCCAATGCACCTAGATTCAGAGCTCCTAAAGTTCCAGAAGCATCATCTCAGTTGCAGCAGAGGAGTGGCTGCCTGTAGCTAATGGTTGGAAGAGCTTTAGAAATGCAGCACTTTTTTTGAATTCATAATTTTTGGAAATGTGGGGTGGGGGGGTTGGGCAATAAAATTGAAAGAGAGAGAATTTTATGAAACAAGTAAACAGTTTGGTGCTCTGTAATAAAAGTCATTGACATATTGGAGAAAGTCACAGAATCATAGAACATGCTGCCTTGGAAGAGCCCCATCAGAATCACTGAGTCCAGGTCCTGGCCCTGCACAGGACACACCAAGAATCACACCCTGTACCTGAGAGTTATGGCCACCCAAACCATCAGGGTCCTGGGACACGCACACAAACACTGAGAGATTTGAATCTGCTTTAAAATGGAGTTTTAAATAGAGATTTTGCTGCTCTCTTCAGCTGTTTAAGGGGAAATCACAGAGAAGATGAATTCGTGCTGCTCTCAGACCTGCACAGTAAAAGAGGAAACAAGCTCAAGCCGAAGAAAGGGAAAGGCCAACTGCGTTCAAAAAAGAAGGTTTCACCACAAGGGTGGTCAAGAACAGGAACAGGTGTCCAGAAGTTGTGGAATTTTCATCCTTGGAAATATCCAAGGACAGACTGGACACCCTGACCCTTGATCTTGCCAAGAGTGGGGGCTTGGAGAGGATGGCATCCCATCCAACCTACACAATTCTGTGATTCTAAAAAAAAATAATAAAAGGTTCACTTTTTGCCTAATGTATCCTCATACCCAGCAAAATACTTCTGAAATATAAAAATAATTTTAGGTGAATCGACCTTCCCAGTTTCTCTACTGCTTATTCAACAGCAATAGATCTGTTAAATGCTATTTTTCTTTGGAAGACTGTGAATCCACATCCTTGAAAATAACCTATCCATTTTGTCAACAAACCTTAGTCCATCTGGTTTATGCTAGATACACCGATTTTATTAAATTAAAGTTTGGACATGCTATCTATCCAGCAACAGAGAAAAACATTGCTAAAGACAATTGGTCCAGTCTGATCTCTCTCTGCTCTGTAAGGGCAGGAACTTCACTGAAGTCAAATGAATTTATGCTGGCATAATAGTGGTTCCTGGGGGAGTAGAATGGATCTTGGCTGCCCAAGGTTGTTTGACAATAGAAGAGAGCAGTTCAGCAAAAGCTAATGGGTTTATAGTGTTTACTTCTACAGTCCTTGGGAAGGCAGAATACTTCTGCAATTAAAAATTTCATGCACAGCTACATTGGGTCAACAGCACAAAATCACCTCTGGTAGAAGAATGGCCTGTTCACCAGGTGGGAACTGCTGTCATATAGGGGCAAAGCATTCAGGGTCTTTGGTGTAGGCTTACAGGGGCAAACAAAGGCTCAGGAAACAATCTAGAATTCATCTGTCTTTATTTTATTTTCATTTTTATGTCTCTACTGGTGTGAATTAGCTCTACAACCTGAGCCAATGGAAATGTTGAACCACCACACTGATCTTTGAAGAGGCCAGACAGAATGAAAATTGTGGGTGCTTTTTCCCTTTTGCGAAGTTTAATAAAGAATCTGCTTGCAGTCAACTGATGAATTGCTTTGCTGAATATGAAGAGAAGGATTGCTTGTGTTTTGTTCTGGGGGCCAGCAACAGGAGATATGTAAGAACACCAGCACATGACATACTTCTGGATTGGTTTGTGTTTTCTGCAAACATTAAGTCTGGTCTTAGTTTTCTGCAAGCATTGAGTCTGGTCTTTGTGCACTCATTATAGTCATTACAAATCTAATCAACATACTAGAATCAATGAGAGGAAAGACAATTTAAGGAGACTAAAAGAAAATTCTGCTAAATGAGAGCTGAAGCAGTTTTCTTCCAAGGGGATACAGACAAAAGAGTTTAAGACAAGAGCAGCAGCATTATGCATACAACCTCAAAAAATAAGATTTTATTGTAGAAAATAAAAGAACTTTACCATTTATTAAGATTTCACCTGAAATTTAGAGCCTTCTATCAATTTATGTTCCAGCAATGCACTGCTTTAAAACTTCTGTTAAGTCTTCATAAGGAAGACACGCATAATGACTTCAGAAAATACAGATGCAAATAACCAATCTGAAGATGTGTGAAAGTTTATTTGGAAGAGGGAAGAGGGCTACAGAAGATTGCCTCCATGAAAATTAGCGTTAGAAAAAATCTGCATTTCTTAAACTAAATCAGATGAAGTTTTGTGTGCCTTTAAGAAAATAATCTAAGCCCAGTCTTTTTAAGGTATATGCTTTTTCAAGCATATTGAGACTAATTTAAATTACAAAAGGTCCCTTCTGGTTGAGCAACAGCTTTCAGTCTGAATATTACCTTTGGTACAATAGACTTTTATACAATTCAAGGTGGTTTTTTTGTGACATCCAGAACTAACTCAAGTCATTACTGGATGCTGCACATTGAATCATTACAGTATATAGAAAATATACATAAATGTATACATATATGTTCTTTGTACTTCTGGCGGAAATTCTGGAACTTTCTTTCTTTGTTTAAACTGAGTTTTCTGTTATTGCCTCACATCACACCTGATATTTTTCTGAGTTTGTGCTCCTTCAACTCTCAGTCTCTGAGAAAAGATGAATCACCACCACGCTTGAGAGGGAGGCAAATGGAGGGGGTCAGGCCCATGCAATTATGCCTTGTTTTTGCCCTGTATCCCACGAGAGGCTGGTTTCAGGGCAAGAGCAAGGAGGGGTTTCAGACCCCTTTCTCTATTCCAGATGTTAATATGCTGAGTGGGTACAGAGAAGGGACATGACTTGCATTCCTTTGCCAATGGCACATCCCTTCCTCACAATACCATCCCAAGGCAGCTGGAGCTGGCAGGGCACGTGGCAGGGACACTGCCATTGCAGCTGATGGTCTGTTTGTTGCTGTGCTCTTCAGCAGAAGTCACCCGCTACCACCTTAAATTTTGGATTTATCTACACGTGAACAGTAGCTAAGTTATTAAAGTTCTAGCTAACCTTGCTCAAAACAATCCAGCTAAAAGTAAAAGATGAATGGCAGCATTTGCATAGAACACCTCAGATCTTTTTAACAATATTGTTTTAGAAAAACAATAGCACCTTTGAAGTAATTCTTGAGTGCTATAACAATGCACAGGAAAGTGCAAGAGCAATTAAAGCAGGGATCGATTTGAGACTGAGTAATGCAACAACGTGTGCTGCTGACAGTGCCAAAGAGCCGTTGAGAACTCAGAAATTACCATGTTTTCTGTCTCCATGAAAAAGAATCAAGACAGCCCTTACTTCCAGTAATAAAAGGAAATTTACTGGCATCAAGAGCTAATATGGGATTACCGACCAACATATGAACAATTACCCACCAATGTTCCTCTCCATGCCTATTGATGTAGCAGGTGGAAACCTGCCTTTGAGGTTATCCAGAGCCCTCCATTGTAACAGCCTGATATTAACCATCAGCATCTTAGCAGGCCATTTCATCTAAAAGGTCACAAGGTTTTACAGGCAGAAGGAGGGCAGAAACTGTAATGAAAACTATATGGCCATTCCTGAGGGCTAGTTTGCCCTTCTGAGAATTGAGACTTTTCTCAGGGGATTTGACTATTTGACATGGCAGGGATAGCTCTTCCCTCACCCCAAAAAATATCTGCTCGAGTTCAGCAGAGTTGAGAAGCTTCAGTTACAGAAGTTATCCCATATGAAGTGTGTCAGTGCAATTTAAAATTAGATATAGTGCATAGCCAAACGGGGGCCAATTGCAGCTGTATGGCATTCCCTACCTGGGTGCCTGGTGCCCTGCACCTCTCAGAGGGCACCTGAGGACACTGAGCAGCTGCAGCAGCTAAGGCTGTAGCTTTGCTTTCCTGCATCCTAACCTGCTGTCCCTGACTCCCAGCACCCAGTCACTTAAGCTCATCGTTATCAGTGTCTGGGGTGGAGCTCAGGCTTGGAGCCCAAAGTTTCCTTGATCAACTCTCCTCTAGTTTTCTAAAAAGCAAAGATGGCCTCTGAGCTTGCACCAGTCCAGAAAGTTTTGGCTTTATAGTAGGTTTTATTCTTCCCAAGTTACACACTCCTGGGATTTGAGAGGAGCTGGTGTTCTGTATTCAGCTGATGTATTGTATTAGCCTGCTCTGTGAATGCCATTATAATTAGAAACAAACCTACACAACCAATAAAATAAGACACTAATTGTTGTATTTATTCCCCTGTGAAGGCACACTCTGGCACTATTAATTGTACTTAGTCACAATCTGTTCATCATCTAATTGTTTTCCACAGAGCTGGAGAGAACCAAATATTTACCCACATGAATTTATTAATAACTACTCATGAATCATAGCTGCTCTACAATGATTTATTTTTAAAGGCAAGAAAAAAATGCAGAAAATGAGACTTACAAGACTGAACAGAGTTTGGGTGTCAGGGCTCGCCGGGGACCAGGAGCTATGGGAACTCTCTGGAAGTCCAGGGCTCATCCCACCACCCTGTCCAGGACTGGGCAGCCCCATCCCTGGGCATCCCTGTGGGTGCTGCAGCCATGGGGGAAGGGGCTCATGCCTCACAGTGTGGGCACCACAGCAGCTGTGGGGGCTCTCAGCCTGTGGGTCCAAGAAATTCTCTGAGGATGCAGTCCTGGCCTCAGCTGGCATCTCTTCCAGACCTTGCTGTGGCTTGTCTGTGCTCTCAGGGTGATGTTTCTACTGCATTTAAGGCAGATTAGTCTTTTAAATGCTGTAGTGACACCTTCTCTAAACCCAGCCTGAATTAAACACATGAGCTGGCACTGCACTGATCAGCCAGTAGGACTAATTGACTTTCGCAGCATGTCCTAGAAGAAATGTACCAAAAATACTTCTCTGATAATATACCAGGTATTTTCAAACTCTAAGGCAGAGTCCTCAAGTCCCCCAGAGAATGTTGCTGCAAAGGTGTGAGGTGGGCTGTCAGCTCACATTAACTCTTGTTTTTTTCCAGATAGATTTTCGCCTTTACAATGTACATTACTGTGATCATAGATGTGGTGAATTATTTGATCATCTTGTAGGGAGAAAAATGTCAGACTTTTCTTTTAGTGGGAAGGGGTACTTTCCTTTTAACACATTGTAAAATCTGTAAGAACAATATGTGCTTGGTCACTCTGTATTTTTCAAAGGATTGTAAGAGTCAATTTCACGTTAAGAATTACAGGGAGTTTTATAACTTTTATGTTGAAAATAATGCAAACTCTCTCTCTACCTGAACAGTAGTCAAATTTAAAGACAGAAAATTGGTACAATAGGCAACTCTCTGTAGTACAAACTGAGCCTTATCAATGCACACAGAGGAACTGTGATTCTACTGCACATTTCATAGGAGAATATAAACGTTCTCTGTGATTTTAAATTTGGTAATTTGAGGTCTCCCTTTTCCTCTTGGAAGTTATGCAGCTGTGAAAGCTCTAGAATATATAGCATGGATAGATATATAAATATTCTTCTGCAGAAAGCATCTTCCCCTTTGTTCTGGCATTTGATGGTCAAAATTACAGATCTAAACATGCCTAAGAATATTTTTTTCTATAAGCCAAAGTGAAATTTAGCTTGTTAAATTACTTAAAATACAAAGTACTAGGAAGTTGAATGTGCATATGTGAGAAGTCCAGGAGATGAAGTACCTTGCTTGAGAAGGTTGAAAATATGAAGAATTGTAGTTTTATAGTCTGATGATACTCCAGAGTGACTGCCTCCCCAGAATAAGATGAAATTGAGGAAACAAATTTGTGTTTGTAAAGACCTCATTAACAACGTACTCCCCGAGACACTATCTCAAAGCAACGCTAAATATACAGAAATACTGTTTTCTTTCACCGCTGGCCGTGGCTAGCTGTGTAGGATCTCTGAATAGAACTGCTATCATACTACACTTGATGACAAGGATGTATCACCAAAATAAAATCTCCTGGAAGTAAAACTCACTGTAACAATAAAAATCTCACTAAGCAATATCCTTATTAATAAAAAGATAAATAAGTACACGGATAACTTTTATGATAATTTGGAAGATATTACAAAATCAGTGTACTGACATATCCAAGNAAAAATAAAAATAAAAATAAAGGATTCACAATCCTGGGCAAAATGAAGTAATATGAAAAGCAGTTGTTCAGGATCATAATCCCTCTCTCAGTCAAAGACTGTCTGCTTCTTCTGACATGCAGAACTGTAGGCTCACAAATCCTTCACATGCCCTCACCTCCTGTCTCTCAATGTGATAATGGCAGAAGTCACTTGCGAACAGAAATTCTGCTGTGACAAGGTCATTTGTGACATGATGTGCAGTTCCCCAACAGACCTAAAATGCGCTTTGTCACTGTGCCTTGATGGTCCAACAGAGACCACATTCTGGTGGAAAAAGACTGGTTCTTCCTCTAAACCCCGTGGGAGTTTTTGTCATGAACAATATCGAGCTGGACTGAAAGCCTAAACCAAATTGTGTCCCTGCCAGAGGATTCAGGTTAGACATCAAATCAGATCTTCAGGTCAGACTAGTGCAACCTGACTATGCCATCTTCTTTCTCCTCTTTCTTATTTTAATTTTTTCGTTTGGTTGGGTTGGGTCTTTTTAAACACCAACTAGTATATTTAAGGATTTATTTAAAGATATTATTCTCTCTGGATAAATCCTCTATTGCTTTCACCAAGAACTGAGCCAACCACTGTTCTCAAATTCAGTGTTGGTATCCATTTACAGAGCTATGTATGAGATGAGGAAGCAGGGAGACAAGTGAGAATTTTTGCTAATTTATGTTATTAAATAGATTCCATTAGGCCTTGCATCTTTTCCCTCAGAGATGCCGATTAAATTCTTCTTAAATACAAAAAATCATACTTCAAGTCAGGAGCCATTTAAATGTGAAAAATGTTTGCTGCCAAGAGAAACCAGAGGAAATGAAGAATACAAATTGTCAGAGCACAAGACACAAATAAATCCTTTGGAAAATTCCTCTGTGTTGTCTTCACCTGGATCAAGATCACATACTAGGTATGCAAGTTATTGAGGAATTTTTTCTTCTCATAAAATTCTACGGCATTTGGTAAAAACCAGATATACCTATCAGACTTCTAATAATGTGAAGGCAGTTGAAATGCACAGGTAATGCAAGCTGGCAAAAGTGAGCAAAACCAGCAATACATATTCAGGTGTTGAGGAGGTAACAATGAAAGAGGACACAATGGGGAATTATGGTCTTTAAGAAGAACAGTCCAGTTTTGCCCTTTGGGAAAATAAATCAGCATCTGGTCTAGACTTGTTGGATCTGCTGTCTGGGCTCATTCTGCTTCCCAGTTCTGGTCAGGAATTGCTGCAACAAGCTGTGCAACAAGAGTATTAGTGCAACCAGAGCAGACTAGGGGTGGCAGCCTGAATGGAGGCTGTAGGGAACAGCCAGACTGGCCAGCTCAAACCTGGCAGCCAAATTAATTTAATCTAGTCCTTATCCTGCAAGATTGCATTTACATTGATAAAATGTGATTTTTTTAAAAATCAAGGACTAGAATTTTTACATTTTCTGGTTTTTTTCTATGATATTGTATTTTACAGTAGTCTCTGCAGTTTACAATTTAGTCAGAGTATGCCTGCTGTCTTCAAATTGGAGCAGCCTTTTTCACTACTAAGTGGCATTGCTAATGAGATCAGCGTCTTTCTCAAGTCTTACAATTGTTCCATTGTAAACGCCAGCTTTTAATTTCTAGAGCCAAAAATAATCAATTTGTACATAACAATGTTATATTTTTTCCCTGTCAAATTTACAGAATGCTTTGTCCCATGGATTGTATTGGGTATTTCCTTTTCCACTGGGGACTAACGATGCCAAATGAACTGCAGAATTTCCAGTAGGTACCATGGATTCAGTATCTTTTGTTCTTGCATAGTTGAGAACTCCACAAAGTTTCAAAGATGGAAGAAAAGAACAAAAAAATTTTCTAGGTATCAGGTTAAGCTGAATGCTCTTTGGAAGTAACTACTTCCTAAAATTTCTACCTTTATGAATTTATTTGGGAAACTGGCATATATGAGTAATGGCTAGGTATGGGACCCTATTTCTAGGCTTGGCAGGAAACCACAGCCCACAAGTTGTGTGCTTAACCACACCTTCTTCTCTGGGAAGAAAACCAAGGGGGACTTTTAGGAAGATACCTGGTTATTATTTTTGTTCTACATCAGAAAGTTCAGTATTCCGACCCGTAATTCCCACACCTGAACAGTCCATCAGCTCCCAAAAGGCATCAGAATAATCACACTAAGCTGCAGTAAATTTGATGGGGGCACATGCTGTTGCTGCAGCACCCATGGATCAGGCCAGTCACGACCCAGCGCCCCTCCCAGAGTGCTCACAAAAGGCTGTGCTGCTCCATAGCAAATAGCAGCAAACCAGCATTCAGCACAGGTTTCTTTGTGCCTGCAATTTTCCAGGCTGAACTTTGTTACAGGCTTTTAAAAGGTGCCACTGAACTGCAAAGATGAGATTTCACTGTGCTGTGAAACTCCCATGAAACACTGATAATTGAAATTGCAGGTTTCTATGAAGGACTCTTCGTTGAAATTCTTCGTTCCATTTAGAGGATCCATCTCATGGAAGTTGACCACCTTTGATGACCATGATGACCCCTTTTCTCTAAGGAGATGAGAACCATTCGTTAGAGCAGCAGGTAAAACCCTGACTGTCTGTAGCTGTCTTTAAACCTATCAATCAGAGTCTCCATAATTGGTATCCCTCCAGGGAGAGGTTGGACCACCCTGAGTGAAAACTGAAAGAAATATGTCATGGCCAAAATCCAGTATCCTTTCTCTGGGCCCCACTTTCCCAGCCACAGGAGATGAGTACAGAAACCAAAATCACTTCAAGGCTCCTTCTGCCCTTGTTTATCTAGGCTGGGAATTTTACACCTTCTGCTACAGCGTGCTTGCATGGAGGTATTATATCCTGGTGACCAAAGTTTTCACTGAAGTAACAATTCTGGTCAGAAAATTAGGGAGCAGAAATACATTATCTGAATGTTTCTGGTTTTATTTCTTTAAAAAGGAAGCATTTTATCACAATAACAACATTCCTTCCAAAATCCTTGTGCAGCTGGATAAGGGGATAATAACGGAAGACCCAAACTTGCCCTGTAGCTCAGTGGGTTGTTCCCACTAGGCAAGCCTCATACAATTCCATAAATCCGTATTACAGTAACTTCAGTAATTTCAAGCCACAAGCAATGGCAGAAAAGCCATGAGTATCTCTACTGCCATCAGCAACTTTAGTGTTTTCTGCAGCTTCACTTCCCTTGGAGCTTCATTAACAGGGGAATTGCCACCTTTGAAGGCATTTTGTGGAAGTTTAGTTAGCTTTATGCGGTTTTTGTGAAAGAGAAAGCCAGAACTTTCGTAATAAACATTAGGTGCTTCAGCAGAACGCTTATAAACTGTTCTGTAACAGAACAGAAAACATTGAAAGTGCAAAATTCAGGAACAAATTAAAAGAGATGGGTAAAACTGAGCTAAACCCTGGTTCCACCATAGTCCAAAGCAGACCTGACTGGTTCATTTCAGCCCAGTCATGCTCATCAGAACACCACATCAGAAATGTCAAACCTGACTATGTAATGAACACCTTAAACAGTTTTGTGTTACCTTTTAAAGCAGTATGTGAATCTGTTAACAACTCCTTTAGCTCTTTTTCCTTTCTTTTCTCCCTCTTTGTTAAACCCTGCATAATAATCTTGGATGCTGGGAAAGTATGAAGTTATTTCCATAAGTCCACAAATATCCCCAGTTCATTATCTGCACGATTCTCCTCTGCAAACCAGCAGCCTTTAGCCTGTGCTCTCTTCTGCACTTGTACTTTTCAGAAACCTGCCCCTCTCCTCTGCTCTTGTGAGACCCCACCTGGAGTACTGTGTCCAGATCTGGGGCTGCCCAAACGAGAAAGACATGGAATGTTGGAATGAGTCCAGAGGAGGCCACTGAGTTGATCACAGGACTGGAGCACCTCTTCCGTGAAGGAGGCTGAGAGAGCTGGAGCTGTTCAGCTTGGAGAAGATAAGGCTTTGAGGAACCTTCCAGTACTTAAAGAGGGCTTATAAGAAAGCTGAAGAGGGACATTTTAGAAGGGCATGTAGTGATAGGAAAAGAGGGAATGGCTTCAAACTGAAAGAGAGATGGTTTACATTAGATATATGGAAGAAATTCCTTGCTGTGAGGGTGGTGAGGCACTGGAACAGGTTGCCCAGAGAGGTTGTGAACTCTCCATCCCTAGAGGTGTTCAGGACCAGGCTGGATGGGGATCTGAGCAACCTGCTTTAGTGAAAGGTGTCCCTACCCCTTGGAAAGGTGTTGGAATTAGGAGATTTTAAGGTCCCTTCCAACCCAAATCATTCTATGATTCCATGAATATGCTTCAGTAGTGATTTAAAGGTAACCAAACTAAATTAATTGGGAGTTTATTTGCTAGGTGATATCTTTATATTTTAGTATACAGCTGTAGGAAAACAACTCAATTTACCCACACACAGTACTAGGATGATTACTAGGTGTAACCACAACTACTTGTGAATACGTGTGAATACGAACTCTAGCACATCAATGAATACTAAGGGGAAATACCAAAGCCAAGCAATTTGCAGTTATGGAAACATCCTATTGTACATTTAGGCTGTAACAATTCATACAACACTTTTCCATGCTGCATGGTAGAAGGCAGCAGTGTTACTCAATTGACATGCAATCACAAATCAACAGTATGGGGTTTCTGTCTATGTTTGGTCCCTTCCTGCTGCCTACTCCCACAGTACCAATTTATCTCCCAACATTTTGTGAGTCCGTCTCACAGAGAATACTGATTTCTAGAGAGACTTACAGTCACAGATCTCAACCTCTAGTCTTTGGGAAGGGGCCATCAGAAAGTGCCTGTCCCATTTCAAAGACCATGCTCAGAGCAGAGATAACTGATTTATAGTAGATGCCCTACTTGGATGACAGTCAGGCAACAGGAATCCCACTCTGACATTTCCTCAACCACCTTGTACCCCCATCTTCCCTTCTTCACTCTCTAGATAATCATAATGCAGAATGTTGTGAATGAGGTACAAGCGTTTAAATAATAAATGATGCTGTATTACTTCCTGGAAAAAACTTTTTTCCCAATTCCTTTGAATTGCAAACAAGAGGTAAGGCAAAAAAATCCTTTCTTCCTTTAGGAATGAAAATAACAACCCATTGAAAAGTCTTGCAAAAGCTCTTCTTAAACAATTTTCTTTACACTCCACACTCTGAGGATCCCACAGGGTGTCTATTTAAATATGGGGAAAGCTACATGCCTGGAAAAAAAAAAAAGAAGATTCTGGAATAGATATTGTAATTTGCAATGAATACTGTTATCACACTGGGCATTATATTGGACCTTCTTTTCTATCTCTATCTTCTCACTCTTTGTTGTCAGCATTTATTTTCATATCAGCTCCTACAACCAAGTATTTAGTGTCACTTTGTTGGGGCTGTTATCTGAAAATAGAAAACTGGCCATGAATTTTCCTGAAAGCTGATCTACTTAAGCAAAGAATTTATCCCACACCATTTTCTTAAGTTTTTGTGAATAAAAAGATATGAATGAATTGCAAATCTGTGCATCCTGAAGGTTTCCTATCACTAGTTTATAGGGAGCACAGAACAGGAGCATAACAAATTCTTCTCCCCACTCTTGAAGTTTGGTTGACATCAAACATTTTATTAAAGGTCAAGACCATGAGCAGTTTCAGCTCTGCATTTTGTTATGTGAGCCATGTTCCTAATGTGCTGAAGATGCAGCTTTTTTGCATTTGGTAGAGTATTCCTGTTCAGTCCCTTCCTCTGCCTGCAGGGATGTAGACATGCTTCTTCCCTCAAGGTGCTCCTGTGTGGCTGCAGGAGAAATGAGATCTCAGATCCTCCTCTTAGTGTTTGCCTTTGTATAAATATCTCAGTGGTGAATAAAGCAATGCATGGGATCAAATTCCACACATGATACCCATCCTGGAGAACCTTTCCCCTGTCCTGACTCAAAATGATGCTATCTCAGGCCAGCCTTTGGCCTCTCAGTGAGGGCACTCACTGCCACTGGGTGATCAGGTGTCCTGTGCTTAACCCAGGCAAGGATCTTAACCAGGAGTCACTGCTTTTTAGCCACTGTCTTATGGGGAGAATGGCTTTCCCAACCTGTCATTCTCCTGAGTTTGGTCTACATAATGGAGTATAACTTATTTTACCATGTACCACCGGGATGCCAGTTCTATCAGTGCTATATGTTTCACCCTGAACATCTGGATTGTTGCTCTCACTGAACTCATTCATATAACAGTTGAACTCATCACCTGCTGTCACGCCATTAGTGTTACTGTTTTACTTTTTCTCTCTGCTGCTCTACTACCTTGCAAGGTAAAATTATAGAAACTTCTCCTTCTATAAGTCCCAGTCTAGAAGGATTTTCTTACTGAAGACAGTCCTGTTTTCATGGAGTTTCTTGTGCCTCACCAGAATAAAAGTTTCACTGTCCCAGACCGAGGAGAAGATGAAGTGCATGAAGATTTGCTTCAGAATTTGTTGAGACCTCTAAGTTTGCAATGCAAGTCCCACAGATGGTAAATCACGCCTTCCAATATAAGTGTTTCTTTTATTTATTTTAAATTCAGTTGAATTTGATGCTTTGAAAACTCTTTTAAAATAAATCTTCTGAAAAACTCGAGCTGGTGCTTGGTCAGTGTCTAATGATCTGGTCCTTCTGGTTCAGAACCAATTGCTCTGTGCACACTGGTGAAGCAGATGCTTGGCAAGGCTGCTGAAAGAGGCAAGATGCCAGTTCACAGCAGAGAGAAAGGCTCTCCAAGTGCATCTTTGGCTTCTTTGGAGTGAAACACATTTTATTGTCACACTTCCCACGACAGGTACAAATGGGCTCACAGACCTCCTGGGTTATGCCATTATGCTGATATTCAACCTATACAAACACATTGGATTGAAGGGATTGCTTTGCATTTCTGATTCTTAAAAATTGTACAAAGATGCCCTTTTTTTCAACTTGCTTAAGTAGTTTTGTCTAATTTTACTTTCACTGAATTTGCTCACGCAGACTGGACATCTCAGGAAAGGGTGTATGGGGAAAGATCCAAATTTTTGGCACTGATACTAGAGAAATCTGAACGTGATTTGGAGTAATCATGGGGAGAGGAAGGAGGTGAAAGCAGGTTCATACAGATGACTGAGATTCAGGATATGATGGTTTTGCTCTGTTTAATCACCATTTATGCATGATATTAATTCTATTAATCATTCCATATGAGAAGAAGCAACAAAAAGATTGTTTCAGAAACTGGAGCAATGAATACCAAGGAATCACCTGCTATTAGAATAAATGTGATTTAGGGTACCTGAGTTGGGACAACTGCTTCCAGCAAGAACCAAAACTACACATTAGTTCCACAGTCACACTCAAGGAATGTAGCCAAGGATGGGTTGTAAACCATCCCTATCCAGATGTAAATGCATGTTTTACATGAAGCAGGTATTTTAATCACATTTAATTAGGTGAGTTTTTATCTGAATGAGATCTTACAGTTAGAAAATGGCATTTGCAAGTTCTTAATATCCATTATTGATGGGTATCTTATTGGATGGAAGCTTATGATACCAGCTTAAGTATGTGCAATTAAAGATTCTAATATATAGCAGTGCCCTGTCCATGTCAGCAAATCTTGGCTGGAATCACTTAAAAATTAGCTCTCTATTTAAGACTAAGATAAAGCTGTTTCTCATGATGGCATGAGAAACCCACCATTTCCCATGGAAAACTTGAGTGGAAGAGGCTGGGTGCAAAAACACCAACAAAATATTTTGTAACTAATACCACAATATTTCAAAGATTTCTTTATTAAAGTCTTTTTTCATGTTGTCTTTAAGTTGTTTCTACTGTCTGACAGTAGAAAACAAAACACTCTTGAAAAGTTTCAAAATGCATTAGATTAAAAGGATGTGTTCCATTTTTGGTAGCTACATTTGTTTAGAAAATGGATAAAGAAATACTTTTAATATGTCTTCTTTACTCAAGAGTAACCTCTCATAAAAGGTTTATTATTTATTCCTTCAGACTTTATTAAATATAGAGCATGGCTTGCATCCTGCAGGTTACTTACTACATCTCATGATTAGCGAGAAATGCAATTATCTTTTAAAAAAAATTGATAGATACATACCATTTTTGGAGGATATAGCCATTGTCATTGTGCTGGAAAACAGAATTAATCTCAGGTTCCTCAAAACATAACTGCCCGGAGATAATCACCTTGTAAACTGACTTGACTTTGATTACTTACTTCAAGCAAGTAGACAAATGTAGCTAGAACTAAGTGCACCTTTGGGAGGTGGGTATGAATAGCCACATTGCAAGGGCTTTGGTATTTTTGGACTCTTATGTTACTAAAAAAGAAAAAAAAAAAAAACAAACAAAACCAAAAAACCAAAAAACCAAAAGGGAATGAAAAATATTAGCAAAAATTGAGTAAGGTTGCCTAGATATTGCTAAGGTGGTTGATATTTAAAACTGTAGGTAAGTGACACATCTCTCTAGATCACAGCAAGGCAGTTGCCAAGCCTCTGTGTTCTCATGCGGCTTTGCACACCAATTTGCCCCAGGATCATTACATGCCTGCAACTGCTACAAGTGATTTTCTAACTGGGATAAGTTTTTCATTCTTACAACAGTTACAAATTTCCTGAAATACCTGTTCTGTAAAACTCTTAGTGAAGTCATTTATCAGTGGCAGATGAGGTCCCTCAATATCAGACTTCGCTATGAGCAAATTCCATTGTGTACATTTATCTTTCAGCTTTATTTCATGCTATTGATTTTAGAGTAACTGTACCGCTTTCCTCCAGACCCAGGTACACCATAGCATCTCTCACCTCGCTGTCTCTGCATCGGCCTGGATGCTCAGTAGACTTCCCCCTTTCACTCACTTACACACACAGCTATGAAATCCAGGGTGGCAAGCCTGCAGCCTTGGTGTCTCAGGTCAAGGAGAAGAAGAGAAGCACACCAGCAGTGCCACAAGGACTCTGACAGCACCCTGTGTGAGTCACTCTGATCCTGCTTTCTGCCAGACCACCAGGAGGGAGATCTGTGCCTGGAACCTGAGTAGCACACCCCTCTCAGGACCTCTGTGGTCACCAGTTATGACAATAAAGACAGTGTAAAATTCTCTACTTGCAGGGGAAGTGCTTGGACGTTCCCACATATACCCAAGCTATATTAATCCATGGAACTCTGTTTTGTGGGACTCCCACCAAGAGCCAGATGAGCCACAGAAGCAGTGACGTGGTGAGCTTGGAGATGGGGCTTCTTCCATCCATCCAAGGCTCCCTCCAAGCTCTGGGTGCCTGTGCTGGCACTCCCGGCAGCTTCTCCAGCACACCTTCGGTCCTGGGACACGGCTGTCCCTCAGCACTTCTCTGTGCAGGCTAAACTTCGAGGCTGAGTTTATACAGCGTAATTTAATGATGAAAGAACAGAGGAGAGGATGACAGAACAGGTATTGTTGTGAGATTTACAACTGGTTTAGAGAGGACACATGCTGATGGATATCAATGATCTATGGTAACCACAAATATGACACCTACTTAATTAACAGATTTGCAGAATTTCTGAGGCATAGGTTGAAATTCATAGTGTTATGACAGCCAACATTCTTCAGAGCTGCTCTTGAACCAAGCATGAGTCAACACAATGGTTTCAGCTATGAAAAACTGGAATATTTATAAGAAACTGATAAACAAAACACAACATTCATCTGTCTGAGCAATTCATGTGAAATCTGGGGAGGAAAGTAATCAATAATTCCACATTTTTATACATCTCAGTATCCTACTGACACCAGGTTCCCCATGGAGCAAGTCAGTCCACCCAAGATGACAGATACTGGTACGCAGTGGCCTAGAGCAGCAGTGAGAGCACTTCCCAAAAGAAATGAAATTGCAATGAATCACTATGATGAACAGCCTGGGGCAACAGCTCATCCTGTGAAGGACCATTTTAAAAATGTTTTTCTTTTCTGTCGATGAAATATTGTCCCATCAGAATGCACTGATGAATGAGTTATGCTGGACCCATCTCCGTAGCAAGATGGATCTGCCTATTCCCAGGGAATGCAATGTGAGGCTTAGCGAGCCCATCCATGAACCAGGACACTTCTGCAGCACTTTGGTGCAGACAAGGATACAAAACAGCAGCCTCCTGCTGGCATGGCTTTAGAAGAGCTGAGCCAGTGGCTCCCTGTGCAGTGTGCTCCAACAACCATCAGAATCATCAGGTGCAACAAAAACTTGCTCATATATGAAAAAAAGGAGAGCTTGGTGCTGTAAAACAAAGCAAAGGGCTATAAACCTGTTTCTAAGTAAGCCAATCATTACAAAATCAGGATCATGTTTTTCAAGAGCATAACAAGGCTTCACAATGGAAATTAGGTCAGATCTGTGTTCCTCATCTTAAACAGAGATTACCAGGGACCTATTCAAAATATATGTGCCATTGTCATACATTTAATGAGTTAAAGCAGATTTGAAATACGAGATTGAAATAGGGAAAACACCATGCTTTTAAAGACTGGGGAATGTTTCATAAAGATCATGTGTCATTAAACTCAGCAAGAAAAACAGGATGAAACATAACCCACTCATGCCTGCACCTATGGAGAACCTTCTCTAGCTAATTTGAGCCAGACTGGGTCCTGTAAATCTATGATAGTTTGGGGCAATCATTCTCATCTCTCTGAGAAACACAGGTTTCAAAACAAATCAGAGGAAATTGCTAAGAAATGGGAAAGGATGGGGCCTGTGTCTGTCTCAGGACAATATTGGACAAGTCCTTGCCTCTAACACACGCACCCCATCTCTGTGATTAACAGTCAGTCACCACTGACCTTGGGTACAATTTCACAGCACAAGGTCCTCTTCTGTTTCTTTTGTGACTTAACAAAGTGTTAGCACTTCTTTAATGTTAACTGCATTTCCCAGCAAACTTGTAATATTCATTTACTTCTCACGACAGCCCACAGTTGGGTGTTTCTGGGTGTCTTGGCCAGGATCCCTGAGCTAAGAAGTAATTAGTGTTTTCCATGTCTGGAAAGACTGAGGTTTGGAGATCTTAGCAACCTTCTCACTGGAGCTTTGGCAGAGGAGAAGGAGGTAAGATACCTGCCCACCCTTCAAGCACCTATCCCAGCACCTTCTGCACAGCTTCTGTCCTACACATCCTAACAGCACCCACAGTGGCATCCCCACAATTCACTGGATGGAGCAGAAAATATCCAGCCTGTCTTTTCTAGTGATGCCGCAGAATTTTGATATCCATTTGAGAATTACTATTTTCTTTCTTTTCAGAGACCAGAAAGCCTCAGGTTAGACAGTAATAGTTATTTGCACTTTCATAATAACCTCATAAAAAATTCATTTTTTAGTTCAGTTGCTAGCAAAGATTTGGATGTAAATTTGAACTCTGAAAAGATTAGGATTACTAGGGATATATAAAATGTATATGCAGGTGAGCTGCCTTTGCAGCAGTAGCTACAAGAAGGTGGTACCAAACATTACAAATATTTTCAAATTTTTCTGCTAAAAAGAGCCTTCCTCCTATCTTTTACCAAGGGGTGATGACAAAATTTCTTCCCTAACAAGACAGGCTTGGGAGCCCAAGCATCCTGCACCGAAGGAGTTCACCTGGACAGGTGAGCAAGGCTCAGTGTTCCAGCCCAGCTGCTGGGGAAGCTGTGCCAAAAACAAGGAGCTGTGAAAATGAGTGTTGGCAATGCCACAGGCACTTGCAACACCCATGAGATTAATGCAAGCCATGCTTGCAAAAGCACATGGCAAACCTTGACCTGCGTTAATCATATTAAGAAAGGGAATTATTCTGCCTGTCACTGTGATTAGGCTGGGTCAGAAGGAAACTTTTTCCATATTGGCAATTACTAATATTTACTGAAATGCTTTAAAGCTTTATTTAACTAAACTTCATTTCACTGTGAGTAAGGCCTTCTCTCTTGCTCTCTTTTTACCTTCATCAATTGCCTTCATCATGCTGATAAGGGGCTTTTGTCCCCATTTGTTGCAGGGCTTAGGGGTTTTTTTTTACTAGATATGGAATTTTTTGTGTCTTTTTGATTAAACTGAATACTGAGTCTTTCTAGTTTCTGAATTGTTTCACTTTGCTGTAGAAACAGGAAATAACAATAGTATGCAAGGAATTTTTCACAGTGTCTGTGTTTCTCCTGCCTACACGGGAGGACCACATAGCTCTCCAGAATATAAGAATTCTCTTTCACACAGACAAAAAAAAAATCACATAAGATCTGGTTCCATGCAGAAATGACAGAGATTTTTCTGGAAAGAGAAAAGTTGAAAAAAAAAATTAAAAAAGACACATTAGAGAGTGTTTAGACAAGCCAGTGAAGATTAACATTTGCAGCATCAGCAGGAGTTTGAATCTGGGTCTGCTGCTTTTCCATGTTCAGCCCACTCCCTCCCTCTCTCTGACTCACCACAATTAAAGCAAAAGATTCTATCTCAAGGGATGTCCTCCTGTAGGGATCTTCGTCTTCAGCCAATCTACATTTTGCATTGGAAAAATGTTTCATACATCATACTTTCAGTTAATTGTAGTATTTCCAGGAAACAAAGTTTTTTTTAAATCCAAAACTACACTGAATAGTGGAGAATTTGCATCCAAAGATTTTCTTTAATTTCTTTTTTTAAATTTCAGCACTGATCCATTAACTTATCAGGGATAATGGAGAGCATGTTGCTTCTTGTGTTACAGTGCTAATGTATTTCATTTATCAGATTTGGTAATTTTCTGTTTACAGGAAGCCAACATTTACCAGTCATTAGTCTTTATCCTTTTCATCCTTTGCAGCAAGGAGTGATCTGTATTTTCTCCAGTGGAGCCACTGAGAGTTGTAAGCCGTACAGCCTTGAATCTGATATTATTCACAATGGGAGCACTCTCTCAAATTAACTTATTGCAGAGAAATGTAAATCAATTATGTTTACAGCTCTCAACAAACAGAATTAAAATGTTCCACCAGTCTGCTTCAAATTCCTAATCATTTGTGTGATTAACCCAGTGTCTGGGATTTACAAGAGAGTATGAGATGAATTGGTTTCTCTTCATTATCTGACACAGTTCTGTTATTCCTGAGGTGTTCTAAAAAAACAAGCAGCCAAGCAAATTCCACCTCAAATGGTTATCCATCAAGAAATGGATAACACTCCCTGCCATTCCTCAGGACCACTGTGTAGCATATGTGCAAGTCATGCTCTTGAGATGGCAAATGAAGCAAACTCAACCCAGGCCAAGAATAAGCACACAGCCAGCCTGGCAAGGCCAGCCTGCTCATGAGGGACTGTGAGTGAAGGCAAGAGAATTGGGTGCATGATAAACAGAAATGCAAATTTTGAAAATAATGAGCAACATCCAAAAATGTGGAGCTCAAAGCGCCACTCATCTCCCCACCACAACATTTTAATACTGTTCTCTGCAGTAGCCATCTCCCATTGGTTCCATTTCATTTGGACCAGTACAATAAGAAGGTTTTGACAATCCCTGGGACCACTTTTGTGATCACATTAAAAGCTAATCTCTACATGTATGATTGTCTCCTGTCTCTGAAGAGCCTTTTGGGGCAGGAGGGGTCTGCCTTACACCACCCTACAGATCATCCTCCCTGCTGACAGCCATCAGGGGTTGCATCCAGGCTCCCCACCCCTCTCCTGTGGAGCAAATGAAGCAAACTCAAGACACCTTGTCACTCTCTACAGCTACTTGAAAGGAGGTAGTAGCAAGGTGGAGGTCAATCTGTTCTCTCAAGTAACAAGCAACAGGAGAGGAAATGGCCTCAGGTTCTGCCAAGAGAGGTTTAGATTGGATATTATGAAAAATTTCTTCATGGAAAGTGTTAAGCACTGGAACAGCCTGACCAGGGAAGTGGTGGAGTCATCATCCCTGTGGGTCTTCAAAGGATGTACAGATGTGGTAGTTACAGACACGGTCTTTAAGGGCCTTTCCAATCTAAACTATTCTATGATTCTACGATTCCATTTCTGAAGGACATATGTCTTTCAGATACGTCAAAAAAAATACTAGGGCTGGAGCATTTTAGCTTTTTGTACAGCAAGACACTACCATTTTTAACACTATTATCACTTTTGTCTTCCCAGCACTCATGTGAAGCAGAAGCTGCCCCATCAGACAGATGGGAGACTGGCAGTCTGAGCACATGATGGCTCCCTAGGTAACCTTCCACCGAAGTGCATTATTTCAGGAGCATCCAGAGTGCTCATGCTGCCCAAGAGCCCAGACAACTCTTCTGAGATGCAATGTCTGGGTCAGCTGTGCACGAGACATCAGCCTGAGCTGCCAGGCAGACTGTGCTCACTCCTCTGCATGAGGAATTTGGCCAGCTGGGACAGAAAGGAGCAGCCTTCGCCCAGAGAAGAGACGAGCCCCCACAGCTGCAGGAGCCCAGCTCCTCCTGCTCTCCAGATGTGCAGGCTCCCATGGGACAGGCACTGCAAGCCCCTGCACCAAAGCACAGTTGCACACAGCAGGAGCACTGCTCTTACAAGGAGCTTGCTGTGCTCAGCAGCTTCATCCATCTCTGAATTTCAACAGCTCAGATCCTTCACATCCTTATGTAAATCTCTGCTCAGTCTAGACTGACAAAATACATACCCTATGCAAAGCCTGCACTGATTTCTAAAAATCCAGCATTTAGTGGCTTGACACACTGATGAAATATCACATTTTTTATTCCAACCTTATAATTGGAAAGTCAGAATTACACTAAATGGAATCTTTTCTATCCTCTGTTTTAAAAGGTCTAATTATTTTATTATTCAGTGTATGTACACGCAGATAAGTAATAATTATTCTGAGTATTATCCTGCATAATGGAGCCAGTTAATGCTCAGAGATAATAGCACAGAGACAGCTCATTATACCAATTTGTACAAAAATAACATAATTATTTTTTTCTTCTGAACAAACTTGTTCTGGTGTGATAAGAGCAAGTTTCAATCACTTCTTTATTTGCTGAAAGATTAAACGCTATGCAGCCAGTAAGGTGATTATTATTTTAATGATGAATCATCATGTGCAATGAGGAATTAGCCATCCAAAGGACTTGAAGGCAAATTCATATAAGGCTACACTAAAATAAGTATGATCCTGAAATTATTGCACGTCTGTTTCTAAACAGCCTTCTTACCGGAAATACCACTTAGGAGTTCGTCCTGCTAACAGCTGAGAAAACTCAGATGAGCATGGAGAGGAGGAAATGGTGATGTTTCCCTGATAACCCAGTGGCCTCTGGTGGATCTAGAAGCCTGCTGCCCTCAAGTGGGTATGGACATCCTGTGACAAAATATGTGTTTTATTTTTCCCTTTTTTCCTACATCGCCACTTGATCCAAGCCCTCTTCATTCAGTGCTTCTTTATCTAATCGCTTACCCCACTTTTACCCTGAAATAAAAAACTCAGGGAAAAAAGCAGAAAATATAAAGCCAATGAAACCAATGCTGGCAGCTCTTGGCTCCAGTCTCTCTTACTCCAGTATCTCCCCCAGAGCTGTGTGCTGGGAGCAGGGCATGGCAGGGCTGAGCAGCAAGAAGGAGACTGACCTGACACCACCTCCTTTTCTTGTGGGATGGGGCTGCCAGGGCCAGAGACTCTGGTGAGACAACTTACTTTCAAGAAGGAAAATAAGGGAGGACAGAAGAAGAACTAAAGTAAAATCTCCATGGAAAAGGAAGACTTTAATTTCGAGCTTTTCTGCCTTGCTTCCCTTGGAGTCTGTCCTGCAATGAAAAGAGAAAATCACGACTATATTGAACACAATTTCATAACTCACTTTTGCTTTTGATGAAAACTCATTCGTGGTAGGTTTTATCCTGCACCAGCATTTATGCATGTGCTCAGGGAGTGGGAAGGTTCCCCTTAACCAAATGAAATACTGTTCTTGCCTCTAGACAGACATTATGGATCATTGCAAATTCTATTTTCCAGCAGAGGACCTGAGACTGTGAATTTGTTTGCAGCTTTGGATTTTTCTATGCCAGCTGCGTGAGGGTAAGCAATGAGCAATGCTGCTCCTCAGCCACGACCTGTGCTGCTCTGACTGGAAACTCAGGCTGGTTCTCAGGCCAAGACGCTGAGAAATCTCCTTCTCTAACACAAGCAGCAAGAGACTGGCTCCATGAGCACAGGTGAACATTGCCACCTTCTCCCCTGTATCTGGGGCTTACTGGAGGAATGGTGCTTGCCCTTGTTCTGGATTCCAGTTCATCGATGACGCTGCCAGTTGCAAATCTTATTTCTTCAGTGCTGATGGATTTATCTTCTGTGGATTAGAAAGGGCATTTTTATCATCTGAATTGCATGAGCCAGCAATAAAATTCACTGGAATATAGTACCTCTATAAATATTTCATAGAAATATGCCAAGTACTATAAATTGTTTCATACCCTGCTCCCAAGCACCATGGAAGCACGGTGCACACCAAAGGCCTAGGAAGGCCTGTGGTCCAAAGTCTAGGGGACCTGCCTGTCCCATCTGTTGGGAAAAAAATAAACTAAAAATCTTGCTCAGAAAAGGTGTCCACCAGCATGTCAAGGCTCCATGGCAGCTCTGAATTTTCCCAGCAGGCAATCTGGGCAGAACGTCAGAAAGAGTAGAAAAGCCCTTCATATTTACTGCAGAGACTGAGTGTAGCAACAAGTCACATTCCCAGGGCTTGGGAAGCCTTCTCCTCCATGCTGAATGAGGCTGACCAGGGATGGTACAGGGCAGGGCAGTGGTACGTGCAGCACCAGGCTCAGAGAGCAGCTGTACCAAGTGCTTCTTCACACCCTCCATAGCCTCTTACGGCTGTTTATCCCGACCCTCACCACACCCTCCAAAGGTGACCCCTGTGCCTGCCCCCTCTCTCCCTGCTGAGCAGATGTGCTTTTTATGCAGCAGATGTTGCTGCATAGTTGGTAGTTGGCACAGAAAGTGAGAATCATTTCTAAAAAAATAGAACAAGCAGCCTATTTTGGGGTTTATTACAAATGTTTATTATAAAGTTTATTTTTTATTTAAAGACGTGGCATTTTAAGGCCATGCTCTTTAAAGTGTTGGTATTCCAGGCTCTATGCAGTGCCCTGAGGCTGAAAAACACATCTAAGCAGCCTGTCCACACCAAAGCATCTGCGTAATTTCTAGAAAGGCTCACTTGCAGTCCAGGACAGATGGTACAAAGGTTCCCTCCTAATCCCCTCTGTGGTATGTTAAAATTAATTCAGAAAATCCACACAGATCCCTTGGAGTGATGACAGAAGCCCCTGCTCATTTGCACAGAGGAGACCTCTATTGCAGAGGCCAGTGCAGTGGGTCCTGAGCTTCCCGAAGCTTCCGATGTTTCAGTAAAATAGCATCAATTTCAATAATCTTAGCCGGGTTTGCAAACCTCAAGCAGATTTTCTTACCTGCAAAGGGGAAGAGCTAAGAAGTTTTTTTTCCAAGCCAGGCTTTCCATTTTCTCAGCTGAAAAGCAAACAATTCTGATAAAGAAATGCCACCTTGCAACTGGAAAAACCACAGTAAGAACAAACAGCTGGGACCACATTTGGTTTGCTGCAATTTTTGGTTTCTTCCATTTTGTTTCCCTGCAAGGGGAAGGCAAAGGTTCGCTGTGGGCACACCACCACGGTCCAGGGATGCTTTGCTGGTGTGTTACACAGGGAAGAAGTGAGCCCCTTGCAGTCCAAACCTCAGCCTGCTGAGAGCAATGGGCAGCGTAACGCCAGGATTTCCCTCCGAGGTTTGCTGTGCTGTGGCAGAAGTGCCCTTCCCCACCATGCAGAGGATGGAGGTGGTGGCCCTGAGCCCCCTGGAGCTGGTCACACTGCCTGGGGAGGAGGCGGGACTGGGGACCATGGGGAATGGCCTTGAGAGAATGAGACCCTTGACCCTTGAGAATGCGTTCCCCCTTTCCACAGGAGGACATTCCCTGGCTCCCACCAGCACAAGTACTCCTTTGGACCCCAGAGGATGTGTCACCCAGTGTCACCTGATTTAGAGGGCAGCCAAATGAAAGAGTGTGGTTTAACTTAATAATGGCTGTGTATCACGCCTCACATTTCTGAAACATCCATGCTACAGCAGCAGGCTGTGAAGGATTGCAGCTATAGGAAAACAGCAATTTAATCCCATAGGTAGCATTGGTATTTCATGTTTATTGCTCTCGCCAGCGACCTTTGTATAGGGAACAAAATTTTGCTCTTTCAAATGACTATATCATCACTAATTACATAGTGATCAGTTAGTTATAGTAGAAGGGGTTATGTGGTAATGATGAGACCCAGAAGTGATTATAAATCATATATAAGGTTTATGTGATACAAAGAGCTTCACAGGTATCCCATTACACATATTATGTTCAGGAGTGATTAGTAACATCATTAATTTTCTAAGTCTTTTTGGTTTTCTAAGACTTTTGTGGAGTATAGCCCAGGCATTTTCAAATTTCTCAAGCCTTAGTTACTTATAGGAACTTTTTATACTGGTGTTAAGAACCCTTGCCATCAATTTTTGTATTTATTTCTGAACTTGAAAAGAAATAGCTCCAATTTTTAACTCATCAAGTAGTTCTTATGGTAATAAAGAGATGAATTAAACAGAGCAAAATAAAGAACAGAATCATAGAATCATTACAGATGGAAAAGGCTTCCAAGATCATCGAGTCCAACCAGGCAAGAACTGACTTCAATCTAGCATCAGTTTTTTAACTTGCACTTTGCATTTGAAGACACTCTTGAGTTTAAACAATCCCCCAGATCCCCTTTCCAGTTCTTTAGATATTTTCTCAGGAGCTACTTTACTCTCCCTTTGAGGCTGATTTTTACATGAACTTTTAAATTTATCCAGCTTTTGAGATGAGCAGAATAATATTTTGGCCTGTAAACTTGCTGAAAATTGGTTTCAAAATAACTATACTCATTGTAGGATGTCAATAACATTGAAATAGCTTTGACAGGGTTGCATCTAGCTCCAAGTACTCCCTTGGCATTCCAGGTCGATATTCCTTGCTTGTGTTGTCTCACTGTATAGATTTTGGTGAGCTTTTGTTGTGATATCCCGTAAAATTCCTACAACAGTTCAACATTAAGGATCAAACTAGTAAACTCCTGCAACATGTCCCCTTTCATCTCGTTTCTGGGTTTTTGTTACACTGAAAGCCATTACCCAGTCTTTGGATAACTGTCAGTCAGCACAGACATCTGCACACCCTCTGCCTGGCTGCTCTTAATTAGAGGCAATACAGATGTCTAGGAATAGCCAGGAGAAACACTTCTTGCTCTGGGAGCCAGCTGCAGCTTTGCAGAGATGAACAGTGAAAAAGAAGAGAAAATGGAGAAGCTAATTCCATCTGATTTACTTGTCCTGCAACATTTCCACTTGTTGGGCTGCTGTTTCCGGACTGACACCGGCATCACTGTGGAAAATCACGTGGATTCAGTTATGTCGCCAGTCATGACAACCAGAAGAGGCTGCTGATGGATCTGCGTGGTCAGGGATGGGACCATATGGCCACCTTCTTTGCTTCTTCAGCACAGGATTTCAATGCTCATGAACCAAAAGGGGTATTTCTCTCTGAAACCTCTCTGATCACTGTGTTGGGGATGCCTTTTGTCTCCACTCCAGGGCTTAAATCCCACGACATCAAAATACCTTTAGTCCGGCAGTCTCACTTTTTGGTACGGATATGTTGGGGGGTTTGTTAAGGGCAATCTATTATGCATAGGATGTGGCATTTTTTGACGTTTCAGAGCTCCTTTCAAATACTGGAAATAATCTATTTACTGTAGCAAAGTGATCAGACACACTTCATGCTTTGATCTGCAATAGAGCCTGGTACAGATTTCATGTCCTGTCATCACACCCTTACTGATCATGTGCTCACAAGGAACAGGTACTTGTTTGTTCCTTACTACACTGCCACACAGTTGCTACAGCAGATTTTCCTTCAGGTGATGGACCAGCAAGGGAAGACCTCATCCTCAGCCATTTAGGACGAGGTGAAGTCCCAGATTCCATATCCCTGTTGTCAAAAGATGCATATTACAAATAAAATGTGGGTAGGTCTTATTGTTCAAAGTGTTATGTTGTTCTCTGAGCATCTGACGGTGATCAGAGTGCATGAACTGCGGGGCTGGAGCAGTGGCTCTGGATAAGGAACACTGGATGCTCCAAAGAATCTGCGCTGATGGTTGCTCTTACGTTCACTGTGGCCCCAGTTCCTTTTCTAACTTCCTGCTAGTTCCTTCTCTGCAGAAAGAGACTGTCTTGACATGCAAAAACTTTTTTCCCTGTTCCTGTCATCTTTGTTTTTCTTTGCGATACTGCTGAGAGGTCATTCAAACTGTAATCTCATGTCCCAGAGGTTTTGTCCGTGATATTTTCATGTTCCTTTTCTCTTTTTTTTTTTTGGCCTAAGATCAAGGAGATAGAAAACAGAACAAGTCATTGCTGCATAAACTCCAGTCTCCATAGCAACAATGAAAAATGCTTCCCTTTCTCCGCTTTACAATTCCAATCCTACAGTCTCACCTCAGGCTTGGGAGAGTGGCAAGAGGTTAAAATATTTTCTAACTTACTTGTTCATTGCTGTTTTGAAAGCAGGCTACTGGGGTGAGTAGCACGGGCCAAATTAGACCCAAAAGCTTTCCTGAGCTCTGGGGTGAGAGGCAGGGGCAGGTAGGAAATACTGGATTTACCTCTGTAGGACTTGTATGCAGTAAAGCACACTGCTGTAACATGAACTGCCTATGGCAAAGAAAGCAATGGAGAAGGGAAAATGTTAATACTAAGCAGTGCCAGTCTTCCTCTGACCATTCCACCACTGTGGGATAAGGAAGGCAACACTGTACTGAATCCCTGGAAAATACGGGGCTGTGTATTTGCACCAAAATCAAAGTAATTGTCCCAGGTTACTGCCATGAACCTGCCACAGCAATGCAGAGTGCACAAGGCACACGGACAATGCTGCACTCCTGAGCACAGGGGAGCTGAGAGACATCCATGACTGCTCTCTCCTTCAGTGGACAAACTGAATTTTCCAGGACATACTGGGGAATTTTGAGCCTGAGGAAGACTGGACCCCACAGTCTGAGTCAGTGTCTGGCACCAAGACCTTGGCTGTGGCTTTGGTGTTCTGTGTGATGGATCAGCACTCGGCAGTGGCTCTCCAGAGAAAAGTACCTTAAAGTAACAAAAGATGCTTGGAAGACTTATGTTTTAGTAAAGACCAGTTTTTCCTAAATTGTTTCTTCCCCAGCTGCCAGTCTCCTGGGCAGGGGCTGCCAGCGAGCAGCAGGCAGGGGCTGCAGATGTGCAGCTGTGTGTGCCATGCTCCTGTCCACACCACAGCAACGTGTCTGTCACACATCATTAGGCAGCCGAGTCATTTGCGGAGGTGCTGATTCCCCCTCTCTCACAGTCTGAGCTAAGTTCCCCTGTATGAAATCAGCAACCAACAGCATGACTGCTGCTCTGCTGGCCATTCTCTCTGGTGACCAGTGAGAGGACCTAAGGGATTGGCATGAAACTGTGCCAGGGGAGATTTACATTGGATATCAGGAAAAGGTTCTTCCCCCAGAGGGTGGCTGGGCACTGGAACAGCTCCCCAGTGAAGTGGTCACAGCACCAAACCTGACAGAGTTCAAGAAGCATTTGGACAACACTCGGGCACATGGTGTGATTTTTGGGTCTGCCCTGTATGGGGCCAGGAGTTGGACTTTGATGATCCTTGTGAGTCACTTCCAACTGAGGTTATTCTGTGATTCTGTGACTAGAAGGACAAAAGCAGGCTGAAATATGGATGCATCAAAACAAACGTTATTGTACTTCAAGGCACATAAAAATGCACCTAATTTCTTTTCCAAACTGATCTTTCAACTGACAATATTAATTTGGAATAGCTGAACTGGACAGGAATGGTGTAATTTAACTCAGAAGAAAAAACAAAGCAGAGTAGTTCAGTTTCATAATTTGTAAAGAAAAGCCACAAACGAGTTTTCCTTTTTACTATATCTGAGGGTACATTCTTGGAGCACTGTACAACACCATCTTAAGCTGGTACTTAGGACAGGTCCATTTTCCCACTACTCAGTAGTATGTGCTCACATTATAAATTGAATAGAATGGAGTTCTCAAATCAGTTTTAACTGAGTATTTGGTTAACTAGAGATTTTTTTCAGCTTTGAAAAGTTCTTTTAACTTACTGGATTATAATCAAAGGTGACTTCACTGAAAACAGCACAATATTATTAATACGTATTCAAGTAGTCTGCTCTGGCAGACTTTCTGTGCTACAGATTCTGTACATTATTCCGCCACAGTAAAGCTAAGTGAAATCCTGCCTTTGATACAACCCCAGCAGGGAATTGCCATCTTACATGCCTCTACATGTTTTATTGGTTTTGCTGTTAATCTCACAGAATAAACATATATCAGTGTTTCAGATTCTGTACTTGTGTTTTCTCCAGTCAAAACCAAAAATAGGAACCTTTGGGGGAAAAATTGGTAAATATGTTCATTTGCTTAACACAAATTTCACTTCAACCCTCAAGGAATATAACTGGCATAAACCAGAAGGCTCATCAGTGATAGAAGTTGCGTTGCAAATGGCGGTGTTTCAACAAACTACTTATTAAGGGCTTTACAGCGGTAATACGTACTGATGTTCCTCAGCATTTATAACAAGTTGACAAATATTCAGTAACTAAAGGTCATTTTATTAAACAAAGGATTCTTCCTTGTTTATACTTTAAGTACTAGCTTTGAAATTGTTAGAGAGCAGATTAAACACTGAACTCCCCAGACACACGTATCAGTTATGCAGGATCATGTGTCCCATAAATGAGCTTGTTGAAACACCGGGTATTTCCTCATAACATGCTGCTACAAGTAGCAAAACCATTCCGTTCTTAGGCACTGAATTTATTCACTGACTTACAGCTCTCAACTTCAATGAACAAAGAATACTTCGTATTATACTTATGTAATGGGTGCATCTAAATAAAATTTGGTTCTGTGATCTTCTGGTAGACAGACCACTGGAAAAGCTGAAAGGACTCAGCATTGTCAAGGCTGTTCCCAGAGCAGAGCTGTGGCCACTGAAACTGCTGAAAATGTTCCTACCAAGCAGATGCATAATCTCCATGAACAAGAACAGATCACTTACAAGTGCAAATGTTAACACTTTTAACACCATTTAATTTGAGCCAGTCTTTGCAGCCAACTGCCTGATGTGGCTCAGTGGGGAAGACCTCTCTGTACACCATTGTCTTAGGTTACAACGTAAGATATAACCAAAAGCATGTATTCTAACCACCTTCATAAGCTGTTAAAATAGGTGGGGCAGTGTTCTTTATCTTCTCCATGACCCATCCCTGGTAACTCCCTCCGGGGAGCTGTCTCTGGTAACGAGCCATCAAAATCTCCTAGCATGACTCATAAAATTACATCATCCATTGTGAGATACCCCGCCCAGGGGGAGGAACCAAACATTCCTACCTGGATATAATCTGAGGCTTGGAGCACCGTGGGGGCACTACCCACTGGATTCCCAGAGAACAAGAGCTTGATACTGCTACTGGACCTCAAGAGAAAGACCAGATCTTTCTACAGGATCACTGCTTCCACAAAACCACATCCATCATTCCAACAGGACTGTAGCTGCCATTTAATTGGACTGCTAACACCACCCTGACCGGCAGGGTGTCAGGTCATATTCTGACTCTCTCAGTTAAAGCCAGTGTTTCTGTACTATTGCCTTTAACTTTCCTATTAAATTGTAGTTCTGACTTGGAATCTCCTGCTGTTTTGTTTTCAAACTGGTACAATCACTCTTCACTGTGAGGCAGGCACACCAAGCCTGGTCCAGCATGAGGACATGGAGCAGTAGGAGGTGGGTCAGGCAGTGGTGTTTATCAAACAAGCCCTGCAACACCTGTGCTGCTGCATCTATACCATCCATACCTCCTGCATCTATACCATCCAACAGGAAGGATTTACCTTGAAACTCTTTCCAAGATGTCTGAAAATCAACAGTTAAGCAGGATAGCACACACACTTCTTTTGCCCTAGAATGTGAGCTGGTTTTTACAGTGATTCAGTTTCATCCTACATCAAAGATACATAGACCCTCCGTGGTCCCACTTGGGTAAATCAGTCTGCTGAGACATTCAGCCTTCCCTCTGCTATTAGTTTAGCTATAGAAAGTAGAAATTAAAATAGATTATAACAGGCAGGGAAAGGCATGTTTCCTTCACTAATTGTCCAATATTTGTACCTAGAAGCCAAGGAAGGTTTGGCCACTGACTCATCAGTGAGTAGACAGTGTCCCACAAATACGTATCCAAGAAGAAGAAATAGAATGTCCACTAATAATTCAAAAATATTAAAGTTCAAATAGATAAGGAATAAAACTTCTTCATAAATCCTACCTTCAAGATGTTACATTATTAATTTATTTTTAAGGAAGAAATATGTCCTAATAGCTCTTGCCAGGCAGTCAGTTAAAAAAAACATAAACCCACATCATAGGCATAATAAACACTGAAAGAATGACATTTTATTTGTTCTTTTTAAGATGTATAACTTTGCATATCAAAACTGGTAGTTTTTAATAAGAGATTTCTGAAAAGTTCTTACTTGTTGGTAAGACTTCAGCTTGTGCCTTTTCCAGCTACTTAAAACTTCAGCTCCCTCCAACTCCTACCAGCTGCCAGGCAATCACATAAAGCGTTACCACAAATAAGGTTCAGCCACGTCAACCAGAGAATTGTATCACTCTTTTCTAGCTCTAGAAGAGATCAACAAAATATAATGGATCTTTCTTAATGGATAAGCTGGATGGGGAGAAGTCTTTTAAGGGTGGTAGCAGCTTTTCAGTGGTGAGTTGAATAACAGCAATCCATCCAACACAGAGAACACAACTCAATACTTTGTACTCTTTTCTAAAGTGATCAGAGCTATTTTTCATTATAAGGTGAGTAGCATCTTTTTTTTTCTAGGCAACTCTTGTCATTTGAAATAGCACAATGCTTGAAGTTTTGAAGTATTTTTGATGGATGCTTTCCTCTGTTCATCGTCCTTCAAACCAAGTGTAAAATTACCCACAGAAGTATCCTGTACCTTAAAAAACCTCAAATATTAAAGAAACAGCATCTGTGTCACTCTATCTTTCTGCGGCCAAGATGAGAAGCCCACTGTTTTCCTCAACTTAACTGTCATTAACCACACTTGTAAATCAAAGAATTTTATTAATGTGTGGTACCGTTGTCAGCACAAAGCTTCTGTGAGGCCCTACCAGTCGCATAAGCCCTGCTCAGACCAGAGCACACCTCACTATCAGCACTGGCTGTCTTAAAGCCAGTACTCTTGAAAGATGCTTCATTCCTGTAGTGGAATTTTGGCTTTTGTGAGAGTTGTTTAAAACAAGAACACAAATATTGTACAAAATACAAACTACTGCTGGGAATGAAAGAAAAAAAGTGTTTGATTTCCTAGAAAAGGGGCTGTGGATGTAAAGATGTTTACCTTCACCTCTAACTCCCTTTAGGTCTCATTATAAGCTTAAGATTTTCATACCAAATAGCAATTTTCCTTAATTAATTTAGCCTCTAAAAATCTAGGTGCACCCATGAGTAGACAGATGCAAAACAAGTATTTTAACTAGTTTCATTGAACTAACAAGTTTCATTAAATGTGTTAATAAAAGTAACAGCGCTTTAAATTGCAGTATTTGAAATAAATTTGAAGCAACTTGGATATTGACTGGTAAGCAGGCACAGGTCTACTACCAATCAAGGACTGGAAACAAACTCTGCTGTCAAAACTCAAAAATTACTTTTGGTATGAAAACCAAATAGATTTAGCGATGGAATTACTGATTACTCTACATCTGATGGAAGTGCAACAGAATAAATCCTTATGCCCTAAACTCTGGAGTTGGATTACATTTTTACAGATTGTACACTGTAAAAAGAACAAAGCTTTAGGAATGTGTGAATGGCAGTATCAGAGACAATTTTCAAGATTCCTGTATGCTGTCTTGGTTTGACACTGGCCAAACGCCAAGCACCCATGAGAACTGTTCGCTCACCGTCTCTCACTTTCAGCTGCACAAAGGAGAGGGAAAAAAATTAACCAAGGGCTCATGAGCTGAGACAAGGATTGGGAGAAAAACACTCTAATGGCAAAACAGGTTTAAATTTAAAGGTATAAAGTAAATTTATTATTAAAAGAGTCGGAGGATAATGAGAAGTAAAGTAAGCCTTTGAAGCACCTTTTTTCCCCCCAGCCCCTCCCTCCTTCCCACTGACAGCACAGAGAGACAGGGCAGGGGGGTTTTGGTCAGTTCGTCATCTGAGATCTTCTTCAGTTTGCTCAGGGAGTTTTTCTTCTGCTATGCCGTAGGGTCCGTCCCACAGACAAGCAGTCTTCCCACAACTGTTGTGGCATGGGTCAATCGTCCACAGGGTGCAGTCTTTTATGGAAAGGCTGCTCTGATTTGGAAGCAGGGGCTCTCTCTCCAGGTTTCCCACTGGATTATAGCTTTCTCATCCACTCACTCCAGCAGGAGCACTTTTCCCACNGGGGGTTTTGGTCAGTTCGTCATCTGAGATCTTCTTCAGTTTGCTCAGGGAGTTTTTCTTCTGCTATGCCGTAGGGTCCGTCCCACAGACAAGCAGTCTTCCCACAACTGTTGTGGCATGGGTCAATCGTCCACAGGGTGCAGTCTTTTATGGAAAGGCTGCTCTGATTTGGAAGCAGGGGCTCTCTCTCCAGGTTTCCCACTGGATTATAGCTTTCTCATCCACTCACTCCAGCAGGAGCACTTTTCCCACGGGCTGAGAGTGGATCTCTGCATCCTCCATGGACTCCATGGATTACAGGGAGACAGTTTGTTTCACCATAGCCCTCACCACGGCTTGTGGAGGAATTTCGGCTCTGACACTTAGAGTACCTCCTCCTCCTCCTTCTCCACTGACCTTGGTGTCTTCCAGCTGCCATGCTGTTCTCTCTCACATGTCCTCACTTCCTCCTCTCCTCTATCTAGAAGAAAAACTGCTGCCCATACGTATTATTGCCAACAAGTTCTGCTACTTCAAAAATTTCNTTGTTTCACCATAGCCCTCACCACGGCTTGTGGAGGAATTTCGGCTCTGACACTTAGAGTACCTCCTCCTCCTCCTTCTCCACTGACCTTGGTGTCTTCCAGCTGCCATGCTGTTCTCTCTCACATGTCCTCACTTCCTCCTCTCCTCTATCTAGAAGAAAAACTGCTGCCCATACGTATTATTGCCAACAAGTTCTGCTACTTCAAAAATTTCTGCAGCATCTCGCAGCGCCGAGAGGTTGATCTCATCTAGGTTCCACGTCGGGGAATCACTCGCCATGTTTCCACTGTCAGCCACATGGACCCGCCACCACCTCACGGGTGGCGGTGGCTGCCGCAGCGCTGGCGCTATTTAATGCCTCTCTTCACATGGGGTGCCAGGAAGGAGAAGCTGCCGCTGCCGCCCCTGCCCTCCTGCCCATGGCGCGGCTGGCTAGGGGCAGCCAGATGGACGAGGCTCACCACAGGCCATGCTGGGATGCCCCAGCAGCCGCGGCTTGCCACCCCTGGAAAAAACTGCACGCATGCTGTTTTGATTTTCTTCTTAAATACATCATCACAGAGGCATTACCAACGTCTCTAATTGGGCCAGCAGCATGGTTATCTCCAGAACCATCAGACATTGGCTCTGCTGGACATGGTGGAAGCTTTCAGCAGCTTCCTCACAGAAGCCACCTCTGTGGCCCTCTCCTGCTACCAAAAACCAGGCCATGTCAAATCAACACAATGCACATGCCATTTGCTTCCCACTTTGATGCTGGGGCATCCTAGGTACGGAGCAGGCCAGGAGGGAGCTGCTGTTCTCTCCAACCATGCCCCTGAAGCACCAAGAATCAGGACCTGTGAACAGCCACTGCAGTCTGGATGTCAAGTCTGCCCTTTGATCCTGTTTGCATTGGGTGCTTGAGGCTACAGGATGTTCCTACTGCACACACAACAAAGGCTGTGGGTGCCAGAGGAAGATGCAGCAAAACAACCTCGTGTTCCTCACACAGCAATTCTGCAAGTGAACTTCTAATAGAAATGAGCAACCTGCAGCCTACAATCCCATCAAAGAACTGGGAAGAGAGGTAAACGAGAAAGAAAGAGGCTGCCCCCAAATTGCTCCCCACTCTGTTAGGATCCAGGAGCGCAGCTTTGGCAAACAGCATGTTGTTACAGATCGAGACAGATGGAAATGTGCTTCCTTGTCAAAGCTGTTATTCCCCAAGAGCAAAGAAATTTTGTTGTCTTGAACATGCTGTGGGAACAGACAGGGAAAGGTCCAGAAATAGAACAAAACTAATAATATAAAACCAGGTTTGGAAGATGAAATGAAAGCTGTCTTTTGCACAGAAAGAGGTGTGTTTTTTTCTTAACAGATAAAACCCCCTTTTTTTTTAGTCCCAATAGTATATCTTACAATAGGCACACACTGTCTTACTGAAGACTTAGCCTATTAGAAATAAATTACTAATGTTTGTCATACAGTATTATCAACAGGATAATTTCTGTGACAGAGTTATTTACAAATTCTGGTCTATACAAAATCTTGGATAATACAGGATACCAAGTTTTTTAAGAACCTTTGAATTCAAACTACAGCACAACCCATTCATGTCAGCTTTTTAAAAACTTTAGATACTAACAATAATCTGAATCTAGCTTTGAAAAAAAATGCAGAATTTTCTGCATAAGATAGTGATTCAAGGTTAATTTAATAACAACAGTATGTTTTTCTAAAACTGCTCATTTCTTTCCATGAAAACAAACCCACTCTAGTACCATTCCTTTGTCTACTGAATCCTCACCAGAAAATAAATGCTAATTGCATCTTTTCCATTAAGGAAGACGATGGCAGACAAACAGAAAGATGTTTTGCTCTTTAGGTGCCAAGATTACTACACAAGAAACCCCAAAACTAACAACTTTGTATTTTAAAAATGTCAATTTACTTTTCCCAAATTCTTTCAGTCTTCAATATCCATTAGGAGAAAAAAAAAAGAAAACAAAAATAATGCAATTAACACACAAGTGTTGTGATTATTCCATTTTTCCTTTTATTTTTGCACAGAAAGCCAAACACATCCATTTCAGACAAGTTATAGAATCAGCAGCGTCCATTATCTCACAGAAACCACATTCAAGTATAACTGGAAAAAGCAGTTTCAAAATGCTTCCATATGCATTAAAATAATTTTTTAAGTCCTTTAGGTTTTGTATTCCGAGTCTTTAGAAATGGTGATTTTTTTATTAGGTTTGGTAGCCTCGTCCATCAGTTCCTTCAGCTGCCCAATCTGTTCATCACGGAAGTCATTAAGTTTTTCTTCTGTGAGCTGAATTCCATATACAGCCTTTTCTCTCAGGTTTTGTTTGTCCTCATTAATTTGTTGCTGGATCACTGCTGCATAGTTCTAATGAGAAAGAAATATAAAGGTCACAAAACTGACAAATGTAAGATTCAGGTCAACTTCTTTTAATAGCATTTTACTGTAATAACTTACTCTTACACAATCTCCTACAACAGTCTGTTAATCGATAACAAATGACTAAAAAAAATTACACTTTTTATAAGAAAGAAATGTTATTAAAGCATTTCTAGTATCTACAGTCAATTTTATGTAGCTAGTTTAAAATGCATGTATGTACAGATTAATGTCCTATCATATACTGCTACTGAAAACAAAACAAAATTTAATTATAGATCTAATATATTAAAATAATTTTTCCTATCTAGCAGGATATCAATAGGATACACTTTGCACTTTGTAAACTGATACATCCAGTAAAGTATTATTCTTGAAGAAACATATTAGAAAAAGCATTCTACAATTAGACAAATGTCCTGCCTAACCACTCTCTGCTTTTGTCAGAACGGATAAGGTCATTTGCATCCATCCTGGACTGTTCCAAGGGCAGTAGAAATTCCGTAACTGTGAGACTTCTGTCATTCCGCCAGTTTTTTTGAAGAAATTAGTTAACAAAACTAAAAGTTAGAGGAGAGTAAGAAGGGCTTAAAGGACAGATACCTACTTCGCACTCTCATTCCCAAAGGAAAAAAAGAAAAGGCTAACCCCCTTCCCACACTGTTTTGAACATATTTAAGTTTGTTCAGACCTACTTACAATCCTGTTGTAACAGAAATCATTTGGTCCACGTTTACTTAGATAACAGCATTTATGCCGGTGGACGGGCGACACAGTCAGTGCGTATTGCAGCAATACCAGGCTGAGCACCACAAGAAAAGCAAAACTTTCTCAAGGGCAGAAATGGAAGTGGCCGATGGGTCACACTGGTAATGACAGCATAGATGGAAAATTGCTTTCTCACCACTTTGGAACAATCTTTGACCATTATGACTTCTCTAAATTGCAACACTCAAGGTTCTGCAAGGAGGGCAGCTCTGCAAAATTAATTCTGCTGGCAGTGCTACCCATGACACTGCTGTGCCCAAGGTCCCTGCACACACGGATGCTGTGCACTCCCCAGTCCCTCTGCCCAGCACCAGCCCCACTGCAGCAGCTCTCAAGAAGCTGTAGTGAGTGAATTAAAAAGCTTCGTGGTGCGTGTACTTAGCAAAGTCAGTGAACCTACTTGGATATTTAAAAGTTAAGTACGTGTTTAAACACCAGGTTGGAAGGGAGCCTAAACTTGTATTTTTCTTAAGAGGTACTTAAAAACAAATTCCACAATTAAGAAAATAATTTCAAAAGTTAATTTTTAATTGGAAAAAATACAGGCTTCTCTCCTACTTCAGTATGGTATCCTTTAAAGTAACTTTAAGTTTGAAGCACAACTCTGAATATAACGTAAGAAACTGAACTTAAAGAAACAATTTTCTGAATAATAAAAATGATGCCTGTTACCTGGTAACCCTTTTTTAAGAAAGGATTAAACATCAGGAGTATTCAAAAGCACAGCATTACAGCAATGAGATACAAGCATTAATTTCCAATTTTCAGCTAAAAGATACCTCGGCATTGCACAGTGAACTGTTAATGCAATTACCAGCAGAATAACTAAAGCCACTACTTCAGCTGTATGTCTAATAATTCCAGAGAAGTGGGTGAGAAGAAAGAAAGATGAGCCCGTGATAAATTTCAAAATGACACCATTTACTAACATAAATACATTACATTGTTAATGGACCATATCAAGCCTCGCTGAAGTCAGCAGGATCTTAATTCATGGCTATTTAAAGAAAACAGATAGCTAAAACAAACTGGGGCAAACAACAGTAAATTTTTATTCGTACAGACTCTGAACCAAACTGATTCTTCAAGGTTCTTCCCAACATCACCTCTGCTGCTTTTACATTAAATAGGCATTCAGGAACAGTGACACCACAGTTAAATCCCATGGTAAACCTATATCTCAGTGGTGTTACCTCATGGTAGAGCTGGTGTAGGGTTTAAAAGGATCTAAATAGGTTTTTTGCCAACGATTGAACAATCAAATGGTAATGATGATAAAAAATTATAATGGGTTAATTCTTCAACTTTGCAATTTACAGAATTTCTTATCAAGGCAGATGGACAAATGTGATCTCTGAAGCTATTAGCAGACCAATAACACACTGACAGTGACACATCAACTATTCCATCTAATTCTACTCTATTCTATCTTCACACTTCTGCATGGAACAATCCAGTCAGTACTGACTTTGGACTAGGGAAATCAAAAAACAAAAAAACCAAAAACTAACAAACCCACATAAAAAAACCCCAGAACCAAAACAACAACCAAAAAAACCACACGAACAAACAAACCCCACACTACTCTCCTTATACCAAACAACAACATTCACAGCATATAATTCAGAAACAATACTGAAAGCAAGCAATGTAAAACTCTTCACATCTTATCAAGAGATCTGACTGAACATACAAACCCCAAAAACCCCTCCATGCAATGTCCTACCAGTGCAGGTTCCACAGCAGGAGAAAAGTCCTCTCCACTGTTAATAACAATGACCTGGAAGCAGCCTGCAGCTATTGCTGCAGGCATGAGCTCTGGTGCCTAGAAATAACTGAAGTCCATTTAAAGAACGGTTACAATTTTACAAACTGTTGACTGTTCTCCAAAAATACCAAATTAATTACTGGCAAAGGGGTCTGCAATTTTTTTTTTCAAATCTAACATCACAGCATCTCATTTCACGGCGCATCAGCATTACAGAATCCAGATCTCAGAAGGGTGGTCCTCAACAAAGCTGCAATGCCCACTCTCACAGGTGCCCTGCATCCATGGTCACGGACAGTACATCCCCTATTCCTCATACCAGGTGTTCTGCTTCACAGCACTCCAGGGGGTTCCCATCTGGACATCACTGCTGGCTCCTTTTCCCCACTCATTTTCTAGCTGAACAAATGTTCTGTACATGACAGAAAACATCAGTGGCTGCAGTTTCACATCAATCTGCAACATGAAGAGAATTTCAAAACTGTACCCTGGAAACATGCTTGGTTCTATTTGGCTCCTGGCAGAAAATGGAGTTTTCTTACCCCACTTTACCAAAAGTCAGTGATGCACCAAAGTATGTTTCAGCCTTTATAAAAGTGCTGAAAAGATGACCTATATGGCATATTTCACTTTTTCTGTGTTCCTAGATGAGGAACAAACAAAGCCTGGGGTATTTAACTGTCTAATATATTACTGTTCCCTCAGAAATTAATACTATTATTATGTGATCAGTGATTTGTGGAAAGGTACTACATGATCTGATGGTACATAGTAATTCAAGATTCAGCTTCTATACAGAAAATGTGCCATTTTCCTAACAGCCCATGAACTTAATTCAGCTTAATGCTGAACTCCAAAGTTCTGTAATAGCTTTAAAAGCATAACGAAAAGGAAAGAGGGGAGAAGCTAACATTTGTTCTTTCAATAATATAACTTTCATCACAAAACACAATGATCACAGCCCCTCTCAGGTAATAAGGAGCAACATGTTCATATATGGTCTAGTTTTCATTAGAACCTAATAGATACAGAATTTAACTATTTTCCAGTGTCATCTTCCTTACCAGCAGAACTGAAACAAACTCTTGCTTAGCTTCCTTCCTCAAACAAGGGAAGTTACTTTGCTTCTGCCTTTCCTTTTATGTTACATTTAACTGCCTCTTCCAAATATAACAAAACTCCTTTGTCAATCATGACACAAATCCTTAGCATATTTTCAAGGGCATCTTATTCGATTATGGTTCACACTGTGCTCACAAAAACAGAAACATGAGACACAAAATGGAACACAAGTAATCCTGCACCCTCACAGAGCCAGGCTCAACATACACAAGGATGGCAGAGCGACACAGGAGCTCTCCTCCCAGGCAGTTTTTTAGGTTGGTTGGTTGTCTCTTTGGAAGTAGCTCTTACTGCAACGATCTTCTGCCTGCACCAGCTGTAAACTTCCTGGGCTTTTACATGAAAAAAGCAAGCAAAATCCAAACCACCAGCTGAATGGCAAAAGCCTTTTCCCCCTGTATGTGACTGCCACCAGAAATACAGAGGATTGGAATCAAGTTCAAGTCAAGACAACCTCTCCTGACCATTTACCATCAAAAGATGGCTGATTTATTCCATATTAAATCCCAGCCTGCTGTCCATCCATATCACAGACACCCTCCTCACCTCAAAGGAGGCCCAAGGTAACAGTCCAAGGTGCAGACTGGCCATGTCACTGCACTGCCATCAGTGTGTGCACCAGCAGAGACACCCCAAAACTCTCCCTATCACCAGTGTAGAGGCAGATCCCTCACCTGAAAGGTCTGATGCACTCCTCACAGGTCACGGTTCTGCCTCAGATCACTGGCACCTACAGCATGCATGCTGAACCCAAGCATCAGGCTCTCTTAAAATTCTATGATATGATTAAATGCTCGAACCTCTATTGATTTATACAAAAAAACAGGTGAGTGTTTGCTATAATCAACAACCTTATGGTTTTTTTGTTCAAATTCACTAAGTGAAGCAAATACAAAGTTCTCCTCTGCTCTCTGACTCATAAGCATTCACAGAATGCACAAATTCATTAAAAGGGCAAGGGGATGGGTGACATTTGAGGTTTAAAATACCACACATTACAGAAAGAGTATCAGCCTGCTTGTTTTCCAAGTTGAGAAAGGATTAAATAGAAAAATAAAAGCAAAAATCACACAACCAAAAGCCCTACTCCCTGACTGCCAGATATATAGACTCCTACCAGGCCTAGTCCACACTGAAACACATTTCTCTCATATGCTAATACAAAGTGCTGATAAACATTTATGATTCAATCAAAATCAAATCGGTTAAGAGCCCATTTGCTCATTTTCCCTGGAAAGAAATCCAATAATAATTTTTATTTTCTCTGACATCCTCCTAAACATGAACAATGCTACATTTTAGACAATTTCTCCAGAAACCTCAATAAGATACGTCTGTTCACAGTAACTACCTGTACAATTCATCTTCTAGTCAGATTTTCTCTTTAAAACAGGTCTAAAATTTTTATCTCCTTTAAGCAGTTGAAGTATAAAGCTGAAGTATTCATCCATTCCAAAAAGACTATCTCCACTTGCAGCCAAATTAATGACAGCACTGATAAAAAACATTACTGTGGCCAGATCAGAAAACCCTACTCTGAGACGTGTTAAGCAGGGCACAGTCAGGCACTAGAAAAATGCTATCAAGATTACTTTAAATTTATTTTTCTCAGGGTAACATAAAAAAAAAAAATTAGCATGGCCTAAGAGGCCACCCTCATTGCTCCCTGGAAGTTAATTTCAAATTGCAGCATTTCAAGTGTTTCTGCTGCTACTCAGAGCAAAATCAAGCACATGCTGCTAAGGGTGGCAGCATGAAGAAACAGCTGTGAATGAACAGCACAGCGAGGAGCAACCTGTTCTTATTATTGTGCAGAGATATGTTGAATTAATTATTTCATATTCATTCAGATACAATTCTGCAAATTGTTTACTATATTTTTTTATGCAAAACTGCTTTGATGTTAAACTGAGCACCAGAAAAAGTTACAGTATTACAGAAGTGATTCTTAAATGGGAGCTACACCCCATGAAATTCCAGAGTATCTTCATACATTTTACCTGAAGCTGTAAGTATAGTTAGGAATGCAGTAATAAACACAGGAAAATTCTACCACATTTAAGCTCAGCTTAATACACAAAATAGCCCTAAACATTTGAAAAATTGCATAAAACACAATTACTGCCAAATTAATTAAGTGATGTGAATAAACAGCTATGTAAAGTCACACATCCTACAACAGGAGCAATGTATTATCAATTTCAAAATTTAAATTTCAAATCATCTTTGATTTTGTAAAAGTCACACCATTAACACGTAAAAAAAGAAAAATCAATATACTACAAAGGGTTCTGAGTAAGCCTTCCCCCTGCTTTTGAAAATACCCATCAAATGGTATTTGAATGATACCAGGTATTGACATATGAGAGCATTAGAAGAGTTTCTTATGTGAATAATTACAATAGTAATCGCTGGGAAAAGGGCAACAGAGTGAAGAATCAAGACTTTCACTCTGAGGTAGCCAGCATAGCAGAAGACCTCTAGCGAATAAAGGTGTCCAGCTCCTACTGCAAGTCTCGACAGAAGGTGAAAAAAAAACTTTCTCTTGTGGCATTTCAATCACCTCAGCATCCATCATATGTGTAACAACACACCAAGCATATACAAGAAAGAAACAGAGACAAGCTTATTAAGACAGAAACTAATGTTTTTCTTCATGTTTTCTTGTTCTAGCTTCTCCTTCATTAACAACATCAGAGCACACAGTCTTTCAACATCATCTTCAATATCTACTAAGAGAGGCGGAGTTGTGCAAAGTAATACAAAGTTTTCTGGCTTCAAAACCCAGCACTAACATGTTGAAGAAAGCCATACAAGAGCCTTCAGCAGGGCAGTTTGGGCTAAGGTGGCCAATGCTGCCAAGTCAGAGAGCTGGGATGGTGCTGCAGCCCACAAAGGCTGTAACAACGGAGGTGAGTGACAAAACAGTGTCCATGTCCTCTGCTCACCACTGCTTATCCTGAGGTATTGCTTAAATAATATTCCCATCCTCCTTGGATTCACACACAAACCTTTGTCGTTCAAATTAAACACGCTGCAAACACAAGCTCTTCGGCTTGAGTGAAGCACCAAGGTAGCTAATGGCCAGGATACCTGTGGCTGTGCTATAGCCTACAGATATAATTAGCTCTACTGCTGAATGATTTATCTGTATCTCATTAAAGCAATCTGGTTATAAATGCTGCTGTTCTCAGGTCTGTTTACCACCTTCTGACAGTTCTTAGATGTAAAGAGTAAGATGCCTTAAACAAGCTACAAAATCTGTCACATTTCAAATTTCAGCCACCCTTGATATTGCCCATTTATAATAAAGGGTTCCATTAAGCAGAAGTTAGGATACAATAAATTAAATAAGTATGTTTTATTCAGATACATTTTCCTCACAAACACTTAAAAACTAGACTGAGTAGCTTAAGTCATAAGAACAGTAAGAAGAAACTTAAAATGTCTATAAGAATCAAAAAAGATATCAAAAAGAGTACTGTATTTTTATTAATGCTGAAACATTACTCATTCTTATTTAAAAAAAACCCCACTCTTCTCAGAAATTAAACGAAAGCACATTTTCATACAAAATTTTGAGAACTTCAGATTATATGAAAGAACAAAACCAAAAATATTTAAAGCATTTTTTTCAAATCCAGCAAGTGAAAAATGCATTCCTCCCAGGATGAGTTCCCTGTTCCTCCCCTGTGCACCAGCCTTTTGAGCAGGGCAGTTGAAGAATCCCCAAAAAGAAAGACATCCAGAAATGGGGTTACATCAGAGCTGGTAACTCACTGCCATTGTCCCTGCCCCTCTGGTGAGACAGCCACTACAGTGGCACTCCAGAAAAGGAAGGAAAAACAGGAACAGCAGAGCAGCACACAGGTTTTATTAAGCAAATGCAAAATACAAAAGGTACAAAACTGACATGGTTTGCCAGATGGCAAACTGGTTTCTTGAGTAGCCTATGAGATCATGAGTATGGAGAATCGATCTCATTACAGGATACATCTCCAACCCGCCCCCCCCCGCCCCCCAATTTATGTAGATGAAACAAAATCCTCCCTTTTCTAACAAATACACCCAATTGTAATTCATGAGAAGCTCTAAAACAAGTTGTGTGAAGAGCAGCTTGGATAAGCTGTTTTGTATTTCAGTCCACTATTAGATTGAAAGATTTGCAGAGGTCATTTCAAGCAAAGTCATGCACTTTCAGTGGGACTGCCTACACCTAAATATCAACACCTAAATATCACGTGCCTAAGTGAAGCCAGAGATGTAGCTTGTCTTTGTGCTGGGCCTTGAAGAGAGAAACTTCTGTCTTAAACATGACGTGATGACTGGATACACTATCCTCCAGAGATGTGGGTCTCATCACTGAGAAAGCTACTATGTGTCTCTGTGTCTCTGGCTGTAGACTGTATTTAACCAACTTCCTTGCTTATGGTAAAAGGATGATGTTCATTAGTTATTTTGTTTTGTGGTATTTTAATTACAAAAGGCAACAAGAATACCATTTCACTTTGAATGATTCTACAATCTCTCCCCTGGAGTTTATCTGTTCCTAACACCGCTGGTATCAGACTTGGCAACATCCTGAAGCGGAACACATGAGAGAAAAAAACTGTACTTCCTCTTTATCCTTAGAACTAACTTTGAATTATGCATAATTTCATTCCTGGGGATGAAAGACCATGTCACTATTCCTAATTACAATGCACAGAGGTAAAACACCTTTATCAAAGACAACATCTCTGTATGATAAAGAATAGGAACAAGAAAACGTTGAAGTTTACTAGAAGTTCATCTGAAAGGAAAAGCCATGAGAACTTCACCAATATCGGATTTTCCCAGGATATTCAAGAAGGATGCTAGAGTATGTGACTATCAACCAATTTCAGGGAACTGATCACAGTAACACAATGATGCACATACTGTAACTATGCAGAATTGTTACTATAAGGGGTTAGGGGTTTCGGTTTTTGGTTTTTGTTTTGGTTGCTTGCTTGTTTGCAGTTTGGGAGCAAAGAATGAAAAATTGTTCCGCTAAAACGGAGCCAGGGAATATAATTATGTAATACTTAGTAATCAGCATGGAGAATTATTATTTGATCAGGAAGGTATAAAATGGACTGCTTTTTCTGAACACAGTTAACTAATATTGTTAAACTGGAAGAAATGACATTTATTTAGAGGAATGTGAAAAAAGCTCAAGGACTAACTCAGCTTTGTTTGTAGCTTAAATAACATGTTATTTTAATGTCCTTTAAGATTTATGAAATCATAATTTGAGGTGAAAGTGGGAAGTTTATGGCCTGGCCATCAAGGTAAACATATATAAATGCTATTACATCCAAAATGGAACACAACACCATTAGAGTACATCAGAGTGATCACTGTCATTTGTGGAAAAACAAGCTGTGATTATTTATTTCTTTCTGGGTGCAGAATACTAACACCTCTATTGTACATTGGGGCCAAAATACAGGTCACTAAAAGCTTTTTGCACCATCTGGTAACACCCATAGTCTTTAAGATTCTCTCCACTTGGGTCAATAAGCTTCATCTCAGGCCTTACATAGAAAGCTTGATCCTATTCTAGGGAGTAAGGAAGTTAAAAAAATTGGAACATACTTAAACATTTAAGCAAAAATAAAATGACCAATTAAGTTCTGAAAAGAGAGATCAATCTGAAATGTGGGTGCAGCACAAGAAATGAAGCAGGAGGAAAAGATGGGAAGTAGAATGAAAGAAATGGTCACACAATTGGGTTCCAATGGCTAAATAAGATCTTGCCACGATTCTCTATCTTTGTACAGGTTGTATCACTTGAAGTGTGAGTTCCACTGAAAAAATCAGTTCTTTTATGAGAGACTTTAAAAAATATTCTTCTCTGAAGTACATATTAGTATTTGAAAGCCTTTTAAATTGGTATTGGAGACAAAAATACTTGGAAGAGAATTATATTAAAAACTCCACTAAAAAACTTACTAAACATAACAATTTAAGAACAAAACATGGGAAATTATTCAGTCTGGACCTTCATCTGTAAAAATTAGGATGAAATTACACTGTTGCTAGTACCAAACTATCAGACTGCTGTGACTGGACAAACAAGCTACAGAACAGAAAAACTAAATTTCAAGAACATTATTTCATATCTTCATACAAATCCTAATAAAAACCCAGCAAATTGAAAGATGGTTATTTCTTGACTCCATTTCTATTTCACTTTGACATTTTATGTCATGCATGGCAGCTCTTCGGCCAGTAAAAAAGCTGCTCTCTGCAATTCTGTCTACGGCTGATGTTTCGTCTGGAAAATATTATGCTATAATCTCACAGACTATCCAAGGATTTATCACGTGCTGTTAATTAAAAAAAAGGCAAGGGAAAAGACTGGAAGTCATAGTATCAGTTTGTTTTTAGGAATTTCACTTCTAATGCATCAGTTACACTGTAATATTTCTATTTAAACATTAAGCTAGGAAATCTTGGCAAAGTGTTTCACTGCAGATAATTCCCAGACAAATATCAACACTAAGTACAGGCATTTTACCTAAAAAAAAACCCACTAAAAACTGTTTTAGCAACATAACCACACAACTATAATTAAAGCTCACAATGCAAACATCACTTACAGACTCCTGTATCAATTCTTTAAAAGAAGACAAGCATCTTAAATCTGCAGTTACTTCTTTCAGAAGTATTACTTCTGGATTTTCAAGGAAGATGATGATTTCACATCTAGATATTCACAGAAGGAAAATAAAGCCTGTTTCCAAGACAACCACATTACTTGCCAGACCGCTAGATACTAAAAACATGCAAAAGATTATATATCCCAGATGATAACACTTCAAAGACTTCCATGCATGTTCTTCTAATGATGCATTTAAAGTGCACATATATATCCAAAAGAGATTTGGCATTCTTATTTTTCCATTGCACACATTTCTATATGCTCATTAGAAACAAAAACTAATACAGCAATGAAGAAAACCTCAAGTATAAACAAAGAGTTAATCCACTAATAGGCATCTTACATTGATTTCCGTGACACCACAAATAACCTTTCTGCCGAGGGTGCGCTGAATTTTTTACTTTAATGGACCCGTAGAAGAAATACATGCTTGAATGAATTAAGCAAAAAGTCATGGGAAATATTTAATAAATATACAAGAAGGTTATTAGTGTACAAGTCAGATTCACCCCTTAGGACAAACAGACAGAAACTTCCCCAGTTTTAAGTTAACATAGTCAACGTTACCTGTTCCAATACAATACATGGGATACTAATTTAGCAAAGCAACTTTGGCATCAGAAAACACTGAATCGGAGGCTGATTTTTTTGGGCCAGTATTACCATGGTCCCTCCAGTAACAGGGAAGAGAGACAAGCCCTACCTCAGTGCTTCTGGAGGCATTTAAAACAGACAAACAAGGAGTCACAGAAGTTTATCTACCTGCTTCTTCAACAAGACAAAAACATTTTGAGGTCCATGGGGAGCTAGGAGACTGGCCATCAATAAAAGAAAGCCTAGACACAGGCAGACTCATGATTTAAAAAATGAAAAAAATACTGCCACTGGGAAACACAGGTGAATTCTTATAAGGGTGTTACTTATCTAAGTATGACATTTAGTCTGGAACTTCTGAAGGTCCTACTCTATAAAAATAAATCAGTGTATTTGGCCACAGTCATTTGGTTTCAATTCAGTCTTTCTTACTTTTAAATAGCAGCAACAGGACGTCTCTTTGAAAAGAAATGCAAATTGATACAACTGATACTTTCCTTAAGACAACTAACAATACACTGGTCTATATTTGTAAGCTCACTCTATGGAAAGAAAGCTTATTACTGCAATTAACATCTACTTCACAGTAATAAAAGGCAAAAAAAGTTAACTTATCACTCTCTGTGCTAGATCCAGTGCAAATTTTTTAAGTTCTTGTTGCTGCAGCAAAGTATGTTAAATGAAGTTCAAGTTTGAGACCAGGCATATGCTTTGTATACACATACACCTACCTCTGTCAAACGAAATTAATAACATACATTGTTTAAAAAGTCTTCCATATCCTCCAAGCAATAGAATAAATCACAGCATTTCCTTCATCTTTAGTTTTACTGCTCTCAGAATTACAACATAAAGTTCCTTACTCTGTTTTGTTTTCCTAAAATATTGTGATATAACATATGTAGCCAGAAGTCTCTGGTGTAACTGCAGATGAAGAAACTCAGAGAAACTAAAAGTTCCTGTTCTAAACATAATTCTAAAACCACGCTTATTCTTTCAGCAGTTTCTTAAGGTAAAAAACTCTAAAGCCTACAAATCTGTTTATCTTACCAAGGGTTTTTAACTTGCAGATTTTTATATAATTTCTGAACTACTTCAGAACTAGATACAGAAGTTAACTGAAGAAAACAAATGTGTCATCAGTATGGTCAAGGGCTGCTAAAAGGGACATGAATCTTTATTGACTATATCAGAACCCTCAAATCTGAAAAACCAAAAACTTCTGTAATCATCTGCAAGTCACTATCCATTTATCCAACAGCTCTGACATTTAAGAGGATTTTTACAGTGTCTGTCACAATACAGCACGTGAAGGCTGCGCTGTCACAGAAGACTGGAGGGATTAAGTAGAAAATGAAAAAGGAAAATTCAGCCACCTGCTAAACAAGTTTCAAAATTCAATAAAGTACTGTAGAGACAGCTAATCTGAAAGTAATTCTGAAAAAAAATCCATTAAATATTCTGTACTGTTCTTGGGGAGATCAAATACATATTAAACTCAAGCTTCAACATGTTCTTCTGTAATCTCTATACAACAAATACTTTAAAATTAACTCATCTATATCTTGTTCTGGTTTTTTTCTTTCTTTTTCCTGCTGTTGCCAGAGGTTTTCCAGCTATTAAAGGGGGCTTGCTTTCAATTAGCAAATGACAGGAAAAACAGAATAGGGGAAAAATAAAGGGATGGAAATCAAGTACGTCAAATAGCTTAGACCTGTATGTACTTCACTTTTAAGTGAACATTCAGTTAACAAAGCTCTAAGATTTCACAACAAAAATCCAGACTGCCTACATATTCCTAAAAATTCTCACCCACCTAGAACCTCTACTTTTTCTCTGTGCAAAAACAGGCTGTCTGGTCCCAAGCAAACAGATATGTGTTGATCTGGAACAGAAATTAATTTACCTCAATACTTTAAAAGGAAAGTATGCAAAAACACCAGAGCCGGGAAAATACCAGGGCAACCTTTCAGAAATGGGGATGCACCACATTAAGATTGGTCAGGCAAGCTCAGCTCTGTGCTCTGGCTGCCAGCCTAGCAGGTGCTTCCACAGCCAAGTGCCACGGTCTTCACTTAAAGCATTAACATTTGGAGCAGAAGCAGCGTGCCTGTGGCAAAGACAGCATGAATGGGAATTGTCACATACTAGCTCTACTTCTATGTCCAAAATTCCCATGATAAACTACCTCTGCTCTAATTGGTACCATTTAATCATTTTGGTATGGTGCACCCCCATCTGTTCAGCTGCTCTCTCCACACTAGGACAATGATACTCCTATCATTAGCATCAATGTCAAACCACTGCACTGTTGGTTTATACTGAATTAAGAACCATGTTCTTTTTCTACTGTATATGATCAGGAAGAGTTTTCAAATTGACTATATAATAAGTTTAGAAAAACCTCTGCCTGCCATCCACTGATGACGCAATAAATAAGGTTTCTACCAGTCAGAATACTAAAGCTATTCAAAGAGGCTTCATTTGTGTTTCAACACTTTTTAACACTGAGGAATTATCTCAGCTTATGTTTGCATGGCTTTAAAATTACTCTGGACTTATTTCAAGCATTGCAATGCTATTTGAGCAGTAAAAACTCGAATTATTTTTGAGTTGTTTACACGTCTTAATGGATTTTGCTTGCTAGCTGAATACAAACATGGAAAAGAAAATCTTGTCTACATCTGCCCACAAGCAGAGCACAACCCCATGGATCACACTGAATGGCAATTTATGAGGTCTTTGTGAGCAGGGGTTTATTTCAGTCTTAAGGGGGGGGATGAATATAAACATGATTTGCTGTCCTGCAGAATGTTTCATGTACCTTTGAAAAAAAGTAATTTGTGAAGGCACCAGTTGAGAGGGGAGCCTAGACCAGTCCCACTACATCTGTCTAGTGATGTAGGGGAAAGCCCTCCCCCTCACCTGTATCACAAGATGCAGCAGGTGAGCACAGCACACATTTGCTGCAGGTCACAGCTCTGAGCACTGGCCACGCACAGGAAGGCATCGGACTGCAAGGGTTCCTCTGCCATCCCAGCACCTGCATCATTTCTATCATAGAAGACATGGGTAGACCAGAATAAACACTTCTTCCAAAACCCACTGGTGGGCTGCTTGTGAAATGTCCCTATGGGCTAGACACTGAGAGCTCCCCATGGATCTCTGACCCACAGGCACGCGCACTACAGTATATTCAGCCTGAAGTCCACTTGCTGCTATAGTGCAGGACTAGCCTTGACTATTGACTGCTGCCCTAAAAAACTGGAACATAATGTAACTTCTCTGTGTCAAAGCACAACGTTTTAACATGAATTTTTCATTTCTCAAAAGACAAAAACACTGAAACAAGACCATACAGCATCAGGGAAAAGTGATGGGATCATTTGTATTCTACTATATTTAGGAGAAAAATAAAGCAGATCTCCTCATCTTCACTGAACTCTTTGCTATATCCACTATAGCAGTGAATTTAAAAATAACAGCTTTGCAAAACATATTCCTTTACAGAACCCAGCTTGAGAATGCTTTATTTCATCAGGCAGGTAGAGAATTTCCCTGGGAAAGTTCTGCTACAGCTGCTGTCAAAATTATCATACCTATTTGAAATGTTTTTTGGAACCTATCTTCCCTCACCAATGTTCCTACAAGCTATCTAATCACAAATGAAAACAAGAAAGTCCCATTACTGAGGAGAAAGGAAACCTTTGGCAAGTAACTTGGTAAGTACTCAGTGACAGATACATCACTGTACCAAAAGCTTTAATCAATAAATGGGATATGCTAAATAGTACAAGGGATCATGAGAACTTCATCTCACACAATAGAACTGAACATCTGAAGGTGAAGAAAAAGAAGACAAAGCCAAATAAAAGAAATTCAAAGCGCTCATTCACACTGCAATTAAATCCACTGCACACTGCTGCATGCTTTCTGCTAGACTACTAAATAAATTTAAGTGAAACTTAGATATCAATCTAATGCCATGAAAGACTGGATCTAAGTCTTTGAGATACCATGGCATTGAATTTCAAAAGAAAAATATGTAAAAACTCATACACTTCATTTATTCTTATACTTGTTACTGTGCATTAAAAGTGTGTATTTGTGCAAATTAGTACGGAAACAACCCATCAAAAACAATGCAATAAAAATTAATAATGATGCAGACAGCATTCACATCAGTATAATACAGGTTTCCAAGCTCTTGCTAATTACCATGAAAGTTGTTCCATCACAGTTACATTCCACACTGCATAGCACATTAATCCTCATTTCAACAACATATGCAATTTATGGCTGACTTGTGTCTCTGCATAAACATATTGCTGAAATATGCCACACTGCCAACATCACACCTACAGAGTTACATTTATATATAAACTTCACTAATAATTAGGCAAAACCCAACACAGTACTACTTCCAATTTTTGGAGATGTACTACTCTTGGACTGAAACCAAGCGAGTAAATGTGCCACAAAGGATACCAATGTGTGTCAGGGATCATGTACTTTCAGAGTGCTGAGTCAGCACTCGTACTTCAGTACCATTCAGTTGTGAATCTGACTTAGGTTACAACTGACTTTTGGAACTGTAGTTAGTTTTGCTTGAACATAAGAATCTTTGGGAACCTTCTCAGCTAACATTTCAAAATTATACTTTAAGTCAAATCTTTTCTCCACATCCTCTACACAACCTCTACCAGCAAAACCCAAGAGGGTTTGTGTAAAGGACTGGATGAGGCCACAACCAACCTGATCTAAAATGGCCCTTCCAGTCAAGGTCTTCCAGGCTACCTCTGCTTTATTACTCTATTCATTAAAACCCCAAGATTAGTCCAAGTTATATTATAATGACTACCCTCAAGTTAAAAATATTTAAAATACAAATGTCAGGTTATTGATAAGATCTGACATTATGTTTTGAGGACTACCAGATTTTAGATTTTTTTCAAATGTTTCAATACTGAAGATATCATACTATATCAAACAGGTCTCTTCTTCCCCCAAGGCAATTGCTTCAAAATAACTAAATCAACTACAAAGTTCACTAAGACAGACAAGTTCACATACTTAAGAGATCAGTAATAGAATACTGACATTATTCAATAATCAGCTGATTTATTCAAACTCTTTTAGTATACAAGCTTTTACTAACACACGCATAAGCTAGATTCCATTCTATTCTTTCATAACCAACAAAACTTCATTAGCAGCTTTTTTTCAGAAAAGATACAGACTGTATTTATAATTTTCCTCACTAGATCAAAGTCTTCTAGACTGCAGCTTTACTTGTACAATATGCAAGTGAAAAGAAGAACAAAACCTCCTTTCCACTTGAAACACAATACACACTGAGCAACAGCACTCAAAAAAAATCTGATCAAAATTTACAAGCAGTGCATCTTAACAGTTCACCAAATTAGGCTCAACGACAGCAAAGGATAGTTAGAAATGCTCTAATACACAAATTGGCATTACCCAAAGGTTTATTTTCTGCCTGCTTGCCCTTGAGGTATTGTGTAAGATGATAGTAGCTCTAGTTTTTCCAGAGAACTCTGGAGTTCCTCTATACCCATCGTCACCCAAACAAGTTAACAGGGCTTCTCCATGCAGCTCTTCCTTCACCCATACAACACCCTCTCAGAGGCACTGTACAAAATGAACTTCCCAAACTCAGTCTCATCTCCATGGCCCATGAGAGTATAAACCTGGCCCATGACATTACAGAAGCAGGTCAGTAAAAGGGAACGATGAAAAAGTGTGTGCTGACTTGTCTTATCAACACAAAGCACAGCTATGAACAGCAGCTGGCCTATGCTCTCCAGAGGCCTCTGAAATAGCAGTGAATGCTCTCTTTGAATTGAATCAGAAATGAAATTTTAAATAAATGTTAGTATTCAAATAATATTTTACAGATCTAGGATGCAGAATAACAAGACACATGTCTGGCAACCCCTCCTGGTTAGAAAGACAACAAGGGTGGGTTTTTTCACTTTCTTTTTCTTCCAGGAATATATTTTCCACCTGCCCAGAGCTGCACATTCACAAATGCTACTGTGCAGCCACACCACCCAGCTTTGACATGCAATTTCGTTTTGGCCTAGAGTCTCCTCTTATTTCACCAGACCAGCAGCAGAACAGCACTGGAGAGTTCAGAGCTTGTTTCTTAGACATCTCAATCTCCACGCAGATTTCAGATATGACGACTCTTGATTTGGAGAAAGGTAGATAAATCTAATAGTTGTGGAGAATCTGCTAATGCATGATAGAACGAATTCAGAACAAAAGCAGCACTTGACAGCAGAGGAGTCAGAGCTCTGTCTGCAGTAACAACTTACAGCACTGCCAGGGAATGCTTTGAGACGGTACCAGAACTCAACCACCCACCGTGGGAGCTTGGTGCCACAGTCCCTGGCACATGTTTTGATCAAGGATAACCATTTTTCTGCGAAACAACTCCCAGGCTCAGCCAGTAAGCTGGCACAGATCGGGGACTGCTCCCAGCAGGCAGTTTGGATGTGCCCACCCTGCTTTGGAGCACAAGAGTTTAACAGCATGGAAATGGGCTGTTCCACTGCCAGTTGCAAAGCAGCCCAGGTACATCGACCCAGGAGTACAGACCCACCTTTAGCTCGACAATGCTGCAGCCAAACAGTCCCCAGCACGCTCTGCAAGAGGTGTATTCTCAAGCCAAAACCTTATTTCATACACTGTTTGCTTTTGTCTTAGTATCTCCTCTGTGGTGTGTAGGTTTTGTACTGGGATATTTTTTTCCAAAACCCCGTCACCGTGAAGTCTCTGCATGGCAGAGTACAACATTTGGAATGCTGGCAAGCAGAATTAATACAAAGGTCTCCTTATATGCAAACAGGAAATGTTTAAGTTCTCCAACTGCAAAATTCCAACCAAATACTCTGATACATGAATGGCTTTACCTTCATATTTCAGTAAAAGATCTGAAAGGAACTTCCAACTTCACCCACAGCTGCTGTCCACTGAGAAGATTGTCCAGCCCACTTGCAATTTCAGAACAACCCACTGAAATCACCCTGTGATTTCAATATGCTTTGCTTCAAGTCAAAGCCATCAAACACTCAATGAAGTAGATGGTATCAAACCCTGAAACACACCATGCATGTATACTGCATATATATATAGCTATAGATACACAAATACAGAAAAAAACCAACCCAAATAGGTTGGAAACAGTTAACATCTAGAAAACTAAGTTTGTGAAACACTTATGTTTGTTAACACTGGATAACTGATACTAATCAATGCTACAGAAAACATCCTTAGGAGAAGCAAATTTGTTGTAATGTCAAATGAAGTCAGAAACACTTTTTCCTGAAAGTGATGGGAATAAAACAAAATGCAGAATATACTATTTCCAAGGAAGAGCTGATGAAACCCAAAATATAGAATACAAATTAGAAGTTAAAGGAGAACTTTCCCAGGAAACATGCGGGAATGCAGTAAAATTGGCACTGATGGCTTTTTTCACAGTTAATTCTCCAGGGCTCAAATGGCATGCCCAGATCTTCACAGGTTTCCCACCAGCCACAAGAAAAAAGTCTGTATTATTTTTGAAGCTGAGGAGGCGTAATATGTGTGTGTGTGCGTGTGTGTATATATATATATACATAGATATACATGTACATGTATTTATATATATATGTATACGCACACACACATATATGTAACAGATCTTCTCTCTTCAGGAATATAAAACTAAACCCTTTAGAACAAAACAACAACACACACAGGTGGTTCTGTGTGAAAAATCAAAAACTTATTAGCGATATCAGGAGTATTTGCATTACTGACAGACAGATGGAAGGGGTCGAAGCTGGAAAGGTGACATCCATCATCTCAAGCCAGGGTCTGGTGGTCTAACCATATTTACCAATTATCAAAATAGTCTTCTGCAGATGTCTACAGAGGTCAAGACAGGCCTTGCCCATATCCAACACACCAGCTGTTTAAAAGATGGCTGTTAAAGTTTAGAGACAGCAGTATGTCATTATTCATGTCCCAGGACACATAATCACAGGACAATGTCTTTTCAAAATTTAGAAATGACAAACAGCATATTCTTACCAGGATTTCCTTGTCTATTTTCACTGCACAGCTTCTTAGTTCCTTCTTACACTTAAAACTGGGCCATCTGTTTTTCCATATGTGTAAAGGTTTTACAAGGACTTGGCCTACTGCAAACCATTGAAATTTCCGCTTCTAAGTCTTTCTCATTACATCTTTTCAGCAATTCCAATACAGACACCTTTCCACTTTCCATAATGAAGCTCCCTGAGTCCTAAAGGATTTCTGGGTCATCCTCTATTCAACTAAAATACTGCTCTACACAAAACTCTGAAGAACAAAGGCATCTTACCCCACATACTATCATGTTTGCAGCCCCGGGGTTTAATGCATCAGCAGGAAACAAATCTTTAAACAGCTCCATTGTAAAATATAAATATTTAATTGTTTATAGCATAGGTTGTTCTTATTGAGGAAAACAAAGGCAATCCTAGGCAAACTGCCATCACTGTTTCTAAAAACAAGGATCTACCACAACTATTTTCCTCTATCTGGTTAAGTCTGGGAAACTAGTCTGCTGCTGAGGAGTGGCATCTGCTGGCAGACAAGCACTCCACAAAAATCAGATTCACCAGTAAAACAAATAATAAAAGTTTTTGAAAAGACAAATCAGAGTTCACGTTATTCACAAAGCAACTCTCACTTCCTTCTTGATTGATAGGATGATGATGTTTTTCTCGAGTGTAACTCCTTTCAGTTACGCTGATGGTACTGAATTGCCCATGAACCAGAACAACATTGCTAGAGCTACCAATGAGATTTCTTTTCACTTCTCAATCAGCAGCTGAACTGAAGAACAAAAGACATGGTTGCAATTTAATTAAAACCCTTCACATCATGGATTTCTTAAAAAAATTCTTACAATGACTCACTGTAATGGATGTTAAATAGCCCACCAGGGTACTTCTCTGTGAACAATAAACTGAATTTAAAAGGCCCAGAAAACAACTGAATGTCATGATTTGCTGAACACCTTAAAATTATTTCTAAGCATAAAATCAAGTTTAAACTACTGCAAATAAAGTACATAGACAGAACAAGTAATTGAACATGAACCAAAATACCCTTAATTTTAGAGCAGCCTGCTTGTACCACAGCTAAAAGCTGACCTACACCTTCCACAAAGTTTTATTCCTGTGGAACTGTGGCAAACTGTAACTTTTTGGCTTAAAATATCATGGTGAATGACTGACACATGCCATATTCATTTTGAAAGGGAGAGAAACAAGAGAAAGAGATCCAGTTTAAATGTTTCACTGGTGTCCAGGAATAAAAGCAGGAATAAATAATATTTTATACTATATTTTCATTTTTAAAAAAAACTTTCTTTTTAAAGAAAACAGTACTATGCAATACCAACACAGCTTGTAACAGCTAAAATGTGACATTACTAACAATAAAGATTTTCATTTGGTTAAAAAAACATTTGCATTTGGGGTGTTACTATACATTTCCAAAAATACAATTGCTTTAAAACTCAATAGATCCATTACGAAAAAACTAAAATAAATAAAATTTTTAAAAAGAGTTTTGTGTCTACATACTGAGGCTCCATTTGCTCTGGACATACTCTCCTGGGGACTACCACGGCTGAGTTAAATTTTATAATCACAGAATATGCCAAGTTGGAAGGGACCCACAAGGATCAGTCCAACTCCTGGCCCTGCACAGCACCATCCACAAGAGTCACACCCTGTGCCCAACAGTATTGTCCAAACACTTGACCAATGCAAATCCAAACCAGAAAGCACATTATGACAATATTATGACTAAACCAGGTGGAAACCACAATAAAGTTTTCTAATTGAAAAGCCTTCTCAAAATCTGCAGCAGTAAGTTAACAATTCTCAATATATATTTCAATAAATAATTTAACAATAATTGAACCTGTAGGAATTCTAGTTTATATTAGAAAATTCAGCATCCTACTTTTTTCTAGCATAGGAACAAGGCTTCTCTAGCTAAGTATTTGCTGCCATCATGTGTACACTTTAAAAACTGCAAACTTATGAACAATACTTTTCCTTCATCAGGTCAAAAATCAGCCATGAGAGTACACATAAGGGCGTTACAGACTTCAGCCAGAAGGTGATGAAGTTTCAAGGATTGCTAATGTAATATGAGTTCTCACCTCAATACAGACTGGATATCATAATCCAAATTCTATTGCAAAGACCACATGCTTTCACTACGCAATCATAAGAAGCAAGAAACTGATTATAAAAGTAAATGGTATTTGATGGCCCACAAAAAAATAAACCAGTTGCTCTGGCTTATTCCATGCAAATATCAATACTTGCAACACCATCCAATACCTTCAGCCATGACATCTCCAAAGGAGCAATGGTGATGGGGGCTTAGACCCTTCCACCACATTTCTTCTGGTTCCGGAAGAAAAAAAAAAGAAAAGAAAAAAAAAGAACGTTGAAGTGACCTTACGTTCATTTCCTCTAAATTATAGAATAGAACAGTTCAGCAATAAGAAAAAAAATACTATAAAGTTGCATGAGACTGGTTTATCAAGTTTACACCACTCAGTAATTCCCACAGCAAAAGGGAAGACGGGTTTACAATGTGTCTGTTGTTAGCCAGTCTTGAAGTATGGGTGCAAGGTCAATTTAGAAGGTATTTTACAGATTTACCTAGTTACTGCAGTGAGGAAAAAAGTGCACCATGCTCTCTTTCATCTCAGACTGATCTGTCTCTCACTAACATCCCTGAAACAATAAAAAACAGCATATTAACAGGACTCAACCCCCCCACATATAAATAAGCCTAAAATCCAACACTCAGTAATTCTGCTTCTAGTATGAATTCTAACTTGTTCACTAGAAATACCTCATTACTATACATTACTTCTGGAAACGACCTTTAAAAACTATACGTTCAAACATTTTATCAGATGATTAAAAATCTTTTCTAAATTATATCCTTCAAAAACACAGTTTGAAATCAGCAGCTTTGAGACACAGAAACAAAAAACATTTCAGCAGAAATTTTCTGCTCGATGGATTCCCAGGAGTGAGCTGTACAAAAAGCAGGATATCACTAAGAAGATGTATGGTTCTAAGTACAGTCAGCTTCAGCCTCAAAACAGCCAAAGCTCTCAGCATTACAAAAGACAGTTGAGCAACATGACTGGTGATAAAGACACTACTAAATACAAGATTATGAGGTCAAAATCTGAGGTTCAACTTCTTGCAAAAAACAATACTCAATTAAATTACTTTAGTATCAGTGAACTGTATAAAAAGCCTTTCATTCTTCAATGGGTACACATCAATATGTCCTAAGCATAGCTCCATATATAAAAATCTGGGGCTTTAAAATCCTGCAATATGCATAACTCTATTTGTGCAACCTCACATTATACTGAAAGAGGAAGAAAAAAAACGAAACCGTTTCCAAACAATTATTCTGATGTGCTCCAGATGCCATTTTAACTTGCAGAAAATATCAATTTTGTGTCTACACAGGACAGAAAGGCACATCTATACAGTACATGCAATTACAGCACTCATAATATTATTGCAGTAATTACAAAATATGGTACTTGACAGCACTTGTAGAAAGTTGGCAGTGTTTATAGTGTTGATAGTGGAAATGCACTGACAACGCAGTAGAACCCACCATGCTTGCAAAACACTACAAGCTGACAATATTCACACAAGTACCAAACAAATGCTAGAAGGAAGGTGTCAATAAAATACAAACAAGCAGAAATCCTTATAACTTTGCAACTGCAATTCATACGCTGTTTGTTTGTTTGACCCACTACATTGTCTGAAAATGCAACAAAGTTCAGACCGCAACACCTTCATCTGAAAACCTAATCTGGTAAGGTTTTCTAAATTCTTCTGCAAAATACTTTAAATACTAAAAGTAGGGCTGTATCACTGGGGGCAAAACAATCAGAATANTTTTTTTTTTTTGTTTTTGTTTACATGTAAGAGAAAGCAAGAAATTTAACAACACTCATACTTGCACACATACAACTTGAAGAAAACCTTTTTCAGATGCTCATTTGCTTTCAGTAACCTGTGTCATGCTAAACTTTTCGAAATGGCTGTCAAGGAACACTGAAAAAGAGGAATCAGCCTAATTCACAGCAAATAAGATAAACTTACATTCAAAGAGTATTTGGATATCTGAATGCACAAAATAACAGATTGCTGATCATTGCAGCTCTAAAAAAAATCTGGAGGTCCTGGGAATTATGTGTTATTACATTTATAATTTATACATAATAAAGGCTTTTGATTCCCTAAGTTTCACACACATACACAAGTACAATGGTATATTAGCTAGCATGGTTATGCATATGCTGTCTCAAATGGCTTGTACAGAATTTGATACCACCACTAGATGGAAACCTGAATTACCTTTTAAACTGACAATTCTGTAAATGCTCCATTACTGGTTCTGCTTCTACTGTGTCTGGCTGTTTTCTTATTTACAGACCTATTCTCACACTGGCTGTCACCAGCCTGTACTCATTAGGAAGGTGTCCTTGGAGCAGACATGCACAAAACTTCTACAGTGTCTTCAATCCTGAGAACATTACAGAAGTATGCCCTGCCAGTGCTACTCAATGCAAGGAATAAACTGTTACACTCATTAGAGATGCACCCCACTTCTACAGCAATTTAAACTTCTCAGTCTAAGTTACAACTACTAAAACTGCTATCCTCTGCCACGAAATTTCAGTTCAGGGATTCAATTCATGACACATTTTAAACATCAAAGGCATGCTACAAAACCATCTGAAATTTATAAACCTATTTGATCATGTATTTATACTTGCAGCGTACCTTGTTGTGAGGTGACTGGCCCACGTAAGTGACTGACATTACTGCTGAATGTGACCCCTATGACTCGGATATTATTTCCTGCTGTGTCAAAACTTCAACTAGCAGATAAGCAGTTATCAAAATGGCCATCTGACTAGCTACATGCAATCATAGATATGATAGTATATAGATAATTGGTATGGTAACATGACAGAAGCATTGAGAATCCTGATGCCACAACTTACAAAATTTTAGATTTGGAAAATACAGTAAAGGTCTAAAGACTGCCTGGATTCTCCATGGAAAAGAAGCAGACACCAGCTCCTGCTTCTAAACCCAAATCTGAAAGAGCACTGAAAGGATGGAAGTGATGGTGTAATATGAAAAAGATGTTATTTGCACGAAACTTCACAAGAGATCCACATTGTCAACCTTTGCAATTGCACATAAACACTAATTCAGGACACTCACCAAATCACGGGTGCACCCAGGCAAAATTCCATCAGAGGCAGACTTCAAATCTTACAACCAAGCAGGCCACCAGGAATGCTAGGTCACAGCAGCAGCCTGATTTCCTGAGGCCATTCATACCCAAATCCCACATGCTCTTCAGTTTATCAGCCACAACTCCCTGGCTCTCAGAAAAGTGCAAAATTCCTTCCTGCCTTTTGAGAAATATAAAAGAAAATAGAGGAAATTGACTCCAATTTAGTTCTTACAAATTAATAACTAGTGAACACCCTAAGTGGGGAATAAAAACATAGGACCCAGTAGGAATTCACTCTTAATAAGGGTTTCATCCAGATAGCCATAAAAATCACAAAAAGCAAATTCCAATGTATCCGGCAATGTTAAAATGAAATACTACTCTAAAATCCTATTTCACAACTTTAATGAAAGTAATAAAATGGCAAAAAACCTAAAGACATATTTTACTTCCAAAAAAATGGACTTCTTTGTCAGGCAAAGAAAACATCTCTTATATAATGTACTTCACTGAAACTGAGAGCAGAATTCAGAACGCCAGCAGCAGTTTTATACCTATACAACCTACATTATTTGCTGAAAGACAGCACAAAGGGCAACCCACACATCCCATTCTCATTTCAGTCTGTCTCCAATACTGGCCACAATTTCCTCTTCCACCCTCTTTTGCTCTTCAAATTCTCCATTCAACATTTCAACATATTTTTGAGTGCCAGTAGCTTAAAAATAAATCAAGAAGGGAAGGAAAGATCATACTCGCCCAGAAAATTAAGAAGCAAAAAGTTCTGTAAGTATATCCACTCATGAGCAGAAAAAGACATCAGAACAACTATATTCTCTGAAATGTGACAGCATCCCACAATCATCCCAGCAAAGTAAATACTGCAAGTGACGCGGACAACTGAAAATAAATTTGATGAATGACAATTATTTGTATTGCATCAAATACACTGATTCAAGAAATTTAGTCATTCCTGAGAGGCTACGTGATCAGGTTCCCCAGATAGTTAATTTGAAAGTTTGTAAAAAGGTTTTCAGGGTCAAGAGCGGCCAAAGAATTTCCAAGGTAATGTATTCTATCTATTAGATTGAGAAAACGTCATGTAATTCTGCAGAATGATTCTGCTCATCTTAGAGACAGCCCAGGCCTTCTCATCTACAGGGTCAGGCTTTTTTAAAAAGCCAAGTACAAAACCATCATTTTCAAAATTAATGCTTGAATGTGAAACAAATTGTTACTGCTATTATTTACCTGAATATTGTACCTATTGCAATCTGAAATGAAGTAATCAATACTATCTTAATATTACCTATCTTATGTAAGTATTCTCATCAGCTACCATATGATTTAGAAGACTGTTGAACTAATTGACTTATCATACCTGTCAACATTAATTCAATAGCATTCCAAGGTAATAATCAGTATCAATCTAATTATATCAGCAGTCTCCTGTAAACGAGTACCAATTATTTTAATTAAAATATTAAATATTTAGAAAATAGATAGGAACATATATTAATAATTTATATGCTTAATTTGAATCTACCTGAACAAGCATAATTCCTCAACAACAAAGCTTACTTTCTTTGTATCCCCCTTTAATATTTTCCAGCAGGTTTCCAGACACAAACTAGCAATCCAATACCAATGACAGGAAAACCACAATACTTATATTCTTCTACTTTTATATAAATATATATGGACTTGCAGTCTATTATTGGTCGTACCCACTTAAAAACTCTTCCAAGAATGTTCAATGGATAGTTTCCCTATATTATAAATGCAAATAGGTCAGCTTAGGTTTCCTACAAAACTACATTAGCCATCTATATGGTTGGCACTAACATTAAATCCCTAAATTCCTGTGCATTCTAAACAAGCACATCCCTTCTCATCTCCTTTACAGGAAAACAACATGAACCATTCACATACTACCGCAAATATCATTTCAGAGCTTTTTACCTCTTTTTTCCCTCCTTTATTTTTAAAGCTGATCTTAGAAACCTCCCTACAGGTTTTCCACCATGTTTCACAAGAAGTAAAATGAAATTTGTTCAGTTTGTGAGACACAGTCACAGAATCATTCACACTGGAAAAGACCTCTAAGGTCATCGAGTCCAACCTTTGATCGAACACAACTTGTCAACTGAAACACAGCACACTGCCACGTCCAGTCATTTCCTGAACACTTCCAGGGATACCTCCCTCGGCACTCTGTTCTTAACAACCATTTTTGTGAAGAAATTCCTTCTGATGTTCAACCTGACCCTCCATGTGGCACGATCTGAGGCTATGTTCTCTCACCCTGTCACCAGTTGCCTGGGACAAGAGGCTGACTCCCACCTGGCTACAACCTCAAATTAATATGCCCAGTTTCCTTGAATCAGCATAATTTGAATAGCAAGGGGGGCAGGGGGATCAAGTGAGGCAACCATAATGTGATTGAAATGCCAGGACTGTTTCCTAACCATTTAGCTAATACGAATTGATCTGGAGGACAAGAAAGCACACCACAGACTATGAACTAGTATATTCAAGCACACCCAAAAGGTCTGACCACCCAAAAAGAGCCTGAAGAGTTTTAGCAATAGTCAAGTAGTTTCATGTTAAAATAAGACATCCTTGGAAATTTTCATTTAAAAAGCATTTGGGATGACTTATTAAGATTACACTTCATATTGAAATCCTCATTCAAAGTCAAGAAACGTCACTGCAATCATCATATCCATAATCTTTACCCTCTGATGAATATACATCAAGATATACTATTTTAACATAAAATTAAGAATACTAATTTTCTGTAACATGAGATATCATGCCACTCTTTACCAGATGCCCTGCCCTGCATGCAACAGAAGGCATGAGGAAAGAACATTTCCAGATGGAAGCTGAATATTGACAACACTAAAGTGCATACAGCAAGGTATATACTTAGCCTAATGAACAAGGAAATTGGGAAGAAAAATGCTGAAAATGCAACACACCAAAATACTGCTATCAGAGCTGTAACTATGCATTTTTCCAAAAAAAAGAAACTTAACAGGAAATTTAAGCAAGCAGTATGTAGTAATTTGTTGTGATTTGTTTAGGTGGATTTTTTTGTTTGGTTTGTTTGTTTTTTGTTTTAATAAAATTAGCATTATCTCAGCTTCACTCTTGGCTACCTGTGTGACTCTTAGGCAAGAACCGGGCACTTCACAGCTACACTGGTGTGTCCTGCAGGAACTGTCCCGGAGCTGCCAGCCTGTTTCTGGTCAAAAGAGTGTCCTGCTGCCCAGGAAGGGTGCAAAGAACAAAATACAAGAGAAACAAGTGGTGCACAATACAACTGCTGTGCAGAATACCTGCTGACTGGTATCCTGCCCATGGATCCACCTGCCATGGCCACCTTCCCCCAGTTTATATACTGAACATAATATAGGTTGTACGGTATGGAATATCCGTTTGGGCACTTTGGATCAGCTGTCCTGGCTATTCTCCCTCCCAGCTTCCTGTGCATCTCCTCACTGGCGGAGCATGGGCATCTGAAAAATACTTGATTTAGAGTAAGCACACTTAGGAACAGCTAAAACAGTGCATTACCAGCATTATTCTCATACTAAATCCAAAACACAGCACTGAACAAGCTACTACGAAGAAAATTAACTCTATCTTAGCCAAAACCAGGTCAGACGACTGACACCAACATGAATTAGAGTGTAATTAGAGCCCAGAGTTACCCAATCCCAGTTTGCCTGCAGTCCACTTTCCTCAATTACCTAGTTCAAGTCTTCATCGGGCTCGGAGCCACAGCATAACACAAGATGCAAAGCTAGTCCCACAGGCCAAAAAAGTGAAAGTCTGATTTAAATTCCACACTTGAAATAGATTATTATTTGGGTGAGAAAAAGATCCCAGAACAAAACAAAAATTAAAGATGAGAAGAGACATGTTAACTATGTGCTAATATCTCCCAGCATCTTGTTAGAAGACAGACATATTTGCAAAGTTCTTTATACTCACACACTCAAAACAGTTATTAAATTAGTTTCCTTTCCTTGAACATATCATAGCTAATAGCACTAAATGTCAGGTTTCAAAATTCAACTTCTGTTGCTCGTAGTCTAATTTTTGTCACAATTTTCCCTATAATCTACTTTTAAAACATTTCAAAACTGAGAAATATTTTCACTATTTGTTTACTTCACTTTAAAAACGGCTAAAGTTATTTCAATGTAAACATTTCAATGTAAACATTTCCTTTTCTAAAACTATTTTAAGGAAGATTTTAGCACTGAAAATAGTAACCTGTAACTTGTCTTTTTAGCTCATGTTAAAATTGAAAGCAGTGATGCAGAAACATTTCAGCAATATCAAGTAAACGGCAATTGAGAATTACAATAGCATCAGGCATTTGAGAGGTAGATAAAAATTTCTCTGATTTGAGGATCTTCCCGTTGGCAAGAGGCAATTAAAATACACTTATTCCTTTCCTCTGTAGAGAATACCAGGCAGTCTTCTCCCTGCTTATTCCTGATGCCCCAGCCCAAGTTACTTTAACCCACAAGACTTCAGCTACTGCAGGTAAAAGGGATGGGTCAGTTCTTCCCCACTACCCTTCTACTGGTAAACTGGGAGGCAATGGATGCTACCTATGCTAACCACCTTCAAAGCAGAACAGAATTTCCTTCCACAGAAAGGAAAATAGTTTTGAGATTCAAAAATACTACCAAACCACTAGTTCAAGGAGCATGAAAATTAATGGGAAGCTTGTCTATACATCTGTCTCTTTCAACTGTGTTCATGCTTTAACTGAAGTGTGAAGTGTCTACACAATTGCCTGCCATGTGGACTTTTTGGGGGACCTATTAATATGCTAGTATCTACTGGGGTCCAGGCATGTGGGGAAAGCACCTTATGGGTCTCCTTCCTCTGCTGCTTGTGAAACTTGTTACAACCGCATCACTCGGGAGTGATCTGCTTTTCTCTCCTTGGTGAAACCAGGCACTAAGTTACGGGGAAGGGGTGTTAAGCAGAGAAGCAATGTTCACAAAGACTTGTTTCCTTAGGAAACACTGAAAAAATGTCACTCAAAAATGAAATGCCAGCTCATAGGGAAGCTATTTACACCTATATACTTAGCTCTATTTACACCTATATACTTAGCTAATTATAGTTATACTATTAGTTATGTATGTAGTTATAAATATGTATATAGACTTATATAATGTATTATTACAGATCATACAGATAATTGCGTGTGTATTTTTATTTATATATAGCTAACTATATAACTGTTGTCACTCTGTTACATATTCCTGTGTGTGCATAACTATGACCACGCGTATTTGAGGCAAGGCAATGAGAACCATAAAAGATAACCTGCCTAGAGACATGGAGCTACAAGGCATTCTGCAGCTCATAAGGAGCTCGCCTTTCAGGGGAGCATGCCCGAGGAGACAGAATCAGCTGGGCTGGAAAAGACCTCTGAGATCACCGAGTCCAACCTCTGAACAGCTGCGGCCGCCCGGCGCCCCTGACCTTGCCGGGGCCTGCCTTCCGCCCCGCCGGGCCCNNNCCCCGCCCCGCGCCGGCCGGCCCCCGCCGCTCCCGGCCGCGTCCTTGCCCCGGGGGCCGGCGGGCACTTGCCTCCCATTCCCGCAGGAAGCGCTGGGCCTCGGCGGGCCCGGCCACCTTGTGCCTCCGGAACTCCTCCTTGACGTAGCGGTCGCCCAAGTCGCGCAGGGCGGGCGGCAGCGCCCGGTGCAGCTGCAGGATGCGGCGGTACAGGCGCCGCGCTCCGCCCGCCATGGCGGCGGCCGTGGG
>VWZT01012685.1:942060-970181 GCA_013397055.1 Pachycephala philippinensis | reverse complement strand
CTGCCGGGGCAAACCAGCGCTCGGCGGGCCCTGTGGGGCGGCTCTGTCCGCTCTGCCGGGGCAAACCAGCGCTCGGCGGGCCCTGTGGCGCGGCTCTGTCCGCGCTGCCGGGGCAAACCAGCGCTCGGCGGGCCCTGTGGCGCGGCTCTGTCCGTGAACTTGGGGCCTGCGTTGTGCGCGTGGTGTGTAAAACGGCACCGAGAAACGCACTCGCAAATAGTAGATGTGAAAATGCACGGAGGACGTTGTTTCGAAAAGACGGGTGCGGGTTGCAGGAATCACGATATATAGATATAAAGGAAACAGTTCGTTTTTGGCGCCAGGTTCACCGCCAGAAGAACGAACTGTGCACTTAATACCAGGGTAGAATGTGGCACAAATTGATTACGCCACTAAGCCCAAGCTTCATACGCTTAACTTTGATTTACTTGCATTTTCACTACGAGACGAGCCATAGCAAGAAACCTTACGGCCTCCATGGGGCTGCTGGGGACTTTGTGCCGCCACGTTGTCACTACCGAGCTCCTGCTTCCTCCTGCCTCCCACTTACAGCCCAAGCTCCAACTCCCTAGCTCTCCATAAAGCTCTTCCAGCAGCTTAGCATCACATCCAACTCGCCCACGTGGAAAAACCTTCAAATGTCAACAGCCCATAGATACTATGGAAAAAGCAGAGTCATGCAGCAAGTGGCAAAAGTCCTGCCTCATTACGGGTGAGTGTTAAGCTCCTTCCAGCCAGCCAAATTACTTATGATTCAAAATGAAAAGGAACCATTTCCATAGGACTGGGGAGCATTAAGCTTTACTAAAATACTAGGAAATTACATAAAAATTTACTGCCTCATCCCCAAGCCCAAGTCATGATATGAGACCAACAGAGTAAAGAGCAAAGTACAGCTGTCTTACTGACTACTATTTCTTTGTGTCTGTTTATTGTCCTAAGCACTTCACTGATGGAAAACTGAAGTTCCCAGTAACACGAAGTTACTGAAATAAATGCAAATGCTTATAGGTTCACTTTTTCTCAACTACAGTCTCCTGTCCTTCTCATGCTGGTGATGCTGTCAGAGAGAGCAGCAGGGCCCTGGCAGAGGTGGCCTGATCCTCAAATTGATTGGTCTTGCTGTATTTTCAAACTGTATTTTCTGCAGACATTTCTTTGAGGAAGGATTTCTGGACCTAATGCATTTTGTCTACCGTATGTCCTTCAATATGTTCACAGTTTAAAAGGATTGAGGTTAAAAAACTGATTTCCTGTATCACTTATTTGCAGTGATGCAATTCCACCAAATCGTGTCAGGGTGCATTCATTTAGAGAAATTATTTAAATATTTTACCATATCTTGACCATCTCATGTTGCACATTGAGAGCTTTCTCTTTGCTACATCCACCGTCTGTGTTTTTTAGGAATCCTCTTCCTTGCATGGCCTGCTTAAGCCCTCTGCTGGGCACTCACTTAGCCACTCAAATACTCTCCAGGCTCAAATACCAGCTCAGGCAGATCTGTGACCTTCAACGTTCCTTACATCTTGTCTTTCTCTCCACAGAGACCAAAAGCCATTTTTGCCCATCCTGTGGGGCTGGTTGTTCCTGCCCAGGAAGATTCCTGCAGCATGTCTGCACCTCCAGGCTGCTTCAGCTGCAGCTGTTGAGCCTCTTCCTTGTGCCTTCCCTAGGTGCTGCTAGAGGAGTGAGGAATTCACCAGTGAGTTCCCCATGGAGCAGAAGATAGAGCTATAAGCTCATCAAACTGCTGGTTACAGTCTAAGTTGTCAGTCTTTGTCTATTAAAGGTTTTTATATGCCTAAGTCCTTGAAGGTCTCTGCACTATCAGGCAATGTGGAGAGGCAGCAGAGGAGTTGAGTTATTCTTTGTGTATGGGCACAAAAGGTCTCACCATCAGAACTCATTAAGATATGATACAATATTAGAGGCATTGTTTCCATTTAATGACCTCTCAATCATCAGTTCTCAAAATATCTGTGCCACACTTTCAATCCAGACACGACTTTAGTTAACACGCATGAGTGCAGCTCTTTGCTTGCCTCTTGTTGGTTCCTGCTTCTGCTTTCAGGCAGCACTGCTTCTGTGCAGGGCACTGGGGCATCTGCCCTACTGCTCCTGGTGCTCCACAGCCTGGGAGCACTTCTTTTCTTGCATCAAAGAAAGAGGCACGTCAGGAGAGTGGTTCATCCCACTCCTTTTTGGGCAAGTGGAGGCACTTAATGACTACTTCTTTCAAGTGTCGATAGAAGGAGTTGCTGTGGTACATGTGATTTACACAACCCATTAAGGATTATTCTGTATTCGACTGGGCTTTAGAGAACTGGCTCAGTGTTTGTTGTGCTAGAATTGGTGTGCATCCTGCCAGAGTGTCTCTGTGCCACACTCCATCGTAGTGCCTTTGGCTCTGGGGAGGCAGTGTCAGCTCTGCAACAGGTCAGCACAAAGGCAGGCAGAGTTGCTTAGCCAATATATTAAATCTCTATTTGCATGGCTAGTAACTGTGTGAGTAGCATCTCATCCTTTTCCCAAGGATTTCCCAAGAAATCTGTGGTAAAGCATGGATGCAAAGTGGCCTAGTTTCTTAGCCATCCTTCTGAGCTTTTGACCCTGTGAATCTGCCAGAGTGGCCATGTTGTTTACGACAGTCCTAATTCCAAATGTAGAAAGACTGGAGGAACACTTCCATGTTTATTTTTTCCTTTTATCAGTATTATGTTGACTAAAGAAGATGAAGCTGAAGTATTTATTGAGCTGGTATAATTGCTGTAATTTTTTAAATTATCAAGAGCATCCTGAGAGAAGTTCTTTTTGTGAATCAAAATAAATGATTAAATATAGAATGCAATGATGTGATATTTCTTTCCAGAACTGTTGGTAGTCCTGATGAAGCTAAATTGTATTGTCATATTTTAAAAAGCCTCCACAGAATAATCTGCAATCTTCTATAAACTGTGGGTAAATGTTAAAGTACAGTCTAATTTCCTGCTATTAAAAAAAATATAGACCCGTCCCATGTTTCCTTTTTTTGCATTGTGCAGATCACAATAAAATTGCATCTCTTACTTCAGAACTATGATGTTTTTAATAAACTCTCTAAGCATTTGAATAGATTCAAGACAGTTTCTTTTTCATGCTATTCCAGACCAAGGCAGATTCAAAAACCAAGCCAAAGATCTGATATGACAGCACAAGTTGTCTACTAAACATTCTGTGGCATCTTCCTATGTGCTTCATAAACTAAAAAGACACAGAATTATCCCTGCTCTGTGGGAGACAACGGCAAAATTTATACTTTCATAAATGACTTAGAAAAAGCCAGGGGTACTTAGAGATTCTGACGATGCTTCTGCCTCTGTCGAAGTGGAGTAGAGTTTTGTCCTTGATTCAACAGAAGTAAAATCAGTCCTATCATGGGACTGTCTGCTTCAAAACCCACCCAAAAGCTGGACAGGCAACCTACTATACATGTATGCTGTTAAAAATGGACCAGCTCTTTCCCCAGGGCTTGGGGAAATACAGCTGATGAAGATACCAGTCATGTTTGCTGTTGGCTGCAGAGGCAGCTGCCTGTCCATATCTGGCCCAGCATTCTTCACACAGCCTGTGCTTGGTCTGCTCCAGGCTGGTCAGGAGAGCATGGTAGTGAGAGCAGAAAAAGCTCCATTTCAGTGAGGAAAAGAGATGCCATAGTAAATGTAATTTGGTGCAACTCATCAGGATGGCTTCAGATACTCATGCATGCATCTGATAGTTGGATGAAAACAAATGATGAAATAAATACAGCACGTGATGATTTTGGAAGGGAGAGGCAGTCAGCTGTTTTTGGACTACAGTCAATTTCATGCTTGGCACGCTGGTAGCTTTTGGATGTTAAAAGGAAGTTCTTCTTTGGTTCAGCTTATGCTTGAGCTGCTCATTCTTTGCAGGATTTCTTGTACTTTCGTCTGAAGCACATGATTGGTATCATCCAAAACAAAATTTTGACAGTTGCTGAGGAAGCTCTGCTTGCCTGCTGCAGGCATGAAAGATGCCAAGTGTGTTAAAATATTCAGAGAATTTAGCTACCAAACTCTATCAAGTTTCTGCTTGAATATGTGTGAGCAGAGCTTTGCATCAAGCCAAGTGTAGGCAACATCAGCCCAGAGGAGTGCCAGGCTTGCACGTGGACCCTCCCGCTCACCATCTCCCCACCTTCATCTCCTCTCCCTAGTCCAGTGCTGGATTTCAAAGCACACATGCACCAGCATGTCTCAGGGAAGTGTTGTGAAAGAAAGAGAGAAGGATTGTGATTAACCTTATGAGGGTTTTCTTTCATCTCATTTCAGAAAGATCTAGTATTCAGTGGAAATTTTCTGAAAGAGTTCAACTCAGTGAACTGATCCAAAATTAAAATTTTGGGTAGAATGATTAAAGAGCATCAAAACCCAATGTAATGGCAGGCAAGATGGTTTTAGGGGGAAAATCCTACACCTTCTTTTATAGGTAATGCCAAGTCAGACTGTGAACTGGAAATCTTTTTCATCCTTAAGCTATTATTGTTTTCAACATTCAAAGAAAACGCCCAAAAGATTACCTATATTACAAAACAGTTCTTCTACTTTTGAAAATTCAAACAGAATTTGAAAATGTCAGTATTTGGAATTGCTGTATGTCTTCTTCTCTTGTGAACAATCTTTTTGGTAAATACAGTACTAGTTCACTTAGTTAATCTGCCACATGTGCTGTTCTGTTTAACTGCATTCAAATTTTATAAGAGATGCAATATTCTGCTCTTAATTCACATAGTAAGTGAATTAACAGCAGAATGTTGATGCTGAAATAAATACAAATGGAAAGCACACGTTTTGTTATTTCAAATATAACACCAAGTGTGCACCATTCGTAGGTAAGGCTTTGTTTTCCCGTTCTACTTAGTAAGTCATTGTAAAACTTAAAGCCATGTAAAGATACTTCCACAAATCCATTAAAATTCCTTCCAGAATAATACAAAAAGAGTGCAGAAATTTTTATGTTGATGCTTTTAACAGAGGGTGGAAACAGAAAAAGTTAGTAGATTATCAAATTTAAAAATAAATACTTTTTAAAGCTGCAGAGAAGACCATATTTATGTGACTGCAAAAGCATAGCCCAGCCTCAAAGCGTCAGGAGGGGAGCACAAGTGAGCTCCTTCTGATTGGTGGCGTCCGTGGGTCCTGGGAGCTCCAGATGAAATGCTGTCATGCCTGAAGTCTAAACTCAGGGAATAAATCTAGCTAGGCTACATCACTTCCAAACTTTTAGCCCAGCTTCACATTAACCCAAGAGCAATTTAAAGTGCAACATAAATGTGTTTAAATGAAGTCAGAAGAAAGCTTGTTGTCCCGTCTCCTGTTTTAATTAAATATGTTTTATATGAAAAGCATAGCTTACAGATGCAAGCTATGTGGTTTCTCTGGCAGCATTGCAGCTCTAAGTAAACACACCATAGTATTATTTTGTTTGCTTTCTTCCCTAATTAAGTTTTTTAAGTTTCTTCTGCTCTCTGTGTGGCTGCTTCAGTTTTGGCATTAGTACTGAGCCAAAGGGGACTGGGAAGGAGACTATGCTTTCTCTTTCTCCCTCCCACCAAGTAACCACAGATCAATTGGAAATCCCTTCTTGCTTTTTAAAGATATATAGATAACAGAATACATGTCACAGATAAGGCATGAGCCCTGTGGCTCATGCTGGTCTGGGAGCTCATACCTTCCCACTGGGAGAGAAACAAAGCCATTGACTGCACTGACCATGGGAGGTGCAGCTGCAAGTGCCCAGGCAGTGCTGCACACTTCAGAGCAGAAAGCAGGCCAAACCCACAAAATTTGAAGCCAAACATAAATTTTGACATCCTTTGAGAGTGGATTTCTCCTTTTACCATCCTCAGTGGTTGCAGGTTTTCAGCTTCAAGGCTTTGCTATAACACTGTTATTGTTTCACAAATCCAGATCATTGTCTGCTATTTAAAATGAAGCATGCATAATCCAACATCATTCATTATTTTGGCATAAACAATATGCTATCAGCAAAGCACATGTTCCATCTCAGGTCTCTAGCACTTTGATAGCCCTCTGAATAATGCATCCAGTCTGTCCAGAACAATGTAACATACAGGCCAAGTTCTGAAATACTTAACTGGCCTCACGTTAAAGCACTTGGCGTCACCTTTGATGTGCAGCCTTGGATAGGCATCTCTTGTCTCTATCCAGTTTCTGATGTTGTAATCAATCGGGAAAACAAATTCAACATGAAACTGTGTAGCTCTGAAACTGTTTGTGTCTTTTTGTTGTGTTCCCTGCCCTGAAACTCAGCACCACACTGCAGACTGGGGGTGTATCTGGATGGCTGCTCATCCAAGGTTTATTATTCACTGGATCTGGTAATATTTGTAATTACATTTCTTGATAGTCAGGATTTTCCTATGTGGTTTCTTGATATAACATCTTGTGTTAATGGTTGAGATTCAGGATGGAACTATAGGATACCACATGAAAACAAGGTAGCTTTTAAATAAACACTCAAGGTTCCTTAAACCCTTCTATCCAACATTACTATCACTGTTAATCAGTTCCTCCCTCTGCCCCCTCCCCAAACCACCTGAAGGCAGGATCAGTGGTGATCAAAAGTTATGTAGCATTTCTTAGTATTGAAATGATCACCTCTGTGAGATACAGTTTTTAATAATGAGTTTATTGCTGTTGCTTTGTGAATTATGGTTTTTCACTTCTCCTAAACTAAAACAAAAGTTATTTGCAAGGTGCCACAGGAATAATTTTTAGACTGAAAAACAAGTAAGTTAGTGATTACAAACTCCTTGCAGCTTTGTGGAAGTGGCATTTGGTTTTTTACTTCTTTGAGATTTGATTTTAAACTGAGATGTTGAAAGATAACTTGTTCTTGTATGCTATGGAGCAGTAGCAGCTCCAGGTGCTATAGAAAGCACAGACCAAGATGTAGGGAAAAAAATTTCAACTGTTTCAGTCTAATGTGTTAGACAGTAGGATGGTCACAATCTCTTGAAAGGAAAAAAGTTGGAGACTTTTCACTGATGGGATATAGCAATTACAATTGCCCTAGCATTGTTAATTCTCCACTTTTATTTCCCACCATATATAAATTATAATTTTTTTATGTTCATTAGTAGGGTATAAAGATAATGTATATTTAAAAATCCTTGACAATGAATCTTGAAAGCAAACTATTTAATGGTGCAGCAATGTACTCCTGGAGCTTATGCTGAAAACAACATTCTGTAGGACAGATGATTTTTCTGTGAGCTCTAAAATTCAAATGATTGCTGTGTCATCTTGAAAATTTGGATAATCCCGTCCAGGTCTAGGGTACAGTCTCTAGTTCAAATATCAGGTTGTGGTATCAAAAGCTGTACTTGGGGGGAATCAGTACTTCAGAAATTCTTCAAAAGGACAAGAATTGTACCCCTTCTGTTGTTCAGCTTCATATATCAAAACTGTACTCTACACAGCTTCCAGAGGGCTTTGCTGGGACTCATTTACTGTCTTCCTGCACTCTGTTTTCAAAGTTATGCCCTGGGAGCAAAACTTCTCATTTAAGACCTGGATTTCAAAGTGCTCTGAAATCCACAGGCATCTCCAACATGTTTTGAAAATTGTTACACCTCACCAGAGCCAGAGGCAACATTATCCATGCGGGTCTGAAGTTAGTTGGTCTAACAGGTCTTCAGATAATACCCTTTCTTTTCAACCTTCCCAGGAGGACGGTATTTTATATGCTTGGAAATCCACTGGGATATGATGATTGTCTTGCAAACTTAGTTGTGACAATAACTGTGGAACATTTCGCAGTGTAAATTTGGAGTAATTCCTCCCTCCCTGTGGAGCTGCTTAGCAATTTTTGGTTCTTGATTTTTTTTTTTCGTAAACAGGTCTGAGAAATCTGAGGGTATGAAACCCATGAAATATGTATATATTGCAGACTGATCCTAAGCTTAATTCTTCAGCTAACCAAACTGACTATTGAAATTTGGTAAACAGCCAGTTGAGAAATATTTAACGCTACTGATGGTTTATAAAAAGTAAAACAAAATCAAAAATTAATTTTCTGATACTAGAACATGAATCATTTCTCTTGCTGTCAGTAAATACTTTCAGTTCCTCCTCAAGTGTTGTCTGTGTGATACATGTGCTGCTGTACAAGCAAAGGAATAGATACGCCACAGATATGCCACACAAGTAGTATGCACTGCATGTGCATAAGCCTGTTTTTATATAAATGTATATACATATACTGACACCCACATGCCCCTCCAAACTCACACACATATGTCCATGGGCACAAATATACACACACATACACAAGTGCACACAAAACTGCTTTGTTACTGGAACATTCTGAATGTTACAGAGACCATATTTCCCTGGCTTACTTTGTAATCAGATTTTTAAGGCTTTTAATAGGGTGCCATTTTTTTCTTTCTGGTAATTCATCCCAGTACTTCCCACAAAATAAACTGTGTCCTGTGTGTGTGTACTTGACACTCACTGATTGCTTTGCACACTTGTCTATCAAAATGTGCCTCCAGGTATGCTGAGATTGTCTGAGAGTACCACATCACCATTCAACATATGGGAAACTTGAGAAACTGAGGCATCATGCCAACCTAGCATTCAGTAAGACAGTGTCAGAGATGGTACAACACCTTAAGGCTTTCCCTTGATTCAATTCAGCTTCAGCCAATAGCCGATATTGTCTCTGAGGTTTGCACAACTTTGTATTATTCCACACTGCGTCAATGTGTCAGTTTTTATTTAAAACTTTTTGGACAATACATCATCATCATCCTATGATATATTACCCCTACAAATCAATGTAAAGTCTATGGGGATTTTAGTAAATGCTTTCTATATATCCTGTAGAGGCTCACTCAACAAAAGGACCATGCAGCTATTGAGATCTGAAGCCTTAACCCTAAAGTGAACTGAAAGGTGTTCCCACAGCAAAGCTGGAAATGCCCCTAGCAGCAAAAGACTTGAAAGATACTGATTGTCTCTAGCTGACATTCAGTAACAGAAATATATCTTAAGGCAAGATTAAAACATTCATTAATGAGTGAAAATAAAACATCATTACCAAAAAAAATGAGGTTTCCCTCTTACTCTTTAGTAGTTACAAAACATGTTTCTGGCTTTTTAATTGCTGCTTGCAAAGGCTCTGTACTGAGTCATTTAGTTTCTGAAAGTAACAACACTGTCCTAGCCTTCTTATTGGCATTTACTCCTATGCCACCCACATTGAGCTCCAAATCTGGATCCAAGGATTGCTGAGCTGTGAAGACTGTATTTGTGTAATTCTGCCAGCAACCACCCATATAACCTCAGAAGAATCAAAGAGAACTAAAGATTTGCTGAAACATTCAAAAGTCATATGAACATCAACTACCAGGAGATGCTCACAAGCTTAAGGGTATTTTATATACATCCTGTTCCATTTTCTGGTTGGTCTTTTCAGGGTGGAGAAGGATAGGAAGTGGTCAAAGACAAGTCTTTGTGTTTGGTCATTTAGCAAAGTGGAACTTTTGTATTCTATCCCTCTCATCTCCAGATGGTGGTAAGCCAAATCTCAGCATTGTGCCACACTGCAGGACCAGAGAAAGACAGATGAGTGTTGCCACAGGATGAAAAAAATGTATTTTAAAGGAGATGAGGACTAAAAACTGCTAAGAATTATTAGCATGGCTATGTTGTTTAGCCATTCCACAGTTGGCTTATTCACTGTCTAGTAATCATCCCTTCCTCACTGGGTGTCTCCTTGCTGAAGGAAATAAAGAGATTTACCCAGGACCAACAAGGGGTCAAGGCAAGATGAGAGTAGCCTCAACATCAGCATCTTCACCTGCCTTTCTTAGCTTCATCCCTCACCCTGGGAGTTCCTGTGTCCAGTTTTGCATGTCCCAGAGGAGTTTTGTCTTTAGGCTTGACAGATGATGCTCTAAGGCTGGAAACTAAGTGTTCTTCACATCTAGAGTCTGGATTAAGAGTCCTAAGGATGGCATAGGCTCTGTGCTCCCAAAAAAGCAGAATCTTCCAGGGTGTCTCAAAGTGAACACACAAAGTGAATAGTGCAGTTCACTCCTGAAGTGTGTCCAGATGGAGACTGCAGTTCTGTGCATGCAAAGTTCTCTGGTTCATCTCTGCATATGTATGTGGAGAAGATACATACTTATGCATTCACATATGCAAACAGATCCCTGTATTGAAGACAAGAATGCAGAAAATTATGTAAAAGGTTCCTCCCAACTTTGTTTAACTGGAAATAGCAGTGATCTGGCACACCTGAGGATAAATTTTCTTCCAACTGTGTTTTTAACCAGGGTGCTTAACCCTCCCACCTTTACTTTCTGAGTCTCCATAAATATTTTTCAGGTATTTAACTGCCCCGCTGTATTTCCTCACTCTTCCAAATTAAACAAAATTACTTGATTCATTTCAAGTTTAAGTAATGAATTTCTCATCATTTTTACTCCCTAACTCCCATGCACGAGTATAAGGCTGCATTGTCCGGGATGCATTGGCTGAGTGGAAGATGTTTATTTGTAATAAGGATTCAAGAAAATCCCCTGTATCCACTGGAAATTATAAACATAGGAATGTCTCCACAACTCTTTGGTTTGTTAGAAGAATTGTGTTTAAAGTTACTATCTTTAGGTCCCAGTTTGGCATCACAGTATCTCTTTAAACAAATAACCCAGGCAGTGCAATGCTTTTTGGAGGGGGAGTGAAGGTTACCAGTGTACATCTTCTTGGCTGGTCAAGACAGTCAACAGATTTTTGGGGTTTGGAAGGAAGAAAAAAAACCAAAGCCCACCCTTTATTATCTAAACAAATATTTTTTAATATTTCTCTATAGGTACGTTCATGGGAAATGTAATGTAAGTCAAATGCCCCTAGCAGGAAAAATGGTGCTAAAGGGAAGACAATAACTAGGGGGACTCCACAGAGTGGTTACTACCCAGAATTATTGTGGAATGCATCCATGGACGCATGGTGCACCCTCCAGGCAGCATAAAAGACAGGGGGTTTATATTAACACTGAACAGGGACATGAGTATCACAGTTTTCAGGCTGCATCCCAGTTACAGTTTTCAGGCTGCATCCCAGTTACTGCAATGCAAAAACCACTAACATGTATGACCACTTGCACAAGTCAAGTGGATGGTGTGGTAACATGGGACAGCAGCCCAGAAATCTGCATCTGATTTACTTTTCACTCATTGTTAGGTGTCACTATGTTTAACATTACAATTCACATCCCATAAGAGCTCTGTTTATAAAAGTTACACATATCAGAAAAATATGGAAGACATTTTCTTGCTCTTGCTTTTTTTTTTTTTTTTTCCCCTCTCTCAATACAATATAGCCTTTCAGAACCAAAATCCAGGATGACATACACAAACAAGCAGCTTTGCAGATACACACATTCCTGTTTTGTCCTGCACCCTGAATGCTGCCAGTCAGGAATCAAATGCCAATTCTGACGCTCTGAAATTATTTGAGGAGGGAAATCCAGCCCACAGTTGTCCCATTGCTATGCAATGTGCAGAAGGAATCATCTGCTGTATATGGTCTGGTAAGAACTTTCTGCAATATTTTGATGGTCAAACCACTTTTATCACAGATTTCTCTTTTATTGCTATGAGGAGGACCATTTTTAGATCTTTATAATCACAGACTGGACAAATAACACTTTACCGTTTTTTACTTGTTTATGTTATGCCCTCTCCCTTCTCCTGTTTTCTTTTCTTCCGTGCAACAGCACTGTGAAAAGCCCATTGTTGAGCAGTAGGGTTGTGACATTAGGGTCAAATCCCTTTGCTTACATTCCCTCATCTCCTCCTCTGTAAGGGATGAAATCTAAGTGAGGGAGTGACATGCAGAATTGTACAGAGCTTTGGAGCGCTGACCTACCTTATACAAGATGCTGCTCCAGTTCAAACACATTCTTGACTCCCACTAAATCCAATGTGAAGTGGTGCTCAAGTCTGCATGGGTTACAGTGACTGCATTTAATGCATTGCTCATATTTGCTGCTCTTACTTCCATGCACAATATTCATCAATTTTGGGCAGCCTCAATTTTCTTGTCACCACCCAGAAGCCTGTACAACCATGGATGGGATCTAGTCTGTGCTGTATTCCTTAGTTCTGGATTGATTTGCTTCCATGAACGGAAGCCAAAGCCCTCTTTTCCACATAGCTCCTCTTCTGGATGCTACACTGATTCACCAGCTGTATAACATTCCCAACCCAGTGCCACTCACTGAGTAAATTGCACAGCCTATCCACTTTAGAAAGCAAGCATGATGATTTTCAGAGGTGCTGGTTCTGCTGAACTGCATCATCTTGTTGAGGCAACACAAATAAAAATTACAGGAGCAGAGTTGATGGAAGACAAGGGATTTCAAAATTATATACATTGAACATAGGAAGTGTGAGCTGGTAGGAAATTTATTCTTGTTGCTATCGTTAGCATTCACAGTTTCAGAAACAGACATGTTTTGATTGCCTCCTTTATTTATTTTTAATAACACTATTTGCAAGAGAAATACTATACTGCTGGAGCACCGTGCCTTTGGGGTTGATTAGGTATAATCTTCTGCACAAGACTTACAGAGATTGCATCATGTTAAGAGAAAAAATGCACTAATAGCAGTGCTGTGCAGGACTGTGTCATTTTAGGGTATCAGAAAGTCCGGCTTACATGTATCCCTTTTTCTAAGAGGAGAGGAGGCACTTGTGCGTTCTGGATCTTGTTTGTGAATTTTAGCTGGTTACACCCAGTGTCAGTTGCTTTAACTTCTTTTTAAACTCTAATAGCCACTACTGAGGACAACAGAGAAACTTTGCACCATCAGATGATTTTTGTTGTTTGTTTGTTTGTTTGTTTGTTTGTTTTTCAACTAACAATAAACAAGTGGTACATAAATAAAATGCCTTTTAGTTTCTGTTTTTCAATCTCTACTGTATTTCTTGAGATATCTATGGGTGTTGTTCTGATTTGTCATCCTGCCTCTCAGAAGAATGTCATCCCCTTTTCTTGCAGAGTCGACTCCGGGCTGTTTTGCTCCAGCAGGCACTCTGACAGCCATCTTCATCGGCCAGTAGATGTCATTGTGTTTCCACCGCAAAAGCACATCAAACATATTCATCTGGCTGCAAATGCCTGTCCTGTCCTGCAAACAATGCTGTTGAGTATTTAGGATTTTCTCTACCCTGCAGCAAAATATTTGTTAAAAATGCTTAGCCAGAAAAGAGTGAAAATTAAGTTCCAAGCATTTGATAGCTGTGACTAACTAGCCAGAATACCCTTGGCTTCAGCTAATATAGTGCCAATGGTGTTATACAAACACAGCTTACTCAACAGGACACAAATCATTGTTAATAAACTGTTACAGAAGATGCCAACAGAAGACAGAACTAATGTCTCATGGATTAGCCAGCTTCTTTAAGCAACCAGCTTGTTCTGCTGTGAGGTCATCTGTTCTTCAATACTCAGACAGGATTGAGAATTCAGAACTTTTTAGACCTTCAGAATGTAATGAAAAGGGGCTGTAGTCTGTTATTTTTCAGCTGTTTTATTCTGGACTAAGTTAACAGCTTCCCAATTTGCATGATATAATATTTGTGATGTAATTAGAAAGTTCCATTTGAAGTCAAAACTTGGTAGCAATAGAGAAGGAAACACTTGGCAGTAGTACCTACCAGAGGTACGGTTTTCCAGAAATTCTGACATATTTTTTATCAGTAAAAATTCAAGAGACATAATTTAACCATCATCTTGCAACATCCATGCTGGAAGTGGCATGGAGGGCCAAATTCCCTGCTGGCAGCAATCAGTGGGGCCCTGCTGGCTCTAACAACACAGGAGACCCTTGACAGATTCAGCAGAGAACTGGCCTTTTGCAATGTGTTTTGAGTCCCAGGGGCCAACCACAAAACTGAGTGAAGTCAACGGAAATCTTTTGCTTGTTGGCCATGGATGAAGCCATGAATCAGGTTTTCTGGAGGCTGGCGCAGCACATCTGTCTTGGGGTGAGGCAGCTGAAAGGCACAGGCTTGGATTTGAAAGGGCAAGCTTCATTTCACAAGTCTCTGCTCAGGCTTCACTAGCTCAGGAATAACCTGAGATGGCACAAGCGAAACTCTGTTCTTCCCTTGCAGTGCCTACAGGAGCTATCAGGAGAGTGGCTCATCCTCTTGCTTGCTCATGGAAACATCTAAAACTCTTCCTGGACTGGGAGACTTTTGCACAGGTAGGTGACTGGTTTGGGTCGAGAGGGTCCTTTAAAGATCGTCACATCCAACTCCCTGCCATAGGCAGGGACATCTTTCACTAAATCAGGTTGCTCAAAGCCCCATCCAGCTTGACCTTGAATATTTCCAGTGGTGGACAGTATGGCTAAACAGTGGCCAGGCAGAAGGGGACCTGAGGATACTGATTGACAACAGACTGGACATGAGCCAGCAGTGTGCCCACGTGCCAAGAAGGCCAATGGCCTGTGTCAGGAATAGTGTGGCCAACAGGACCAGGGAAGTCATTCTTCCCCTGTACTCAGCACTGCTGAGGCTGCACCTTGAGTGCTGTGTCCAGTTCTGGGCTCCCCAACTTAGGAAGGATGTTGAGATGCTTGAACGTGTCCAGAGGAGGGCAACAAGGCTGGTGAAGGGCCTGGAACACAAGTCCTACAAAGAACAGCTGAGGGAACTGGGGTTGTTTAGCCTGGAATAAAGGAGGCTCAGGGGAGACCTTATCACTCTCTACAACTGCCTGAAAGGTGGCTGTAGTCAGGTGGGGGTCGGTCTCTCCTCCCAGGCAACCACTGACAGAACGAGAGGACACAGTCTTAAGCTGCAGCAGGGGAAGTTTACGTTAGACATCAGGAAAAGCTTTTTCACTAAGCAATGGAGTCATCTGCCCAGGGATGTGGTGGAGTCACCATCCCTGGACATGTTTAAAGAAAGACTGGATGTGGCACTCAGTGCCATGGTTTAGTTGATGAGGTGGTGTTAGGTCATAGGTTGGACTTGATGATCTCAAAGGTCTTTTCCAACCTAGTTCATTCTGTGATTCTGTGGGTCATCCACAAGCATGGATGGGAACTGTGGCTGTTTCCAAGTCTGGATATGAGGTGTATGATATACATACAGAGGTCCTGTAGATGAGGTCCCCTGGGACTGCCTAGGCCACCAAACCCTTGCACTTGGATGAGCAGACGGAAGTCCACAGGTACTACAGCAGTGTCCTCTGGGCCGTACAGTGACAGAACATGTTTAAGGATCACAGCAGCCTCGCCTGCTGTCTTACAGATAAACTCACCTGCAATTAGAGCCATCCATGGTGCAGAACTAGTCTTTATTAATATTCCAAAGTTATCTCTTACAAAAAAATAATTTTGTGACAAAACATCAGCTTACTAATTCATGGGTCAGGCTACAGGTGGCATACTCATTTCCTACACACCACTCCACATTCATGTCATACATGCTATGGCTGCTCACTTTCCAAAGCACATGGAGGAAACTTTGTGCTACTCACCTGAGAGCAGTCTCAGGCTGCTGCGCTCCCAGTGCTGTGCCTCCAGACTTTCACATTTACCTGGGATTTCTCATTCGAATAAGATCATTTAGAACTCCCCCTGGTAATTTTTTTGATCTACATCAGCTGATCCATAAATATCAAATAAAAAATATGCAGCACTCTCTTAAATAGTTGTATTCCCAGCTCACTTACTTCCTCGTCAGATTCCTCTCAGTCCTGTTCCCTATCCCATGCAGCCAGGGCTTGCTGGAACACTTATCTGAGGATTTAGCTGAGTAAAAGCACACCATAAATTTTTCTTCTTTCAGGTGCGCATTTTTTTCCATGCAACCTACTATGTCATTGCAGTGTGAAGGTGTAAAGGAGAAGAGAAATGTAAAGGCTAAAATGTAAAGGAGAATAAAATAGATCTCTGTTTTTCTATCTGCCTGAGGATATCTGCACAGAGGTGGAGACAGTGGCGAGATGGATGTGGGAGCCCAAATTGCTGACTTTAATATGGACTCCAGTAAGTGTCCTCTGTCTCATTTTTCCATCTAAAGCAGCAGAGGTAATGCTATTCATTATCTCATTTCACCTTAGGAAAAACATTATCAAGGTTTTTAAGGCATTTACATACTACAGAAACCAGAAAATGCCCACTCTTGCAAAAGACCATGAAGAAATGACTGATTCTACTTGTTGCACCAAATGCACTAGTTAAGAAGATCACAAATTTAAAAATGACAGTAAAAATACTGACCTATCTCACTTCCTAAGCATGCCTTGGATATCCTCGCCAACACAAATGTTCCAATTTATTTAAAAAAATAGTAGTTGATGATGTAATTACAGCCTGTGTTAGAACACAGTTCCAGAAGGGATATGAATGAAGATTTTCTGAATATCGCACATTTTGATAAATCTAAGTTTTGCTCAATTTGGTTCGGCACCTATTTAAATATTTTGTAACTTGTAATTGTAATTGTGCATGAGTTTGCATATCTTTTCTTGCTTAGAGCAAATCCAAGCCTGGGAACACTCAGGTGCAGGTGGAGTTTTTGCAGCAGGATTCAGGTGTTAAGGAAACTACCCAGTCTGACCATTCATTGAGACCCTCTCCCAGTCACATTCCCAAGACTAGAGGCTTGCACTGCTGAGACTGAAGGTCCTTCAGAGAGGGCAGCTCCAGTGAGCTGATGGGAGCCCCACTTGACTGTCTCCACACCCCACTCACACAGTCAGATCAGGTTTCGTTACCGGTTCGGCTCTAGTTTTCCCAAAGCAGAGCTTCAGATGTCTAGTTCCATTTATTCACAGCGCAGTAACACAGAAACTGCCAGAGCTGGTGTCTCTGAGGAGGACCCTCAACACAGGAACCTTCACCCATCTTCATCTCCTTTGTCATCCAAAAGGTCCACAATTCCCAGCTGCTGAAGTGTCTCTCAGTGTCTGTTCACCTTGATGGTTGTCACCCATCTTTGTGGCCTTTGTTATCCCAAAGGTTGGCAGTCCTTTTGTCTGGGGCTCCTACCCAGAGCTCAATCTGCATTTCAATCTGCATCTCAATCTGCATCTTGCAAGCCCAGCTACCTTGATGAGAAGTGTTTCTCGACTCAGGGAACCAGAGACACTGGCCATAGCAGTCAGGGAGATGCCTGATCCTGGGGAGGCTGCACTGCCAGCCTACATGGATGTCACTTCAAGAGCACCTCTGCCACCATCGATTCCTTCTAACCACAGAGGCCTCAGAAAGGCATCTGGCTTAGACTTGTCTCCTGGGATTGCTTTGCACACCCTGGCTTGTGCAGCCATGAATCTCTAAGACATAGCACTGAGAGACATAAGAAGAGATGTGTTGGAGGTTAGGGGTTCTTCTTTTTTTTTTCTGTTTTCTGTCGTGGTATTTTTCTCCAGTTCCCTTTTTTATCACCTCTTTGGATAAAACTAGACTCTCCTAAGTTTAATTTTTTTTTTTAATTAAGGCAGTGCTGCTAATTCACAGAATCATAAAAACATAGAATGGTTTAGGTTGGAAGGGACCTTAAAGATCATCTAGCTCCAACTGCCCTGCCATGGGCAGGGACACCTTTCACTTCTCCAGTCTCCCTCTGCATTTGGCACCACCATGGTCCCAACAAAATCCCGTCATACCTTCAGAGACTGATCTAACATGACAGGACAAATCCCATTTGGTTCCTCCTGCTGTCTGTGGTGGGAATTGAGACACCTGGGCACCTTGCTGCCCAGCTTAGGCACCTGACTTCCATGGAACCAAAGATGACTGGCTGCTGACTCCTGGTGAGCGCTGTGCCCACTTTCTCTAGCCATTACAGCAGTCTGTGAACCCACCAGGCCCTACATCCTCCAGTTGCAGGGTAGCTTTACCTATAACCTGAATCGCTTGACCATTTGTAAAAGATAGAAAATACGAAAATTTGCAACAGCTGAAAATTTAAGCAAGAAAACCTGTTCATGTTCATGCATAATAATTAATCTTTAGCAAGGTTATTTGTAATCATGTTAATAACCTATTTATTCTATCTGTTCTTAGTGTAGCATCATCACAAAAGCCTCTTGGTGTGCTCAGTGTGGAAAGTCAGTTGAGATGCTATAATGATGTCGAAATGAAATGCTGTCAGCGCAAATCCATAAAATGACATAACGGTGTCAGAAATGAAAGGGAATCATATCAGAGTGTGTTCTAGCACCACTCAAAAATTTGTGAGAGGAAAGGGTGCCACAATTGGGGGACAACATTTGTTATGACAGAAATGCTCAAGCAGCTAAAAAGGGAAACGGTGTTTGCCAGCCACATCACTTTTTAATCCAGAAGATTTATCAAGAAGCTGCGCTAATTTCCTCTATAAATATCTCAGTGAGCAGAACAGTGCTTTGTGTTGCAGAAAGTGGTTTTTAACTAGTTGCAACTCCAGGTTTCTTCTGAAAGGGAATAGAAAAGTTCATTGCCTTGTTTGTGTAAATAAACAGTCATTTTTCTTTTGAAAGAAAGAGAAAGACAACCAAAATGCTTCTTATCCAGTTATCCTCCTTAAGGAAACTCACATTCCATGTCTCAAATACCATTCTAAAGAAAAGACTCTCTAGGCATCACAGGCAGGACAACTCTATCCCTATATCTATCTTTTCTGCTTTTTAATGGTTACAAGTGCCTAGAAATTCACACATCCTTTGAGGAAGGATCAGTATTTTGCAGCTGTTCACCTCCCCACCCTGTAACGTCATGTTCAGCAATAAAACCTGAGCCAGAAGAAGAAGGAGGGATGCAGAGCCAGTTTCCAAGGTGGCCAAGTTCAGCAACTGTCTTGGCATCGGCCTGCCCATGGGAAGTGGTGGGTGGTTGCCTTTGCTTTGCTTGCTGTTTTTTCCTCTTTTCTTCACCAATTGAACTGCCTTTATATTAACTCAGGAGTTTTCTTGCTCTTTTTGCTCTTCCTATTTCTTCTGGGTGGGGGAATTAAGTGAGAAGCAGTGTGGGTGCAGAAATACTGGACAAGGCCAGCGCACCACGGATGTGAACTGGCTGAATTAAACACACACCTCCCAAGTTTCAGGAATAGCTTGCATTTACCTTTTTAAGTTTGTGACACAGAATTTGCTAAGCTTTCTTATAACCAAAACTATTTCTAAACACTTCTCAAAGTCCTGGAAAAGCCAGGTGCTGTGGAGGATGTAGTAAAGGGTGAAATAACATGCTGCAAGAGCAAGCAGCCAGCTTCATCTGCTGCAACACAGACACAAAATTTCATCTCATCCTGCCTTATCCAATGACTAAACTACAGCACATGATGATAAGCTGAGAATTTGCAGAAGCTGAGTGCTGACCTGACTTGGCTTCTGGGGAAGCCCATGGTTAAGCTCCCCTGGCACCAGTGGGAGCAGCCTGGCTCCAAAACACTTTTGACATGATTTGCTGATGGTAATGAATTTGCCTTGACATTTGCTTAGACTGTGGTGTCTGAGGTTTAATTATCTTCGTTATTAAGAAGAGTTGTGTCTCTGTTGGAGCATTCTGACTTCAGCTTCTCCTGAGATCACGCTGCACTTGTCCCTGCGATTGAATACCTGACCATAGTGCCTGAAGTGGCACTCATGCCAGAGGATGGGTTTAAGTGAGAGTTTGAAGGGTCAAACATTAAACTTATGGAATATGTGCACACAGAACAAAACCACCTTTATTTGCTGGTTGTTGGTGGTTGTCCTGGATTATACGCCCTTACAGTGCTAAATATTCAGACTGTATCACAGGTGGTCTGGAAGGTGCTCCTGACAGGTTATATTAGCTTGCATTAGCATCCACTTGTATCCTAAACACTTGAGTGTGACCATATTCTTGGTAGAAGTTCAGGGTTTCAGCCACACAGCTGTCCCATAACATCTCTCCTAGGAGAGAGTGATCCCACCTTGAGACACATCCAGTCCTTCTTCATGTCAGCAATGGAAGCTGAGGGTACTGGCCTAGACTTGAAACCTGGATTTTATGTGGCTAAAATAAGGCAAGCTGCAAAGACTATGTTGATGAAGGTTACTGACCAGATTATGCCCAATGTTCATGGGCAGAACTTGCAAACAAGACAAAGCAGTTTGCCTAAAATTTCAGCTGCTGAGAAGAACTTCTGGAATCACAGAATCATAGAATAATTTGGGTTGTAAGGGACCTTAAAGATCATTTAGTTCCAATCCCCCTGATATGGGCAGGGACACCTTTCACTAGACCAGGTTGCTCAAAGCTGCCTCCAACCTGGCCTTGAGTACTTCCATGGATGGGGCAGCCACAGCTTCTCTGTGCAACCTGTTCCAGTGCCTCACCACACTTCCACTTTATGGAAGTAAAGAATTCCTTCCATATATCTAACCTAAATGTCCCCTCTTTCAGTTCGAACCATTACTCCCTGTCCTGTCACTGCAGTTCCTGGCAAAGAGTCCCTCTCTGGCTTCCCTGTAGGGCCCCTTCACAGACTGGAGGGTGCTGTGAGGTCTCTGCCCAACCTTCTCTTCTCCAGGCTGAACAGCCCCAAATTTCTCAGCCTGTCTTCATGGGGGAGGTGCTCCAGTCCCCTTATCAACTTGGTGGCCCTCATTTTCTAAGTGCCTGTCTGGTGTCAGGGCTTACGCTTCACTGGCCGGTGCTTGATTTAAACAAGAAAGTAGGCTCTCATCACTTTTTTCAGCCAAGGTTGTTTTTTAACAAAAACTGTAAATTTGATTAGTCAGAAATACTCCATCGTTAGATTTCTGGGGTTTTTATCTTCAGCTGTCCATACTGAGAGAAAAAAAAAAAAAAATAGTATGGAAGCCTGAAAAGTCCACATTGATGTTTTACAACACATTTTCATTCTGTGATTACAATATTTCTTTCATTTCCTTTATACAAAACAAAAGAACTGAAAGAAACACTCGAATTTGAAATAAAATATTTCATTTCAGTCAGGAAAAATGTATGTTTTACGTGACCCAAAAATTTTGTCAGAATGTCTGATTCCTACAGCATTCAGAATAATTATTGAGTGATAATTCAAAGTTTTTAAAACATCCATCAAACTTTCCAGTGAAATAAAATCCTACCTAAAAATGACGGAACTTTTTGAAAATTTAGTTATATCACATCAGCACCTAAAATTATCTAAACTTTTTGAAAAGTGGTTACATCATATTAGCAATGGTTGAAAGTCAGAAAGCAATCATGATAATTTCAAGGGAAAGATACTTTTCTGCAGTGAGTTTGCAACTTATTTCTTCTACAGAAATGGTGGTAAGAAAAATTTCAATTTCATTTCTCAACAGATATTCAAGCAGATTAAAACTCTCCAGGAAATCTCTGAAGGTGCTGCTGATTTCAACTAAAAACCATTTTTCAGATATTTGCAATTGTGACAATATATTTTCATTTTACTAGGAATAGCTCATTAGGCTTTCATTTATGTAAAATATGCTCCCCAAAGTAGTAAAGAAAGTAGAAAATCATGATTCACATTTTGGTAAAATGGGATATGCTTTAAAATTTTTCAATTAAAATTTGGATTCCTTCAAGAAAGTTTGAATATTCTTTTCTTTCTCTCCTGCATGAACAGAATTTTCACTCAAAGGAATTCTCCGAGATCTTATGTACATTCATATATTTTTAAAGTATGTCTATTGCTATGTCAAATGTGTCTCATTGGAAAAAGCTATTGACTTTTCCATTCTATTGCTTTAATTTTCCACTACTTGCATGTTGGAATACTCCAGGTAGGTGCTGCGTGTGCTTCTGATTATGCTGTGTTACACAGCAGGGAAACCTCTTGTCTCAGACTGGTTGCCTGGTTGAGGGAAAAAAAACACATTTAAGGTAGTAAACACAGCTGTGGAAGAAGTATTTTCTATTTCCTTGCTGTTTGTTTTAATGCACTACAAAGACATAATTACAGAAGTTTGCAAAAATGCCAAAGTGTAAAACACAATAGTAGTTTGGGCTATGTGTTTCTATTACATGTCTGTATGTCTTCAGATTCAGCTTTAAACAGTCCAAGAAAATCTTTAGCAATGTCTTCTCCACTTTACACTCTGATTTGCCCTCATAAATAAAGTACAGCATTTTCAGGAAAAAAAAAAAGAATTTAAAAGTAATCTCGTAGTTATGTTGGTATTAAGAAGTGTTCAAATCTTGTTCTTGCCATTTTTCATGCCAGCTTGAAGATTTGTGTTTCTATTGTTTCCTTTTTGACTCTGTGCAAACACTTTAAAGATAGGAAATTTGCAGATCTGTGAAAAAAAAAAAAAAAGAATAGAGGTTTTGTAAATCTAACCACCACAACTTCATTTGAAGAAAATGAAATCTGAACTCTGAAAGAGGACAATGCCTTTTTTTTTTCAGCTTGCAAAGAAATAGAGTAATGCAATCCCTTTTATTTCCTATTTAAATGAAGCTGAAGCGTTTTCATCTGTGGCATGTAAAGTCTGCTCTGCAAAGAATAAATTCAGAGCACACACATTGTAAGTATTTGCCAAGAGCACTGGGTTTATATTGGTTGAGTAAACAGCACTATAATATTACAATTATAAAAACAAAATGTGCAGAAAAATGTGATTCTCACTCTTTTGTTAACACTCTATTAGTTTCTGAAGCCTAGTGAGAAAAGATTAAATGTGAAGCCCTCAGTAAGGAGCTCTGCTCCATTCAAGCTGCAACATCACCAATTACTTCATGGAAAAAGGAACTACATTTGATAGAGATCTTAGGCCAAACCCTGTGCATGAACACCTGAAGCCATCTCCCCTGAAACCCTATGTAAAATAACACTAATGACATCCTGGTCACTTCAGTCTTTGGAATATTTCACCTTTTATATCACAGTGTGTGAGCAAACAAAGGGCTGCATAAAGTTCTTTTGACTGTGGATGGAAAGACTCACACTGGCACCAGCGCGCCTTTGGGTGACACTGTACCATCCTTTCATTCCACCCACAACTATTATTTCGTTGCCCAGAATTGTTGTAATATGACTGCCTCCCTTCATAATCTCTGCATTTTATCTAGCTTCTTTTCCAAAGCCAGAGAGGATAATTGCCATCTTTTGTATAACACAGCAAAACGGCTGAGGACAGGCTTAAGGGCAATGGCTTTCTCTACTCCCCGGTCTATCCGTACCTTCTCTAGACTGCAAGTTCACTGAGGCAAAGAGCAACAGCAAGCATGATAAGGTTTTCTTAGCTGCCTAAATTCAGCAACAAGTGCCAGAGGAAGAAAAGATTTTATGTCCAACCCATCACCCAGTGGAGTTCTCCAGCGAAGCGGGATGGAGAGAGAACAGCTGAGAGCCAAGCACAAGTGCTGCAATGGATAGGGTAAGGCAGAAGCTACAGCTCTGTGGCTCCAGGTATTGAACCAGGAGAGGGAACGTGGGCACACAAAACTTCCGTCTACTCCCACTGAAGCCAATGGAGACCCTTTCTATTGGTTTAGCAGGACATGGATCATGGTGGTGGTTTGTGTCAGGTGGGTTACCCGAGAACATCAGGGAAAAGGAAGATGTGGCCATGCACACCTTGTTTTAAAGAGCTGTAGGGTTAACTTCTGTTCTTTCAAGTGATGAAAAGTCCCAAAGCCAGGCATCATCACACACACACCATTTCTAATACAGAATAATTCCCAAATCAGGGTGATGTGACATTATTTGGCAGCATGTGATGAAAAAGTGGAACTTTTTATGAAACTGACAAAAAGATTTCAAGACCAGAAGGGAACACAGCAATCATTTGCTCTGGTTTCCTACGCAGCATGAGCCATACAACCTCGTTTGGTCATGTCTCCATCATTCTTCCATCTTCTACTTGATCCAAAGATCTCACTTGGAAAAGGAGGCATCTTCATGAAAAAGTACAATGAGTCATGCAGGAGCCACCATAACCTTTTGGACTTTTTTTCAAAGATTAATTTATGCTTTTTGAAAGAAGAAAGAAAAGTTGTAAAACATGTCTTATTTCTAATCCAAATGTATTTTCACTTAAATACCCTTAATGAAAATTCTTTTCCTTCCGTAGGTATCCACCCAGGTGATACTTTTCCTCAAAATATGTGCCTGCATATTCAAAATCTGTCTCTGAAGAAAACCACCTTATTTCTCATTCCCAAACCAAGGCATTTTCTTAATAATAAGAGAACTAGCAGGCTTGCAGAAGCAAAAATAATACAGCCCCAAGTGCTATTTTTCAGTCACTGACTAGAGAACATAGTGATGAAGAAAGCTGAAGAAGAAAATAACCTCCATTCTTCCAATAAATTAAGATCTTCACAGGAATGTAAAATGAATCTTAAAGTAGAGCATCTTGATGTTTCTTGCAGCAGGCCCTCTTTCAAGGACAAAGATGTAATTCAAACATGGATACCAGAAAAAGAAAAGTCTTTTCCTCTATACTGATAATATGGTGGTGACCTTACAGAGCCCCTTGAAGAGACAGCACTGACAACGCAGCCAGTGACATCCAACTTCCCTGCAGGGCTGCTCGCAGCTGCAGACTGGATTGTGAAAGATGAAAGAGAAGAAGGTTCCCCTGTACTGCATGGGGGACTTTTAGGAGACCAAGTTTGAATTATGGTAGTGTACGTTTCAGTGAAGGACATAAAACCTAAAGGAGCAGAAGAGATGAAATAAAATAATATAGCCCTGGAGTTACATGGGGAAAGCCAAGCATGTATTTACTTTAAAAGTATTATTAAAAAGGCAAAGCTATAACTGAAGAACTGAACATAAAGTGGGTTTTATGGCAGATGCAAGTTGTTAAGTCATTTTCTAGGTATATTCTACTGCTAGCTAGAATATGTACTGTTGGTGAGTGCATATTGATAAACTTAATAGATAAGACCAGGCAGACCATGTAAGGAATAAGTAATAGGGACAGAACCATTTGACAAGAGATGTGCATTTGCCACTTTGGTCTTTAACCTGCAAGGTGTCCTTTTCCCTTGTTCTGTGTCCCTTCTCATATTCTCTGCTCCCACCATTTAATTTCTTCATGGATTTGTATGGTTTAACACTGCCTGACTTGAGCTGATTGCACAGGCATTAGCTAAGCAGGAGTTTTCGAGAGTTTTTCCTAAGGCTGCCATCATCTGCAAATCCTTCAAGGTCTAAATTATAAAAGTTTGGCTGACCTCTGTAGGAAAACAACGTATTAGATCACTATTAAAAGAGCAAAAGGAAAATTGCAAGCTTAATTCCTGAGATTTGTAAGTTAACATCCACAGGGGCCTGGAGGCGGGCTTCCCTGAGCCCCTCAGCCAGCAGCCCTGCCCTGCCCTGCCCTGCCCCGCTGAAAACACACCAAAGGGCCTGAAGAGCTGTGCCTCAAATTCTTTGGCCGGTCATCTTTTAACAGGGATGTCAGAGATCTAGGAAAGCATTCCTGTGGCATTGGGATGCAAAGGGATTTATCTCACATCTGAAGTCCTGCAGAGAGGCAGCAACCCTGCTCCTATCTGAGAGGCCGACAAGTGAGTTACAGCTGAAGGAGATGTGACAGGCGAGAGAGAATAAGCAGAGTGAATGCCTGTGCTGGAGATGAATCAACCCTCTTCCTCGAGGAGCAACTGCCTTTGGCTACTGGGAACTAAAAGCTACAGTAATAAATTTTAAGGCCTGAAAAGATCATTACAGTCATCCAGCCCAGCTGCCCACTCATCCAGGATGCTGAATTTCCTGAAGTCATTCATGCCTGCCCCTCCTGCTGCCACAGCTGAGGTCCTTTCCTCCTCTGCTTTTGGTTGGAGGCCCTTCCCAGTATGTCACTGCCATCACCGTCTGCTGTGCCAGACGTCTGCAGTGCCCTCCCTGTGGCACCGCTGCTGGGCAGCAAGGGCAGCTAGAGCAAATATTTTCCCTGTAGTGTTTCTGGCAAAGAGAGATTTTACATTCAGCTCTCCAGTGGTGCTGGCTCATGTTCTGCATCAGAGCAGCAGCTCCAGCAGCAGCTTTGCCCATGCGGCTCCAGATCCACGCTCAAACATCTGTTATGGAAACTTGAGGCAACTTCTGCAGCTCTCACTGCTGCCCCAAACTGCAGATCTGGAGAGGGCTCCATCTGCTTTGTGTCTTGGCTTTCTTGGAAACAACTGGGCCTCACATCAGTTGAAGCACCTACAGTTATTGGAATAACAGCACCCAGCTACCTGAGGAGCAGGCAGGTAGAGCAATTCCATTGGGAGAAGTTGGATTTTTTGATGATGCTTCTCTGCTGGCCTCCATGATCTTAGAAAGAGGCCAGTGTTACATTGCAATGGAAGAAAATGAGCTGGAAACGGGAAAAAAAAGACTAGGACAGGCTTTTCCTGAAACGTCCTGCCCATCCCAGAGCAGATCTCCATATTTGTTGAGATGGGTCACATCCATGTTGAGCCCATGAATGGAAGAATAATGTGAGTTCCCCATCTGCCCCATTAGCTCATGTGGACAGAGCTCCAAAAGGTAAAGGAATGGTCAAGTTCATTGAATATTTCTGTTTCTGGAGGAGCAGGCCATGACTCAACTGGGACTGAGAGGCAATGCCTTGCCTTGGGAAGGTTGTGATGCATCAAGAAACAGCTAAGCAACCCCTCAGCAACCCTGGAAGGCATGCCCTGAGAAAGGAGGGAAGGGGGGATGCAGGCAGGAGTCTTGCGTCTCCTCTTAACGTCATCTTGTCCCCCACCTTTGGCTCAGCCTGCTACAGCCGACCTTAACAAGAACCCCCAGCTCCTCTCTTCACCCATGTTGGTGCAATTTGGGGGAAATAGGTGCAAGTGTATGCTTCTCATGTCAGCTCCTTGGCAACTGAAAGAGAAAGTCACAGTTTGCCCTAAAAAGCAAATTCTAATTCCTAACATTGTATGTCACGGTTTTTATGCACTGTGCAATTTACAGGCTGGACAAGAGAGGCCAGCAGAGCCTAGTCTGTGGCCAAGCCTGGCAGTGAGTCCATCAGCTATGGAAATGCCAAACTGACAGGTTTGCTTCATTAACTGGAGGCCCAGCGTTTCTTGGGCATGCACAAGAAACTGGAAGAGAAAACGCTGTTCCAGGGGTGGGAAATGACCAGAGCCTAGTGGACGCTTTCGCATGAAGGGCTAAAACAATGCCTGCACCACTGTTTGAGGGACCAGACAGGCTTTGATCCCAAGTTCACATGTGCATCCTTCCATCAACAGAAATGGTGACCTTCCACAGGAGCACAAATATCCTTTCCTTTAGGAGTAAGTTAAGTTCCCCAAAGCAGAGCGTGTTGTGCCTAGGTGGAGATACTCCCTGAACCAGCTGTATCCAAAGCCAAAGGCTCTTCAGAAAGCTACTGAAATGTGAGCAAAAAGACTTAGATGCCTTCCCTGAGTTTCTGTCAGATTTATTTCTCCTTCCCTGCTTCCAATTGCTGCTTCCCAAAATCCTTTCCTGCATTTCTCACTTTATCACTGTCTTGTGAACATTCTTCTGAGCAGTTCACTAGCCCTCTCCACTGGATCCCCGATAGCTTTTGCCCATACTGAAAAGTACAAGACTTTTTATTTTGAAGCAGAATTTCTTTTTGGCCTTAGGTGAGAACACAAGGACTTTCAGTCCCTTTGCCTCTTCATTCTGAAAATACTCCCCTAGGTAAATAAGTCCTAAGCCTAAGGTGAGGGAAGTCCTCAGTTTTCGAAGTTGTTGAATGGCAATCACCATTTTCTGATGCTGTAGAACAAGAGTTAATCCGTGTTTCCACTGTGGAGGGCTGTTTGGGGCTTTTTTTTTTTTAAGGAAGGGAAAAAATTTCCTTTCATTCTTTGCCAGCAATTTCCATGCAAATAAAGTTTCCAGCAAAAACTCGGTGCCCAAGAGAGAATATTTTATCCAGAAAGTGAAAGATTTTCTGTGAACAATTGCAAGATTTTATCCAAAAGTCTGAGAGGCTCATCCGAAATATTTCGCTCGTTGGCCGGAAACAAAGCGCTGCAGAGCGAAAGGGGACGGAGAGCCCTCTGTGAACCCTGGCGGAGGGTTCAGCCGGTGGGGATACTCCCGAGCCAGGACCGGCGAAGGGCGG
>VWZT01012685.1:842972-912062 GCA_013397055.1 Pachycephala philippinensis | reverse complement strand
TTTTTTTTTTTTTTTGAGGTGTGTATGTGTGTACGTGTGAGGGACCTATTCATTTTCTACATAAAGATTTTAGTTCATCAGTGTTTGCAGCACCTGGGAAGTGCTCCAAATCAGGGAACACTTGTTTTGCTGCTGTTCCAGCCACTGAACATATAAACCTATTAGAGAAATTTACGTGTGTGTGCAGATATGCCGGCACCCACGATTTCCTTACACGTGTGTATATACAGCCATACCCAGAAACGCAGTGCTGTGTATTCCTCTGCGTTAATACCAAGGACATGCACCACCACATTACAGAAAATGTGATTTCTCCCAACATCTATTTGTTGATTCTGGTGAAATACCTCATTGTTTTAAAACAATTAAAATCTATGCTTAAGTTATAGCACTGTCCTTCCATCATAACTAATTGTGTGGGAAATCTTCATTTTCCCTTCTAGTCCATTTAGATATTTCCGGAGTCCCAAGTAGAAGTAATAATGCATCTGGCTATAATCCAGCACGCAGCCCAAGGGCTAATATTTAATAATTATTTTTAAATTAAGCATTGAATAAAATAAAGCCAGAAACATTATTTATAAATTGGAATGAATATGACAAGTAATTATGCTCCTCCTTCGCTGGTGATTCAAGGCTCAGCTCAGCTCCTCAGTTCAAAACCAAATAAATGAAACGTGTGAAGCCTGTTAAACACTTCCATTTCATTTACTTGTTCCGTCTGTAGGCTGCTGCAGTGTCAGGCTGGAAATATTGGACATACCTTGACTGGGGCTGTAAAAACTCTCAGAGGTCTGAGAGCCCGCTTACCACAAAATAACTTTAAGTGAATTCTAACTTTACTTCTCTGGGTAAAAGCCGGTGCCAGTGAGTCATGGGTTTGAGATGATTATGCAGCCTTCTCTTAAACATAGGATTTTAAGCGACCATAATATGTTTGATGACATAGTATATTTGATCACCTTGGATTTTTTCACTATGTCACTTCAACACAGTTTCACCTCCTATTAATCTATAATTAGCATGTTGGCTTCAAGCATGATGTATTTCAAAGTGGCATCTTGTTAGATGTGGGTTCCCTTCTGCAAGGAAGAAAATTCTGGAAGTGGAAAAGAAACAAACTGGACTGAAAAAGGAGGATTGATTTATTGGCCTTGGCCAACAGCTTTTCCATAAGTGTCCAAGCAGTCAGGCATGTGACTTTACTATTGATTTTTAAATCTCCCTTCAGCTGAAAAGTTCAGCGCGCAAATAATAATAAACTCTAATCACTGCTGCTATTAGATTAGGCTAAACCCGGGGATCCGAGGGTCCAGCCGTGTCCAGCTCTTCCCCCCGCCCGGGGCAGCGCCGTGCCCTCCGTGCGGCGGGGGCGATGCCAGCGAGCCCCGGCGGTGGTGGGATCCGTCGGGCTGCATGCCCCGGTCCGCTGGCTGCCGAAGCCCGTTCCGGGGGGCGAGGGCAGCGCGGGGCCCCGGGGTGCGGCACCTCAGGGAGGGAGCGGCGAGCGGAGCGGGCGGCCCTCGAGGGATCCACGGCCTCCCTTGCCCGCGTCCCTCGCCGGGACCCGGGAGCGGCCAAGTTGCTGGGGCCGGGCGGGAGCGGCCGCGGGGCCTCCGGGAGCGGCGCACCTGGGGGGACTTCCCGGGCCCCGCGGGGCTGGCGCCGGGCAGGCGGCGNCCGGCGCGGCGCCTGTGGCTGCAGCTGCTCCGCCCGGTTACCGCGGCCCCCCGAGCTCTGTCATGCGGGTGCAGGCGGCGGGCAAAGGCACGAGTCCCGCCCTGGAGCCTGACGGGCCATCCCAGCAGATCCCGGCTCGCCCCGCCAGCGAAACGAGCGCTTTGCAGGAGAGATCATCGGAGGGGGCCGGGCTCCCCCTGCCAGGTGCCTCACTGTCAGTAGAAAGGGATAAATTATAATTCGAGGGACGAGATTAAAGCCAGCCTGGCCTAGTCTCCTGCTATTATCTGGGAGATGAGAGCCTCTGTCTGGGCTTCCTCCTGCCATCCTTAATGTGGGGACTTGACTTGGGCTCAAGGAAGTCAATGCCTGCACATTGAAGTGATTGTGGGTGTCAACCCAAATATCTATAATACCCACTGCGGTTCAGAGGGTGCTAGCGTATTTTCAGCCACCAAGTGATTAGTTGTAGCAATTATTTGTAGGTCTTTTATTTAGGAAAACTTCAGGCCTACATGAGTCCATGCTTGCTTACAAGATAGTGACTACTTTTGAGTGCTAAAAAAGCAAAGACAACTAGATCTGGGTGTAAAGTTTCAAAGGCACAAGGCTGAACAAAGAAAGATGTAGACAAGAGATGACAAAAGCCATGGAACTGCCAGCAAATTCTAGAACCACCAAAAAAAACCCCCAAACCCACCAAACTTAAAAACCAAAACAAACCACCAAACCCCACCAAAACCCACCACAACTTTGCCAGTAGTGTACTTGTAATGTGAACCAGATTGTCACAGAAAACAGAATGGGTCATAGCCTAGCAAAGGTCATAGACTAGCAAACTTGGCTGCAGTCTGCCCCTTTTCACAGCAATTTCCTTGGTGGTGTGCAGGAGGCCATGCTGCTGCAGGCCCAGCCTGCTACTTCCCTTGCTCCATTTCTCCTCACATCTGTGCAGGAGCTTACTGGCACAGGCGAGGGACATGCTGACATGGCAGCAGGGCACTTCTCAGCCTCCCACCTCCAGTGCCCTGGGCAGAGCTGGGTCTCTCAGCCCTTTCCTTGCCATACAGACCCAGTAATTCTCTTCTGTCACAACGATCCAACACAGTGCCTAATATTGCGCTTTGCTCCTCTAAGTTGTCAGGCTTACACTGTCTTTGTCTTGTGGAAAAAATGTATGTGGCCATGTGATTAAAGCATGTCTAATCACGAGTTCACTTAAGGAACTGAATTTGGGTTGCATATGTAACCTCATGTCTGGCACTTTCTACTTTTTGAGTGACTAACTTCACAACCTTATTGTTCTTTTAGCTTTGAGGTATAGGTGTGTGAGAAAGATCTTTGTGTTAACCAAAGAAAAATCAGCAAGCCTGACATTTTTATAAAGTTGGCTTCCCCCCCCACCCCCCCGAATTAAGGTTGTCCACAATTCAGTTTTGTGCCCCAAAAGCAGAAGTTTGTCTTCTCTTTGAGTTCTGGCAGATATAGTACCTAAAAAAGCCTCTCCAATTTGGGTTCAAACACAGCCAAAGTTTCATGAGAATGGCTTTAACTCACAGCCCAGTTATCACTTGATCTCTGGCGCCTTCTCTTCCCCAAAAGAGAATTAGAATGCTTCTTTTCTGATTACACTCATTTAAGAGATTAGGTTTTGGAACATTAAAGAGATAAACATTTGAGTATGCATCTGTCTCCTTATTACCACTTTCAAATGGCTAGGTCTTAATGGTACATTCCACCAGTAAACCATTAACTTCAGTTAAAAACCATAAAGTTTTTGCTGCATAAGAATCTTTTTAACAGACTTACATTTTAATTAAAGGCTTAGGAATCCATGAAATTTTCAGTTTACAGATCTACAAACTGTGTGAGACTTCTGTCACTGAGAAAACCACAGACCTGGTTTGGCTCTCCAAAGTAACACGGGCTTGAGCAAACTAGATTTTAATTTCTCAACAAGTTCTTTTGCATTTTCAAATGCCGAATAATTCTAGATTCAGGCTGGTCAGATCCAATACTAGTATACTAGTTCATTGCAGTTCCTTCTGGGCATCTTTGCTCCTTCCCTGGGGAATCCTCTTCTCTAAGCAGCAGAAGTGCTTAGGGGATCAACTCTTCGCCAGGGATCAGAATAAGGACGGGGCATATACATTCAGACATCTGAGCTTGAAGAACATTCCAGATCCATCAAATGTACAGGTTTTTTACTTCCCGTTGAAGCAGATTCAGAAGGTTACCTTGGCAGAGGCCTGCTGTATGATTTTGCTGCTGTTACACAAGTGATAAAGCTTCTGGGCTGTAAATGTATCTGTTCTATACTGAGTGATTCCAGAGAACTCTCTAAGGTGCTTTAATGGCTCCCCCATCATGTAACTTTCCAAACACAGCTCCGTGGTAATCAGCTACGTGTGAAAACTGATGTTTTACCATCAAGTCATGTATGTCTCAGATGAACCTCAAGCAAGGTCAGACAACAAAGAAAAAATCATAGTAGTTTTATTTGAAAGCATCTATGGCAGACAGTAGTCAGATTGGCTGCTTCCAGACAGTCCAGGATCATGCACATGTTTCTAAAGCATCTAAAAACTGTGGAGTTAAGGAAAATTAACCTAGAGTTTGTAATGAAAACTTTTTTTCTCTTTGAGTTACTTAGTAAACTATGTGATTTTTCCTAAGCTGCTAGTGAAGAACTTCCCCCAACCACGACATGAAAAAAGCATGACCAATTTTAATAATATTTCATATAAAAAAAAGTGTGTGTATGGTTATGTTTTGCAATGGTTGGTTGCAACACTGAACAGTTACTGTACCAGCTACACAAAAGTGAGAGCTCCTTATGAGGTTAAAAACTTGAGGATTTTTATCATCTGCTGAAAACAGTAGGAAAACCTTATGTTGTCTGTACAGGTATTTTCACAGGCTTTCAGGTGACTGAGCAGTTCCTCCCCCACTGCTGAATATCCCCACCCCTTGGGGAAGACACATTTGCTCAACATCCACAGTGTCCTTTTTGTGTTGCAAATGTGAAGGGAAGTGTGAGCTGGCTTTGCTTAAGCCAAGCACTGTTGACTACTGAAGGATGAATTACATCTGTTCATTCTACCGATATTATAAATTAGATACAAATTGTAATAATTATGCTTAATTGCTACTTAATTACTGATTAAAAGAAACGTTCTTATGATTCTTTATTACAATCCCATGCATTTTTTCCCAAGGATGTTTAATCAGGCAGACGTTCTGAAGAACAGCCACAAATCATATTTTAGTGGTAGAATTAGAAAGACAGTGTTGCCTACACCATTTTGAATATGAGCATTTGCATATGACCTAAACTTCAATACAGTTGGAACCTTTTTGTCCAACTGTTGCCAAAAAAATTTGCAGCTTTTCAGAGCAAAGATATTTCAGATATCCAGAGCATGCTAGGACACTAAATTAGCAATGGATTCCCTCCCCTCCCCCCTGCCCAGTATCATAGCCCTTTGTTAAGCGGACAAACTTGCAGGCAGAAATGAGGGAAAAGAAAATAACTTTTAAAGTATATCTGGGATTTTTGCTCTTACCAGTAAAGTCCTCAGTTCAGTGAATCAAGAGGATGAGGGGGAGGATATTTTTTGTGTTTGGTTGTAGAGTAGAGAAAATAGATGGAGATTTGTCTGCTTGAATTCAAAGAAGAGCCAGGTGAGTCATTAATCAAGATCATGTCTAGATAAATGGACAAAGAGCAACTGGAGGGTTGACCCTACATTTACAGCTTTGAGAGAGCAGCTCATGGATATCAAAATGATTTTGACTGTTCAGCAAATGCTGGTTTGGGCCCCATTCGTCTATATGAATTGACTATACTTTTCAAAAGTCATCACATGCTGCTAAAAACTGCTGATATTGGACTCTAGGTATTTACAATCTGAAAAAATCCTATTCTGTAGATATGAAGTCTATTTAAAATAATTTTCCAAGCATTAGAGACACCAACTGCTACTAGTGGTTTACAGGGTAGGATTAATTATGCCCATTGCACTGCACTTATGATTGCTATATGGATTGTTTTACCGGGGGAGGGGGGGAGGGTCTTGTCATTTGGAAAGGAAAAAAGAATCACCTATTTTCTTACGTCTTTGCTTGTTACAAAGCCCATTGAAGTCGATGGAAGTGTTGCCATTACTTTGTGTGGGCTTTCGTCAGGTCCTGTATATGCTACTGTGAACTGGAGGGGGAAAAGGAGTGCAGTTAAAGGGAAGAGAAGCAAGAGGGGAGGAGTTAAACACAGGCGAAGAATAGAGCTCTTTGTCTGTTAATTAGGGTTTACATGCCTTGTGGAAAGCAGCGTTCCTCCAGCACTGGATCCCTCTGCCCCACTATTTCATTTTTACATCTCCCGTGCTAGTTGCTCTTCAGATCAATACAGTGCTCATGTATTATGCACTGAGTAGAAGTAACCACAACATTCTGCTGCTCTGGTGCATAGGAAAGGAAGGCATTGAATTAAACAAGGTTCTCTAGGGTCAAAAATACTTTTTATTTCTGCAGCTGACGCCCACTCTCCCTGAAACATATTGTCCAGCACAACACCTACACTTATCACAAGAACTTTTCTCTGAGTTACTCAACAGTATCTAATCACTTGTTGCCTATGAAGAAACAAGACCTGGTGAAACCATGGAATTCTCCTGATGAAGTCTTGCCAACATGCTTCAGATGAAACTAAGGGCTCACTGGACAGTCCTAGTTCATTCCCATGTCCATTTTCTCCTGGTTACACCCACCAGAAGACAGTGACAATTGGTTGCAATTAGAGAGGAAAAGTGCCATTGTATTTGACACTAGGCTGGACTCTGGGGATGTTCTGTTGCTGGGTGTGTCTCAAACTGCTGGGTGACCTCGGGTAAGACATTTGGGACTCAGACTTATGATCAGTTTATAACAATTTAACAAGCTATTGTGTCTCAGTTGAACAGCAGTGACTGTCCTTGTGTGCACTTTCACCCAGAGCAAATAGGCTGATGTGACCCAAAGTGTAGTTATATGAGCAAATTACATCAGTGCAACCAGCTCTACTGCCATGAGATTGTATCCCTGAGAAGGCAACTAATCTGGTTTAAAATTTGTGAGGTTTTTGTTTCATTTTGCTTTACCTTTTTTCTGGATGGTTTTTAATCTTCACCAGTTTCCCAGTGCATGTCACTGGAGGAGTAGTTTTTTGGTAGCAATGTTGGGCATACAGTGGCAATGCTGATTTAAGCTGCACTGAAACAGGTCTGGTTACTTTGCCATTAGTGTGGAGTAAAAGGGCGTGCGTGGACCGAGCAGATCAACTGGTGCTTGAAGGTATTTCAATGTTGTTGTGGGTCTGACCTACTAGATCCCAATCAGCAAAGCACCTAAATGTCTCTATGAATCAGAGTATTTGTTCCTCATGTAAAAAGGGAGGAGCTTTTACTTCCCTCTTCTTTCTCTGTCCAGACTGTAAGTTGTATAGTGGAAATGTTCTCACTTCATGTTGGTACAGAGTCCAACATAGTGATGGACTGTTCTTATCAGAGGTCTGCATACAAGTACAGATAAATCACAAGAGTAACAGAGGAAGAGGTGTGCTCACCTGTCAGTGGAGAAAAGCAGAAGGCAACAATCAACCTCTGAATTCATAAGCTTTGTTGTCTGTCAATTAGCACTAACCTCAGAGTAGCGATAAAGGTATATCCTGAGTCTCCTTTCACTAGGTAATTTCCCTCAGTAAGATTTTTAATTATTATCTGAAGTGCTTTATTTATAAAGTAATTATTTTGGTAGAGAAACATTATCTTAATAGTACAGTAATATGTGAATTACCATTTTACACCACACACACACACACACACACACACACACACACACACACACACACACAGACTTCCTATTCTTGGGGCAATATTTTACAGCATTTTGTCTTTTGGTGGTCAGGCAAAATAATGTGCATTTGTGTGAGTTAAGGATGACATACTTGAGAGCACTGAAGAAGGATGAAGTCAAAAAAGAGCTCACGGAGCAGGACAGGTATCTGCTACCACAAAGAGGAACCTGCTCCTCAGGAGCTGCAAGGTTATGTCTCAGAGAATAAGAAAGATGAAGTCAGTGGGTTGTGAAAATAAACCACTTCTTGCAGAAAAGGCTGTACATAAATTTTATTGTATCAAGTTAATTTCATGTCTATAATCTGCTGAATTAATATGTACTAGTTCCAAAGAAATTGTTCTTTGCTTAGCTGGTTTGCACTCAAAAGCAGAGTATTTACAGTTTGTTCTTAGGTGCTGAGTAATGGCGATGATGTGTTGGTTCTTATAATTATGATCATATTTTACCATGACAGTAAATACTAAAGTTAAAAAGAACGTGCAAAGAGGGGGATCTGGATGGGTCACAGTCAAGCTGCCTCCCAACTCCTCTAACAAGGGTTCACACCAACATGTTCCAGGTCTCTGAGATGATTTCTCTTCTAATGTAGTAGCTGCTAGCTAGCAATTAAATTTTTGTCTATAGAAAATGAGTCCAGCTGGCTTTGCTTCCTCTCCCTTGAGAAATTCTTCAAAGTTCTAGGTTCCCACAGCAAGGCTTCCATGGCTTCAAAGGCATAATTTGGCACATGCCCACTGGGCATGCGTTTGTCAAAGTACACACACAAAATTTCACTGTTGAAGATCTGTGCCCCAGGGAAGCTTCCACTCTGAGGTGAAATTACTTCTTTCCAAATGCCATACTTGAACTATGAAAGGATACACCCTTTAACATAATAATAGTGACTTCCAAATGCAAAGACATAGCCTCTGATTTACAGCAAGCATACCCACCGCAGATTAGCTCTTGAGATATCTGAAGGCAAAGTATTATAGCAAGAGCTATTTATCCTAGATTCTGCCTCATTACAAATCATCCTTGTACATTACACTGAAGGAATAATAAAACAACTTCCTATTATCCCTTACAGAGTGGCAGACAGATCAAAATGCTCTCATCTCTTACTAGTCCTCATTCAGACAGCTGTGGCTCTGAAGTCTAACCTGAAGAAGCCACGCCTTTTTGAGACAACAAAAGTACTCTTGTTTTTTCCCACCACACACAACTTTTTATGAGGGAGGAATACTGAATGACAAGTAGTACTCCTTCATGGAAAGAAGCCATGTGAGGTTTGTTCCTCATACCCACCCAAGCAGCCTATCTAATGGCTCTCTTCTCTGAGAGCTCTTGTTGGATGTTATGAGCTTGCTCCAGTTGACAGTGTCTTTTTTGACACACCCAAGAAAAGTTACACCAGTAACCACGGATGCCCTTGAGAAAGATTTTGAAGTGTATCATGGCCCAGTACACAAAAACTTGTGTAGGCCTTGTCTGCTACTGTCCCAAAGTAGTGTGTCCAGACTGACTAGCTGTCTAGGCTCAGTAAATGGTAAAAGACATCCTGTAGTATTTTTCAGAGATATCTAACTTTAAATTCTCTGTTAGGGTATGGTGATATGTTTCTGGAAGTGAACATCTACCTCCATAACTAAAAAGGAGGCATAGACAACTGCTTTATCCTAGATGCCAAATTCTTAGACAGCTAAATCTAAGGAGATAGATATTATCCAAGTGGATGAAACAATGCCCAGAGGGAAAGTAAAGATGTGTATAAAAATTCAACTGTGACTGGATGTTTGCTGTCCTACAAATTTTGTTCTGTGCCTAGCTTGTGAAGAATCAGAATAGCTTCTTATCAGACCAGGTTTTTTTCTCAGTTACAGCTATGGAAGTGCAGTATGGTTTTGGTGCTAGAGATCCAAAATAACTGCTCTTTAGGAGGGTGATGTATACTGCTTGGTGCCACGGGAAGAACAGATCAGGTACACTTCAGGTTACTGCAGAGGTAATTTCTGTGCTCATCTCTCCAGCTGGTTTTCATCTCCTCTGATGGCTTCAGCAGGAAGGCTGGTGCAAGCAGAGTTGAAAACAGCAAAATGGTAGACCCCTCTCTGCCATTTTATGTACCATTTGGTACATAACAGCTGGTCTCATTGATTATTTCAGGAGAAGGAGTGGATTGGACCGTAAGCACCTAATTAGGGCTCAGCTGTCTAAGCCAGCTTTGAGTATGAGGCCTAAGCACCTATATAGTGAGCCTGGAGGGACTTTGTTCTCAGACAAGAACACTGACCTGGAACTTGCCTCCCATTTTTGTCTCACTGAACCTGAACCTCTCGTCCTGCAGAGCAATAGCATCTTCTCAGTCTAGTTTTTGAGGGCTCATTTAAGTTTTGGGGGAGTTTCTTTTGGTTAAAAATTAAGACTGTCACTGTTTCTAACTGTTAAAGCATTTTGTATTTGCAATAATTTCTGTACGTGTGACTTTTGATTCATTACAAGAAGATTTACTTCATTATAACATCCTTAGCTTTCTCAGGACAGCATAGGTTTGTCTGTAGTCTTTCCTTTAGTGTGCTTTGTTATCTGTAATATTTCTTCCCTTGACAGAGATGGTCACACATCAGAGCTTGTTCTGGTTAGGAAGCTAAACCATTGATGGAGTCGGGCCCTTTCTTGGCTCCAGTTTCACCTATTTACAAAGAACATGCCAGCTTCCCTTTCTCTGCCTGCAGATGCAATCAAACCACGAAAGACAGTATCTTTGCTTACAGCATCACATTTTTTTGTGTTCAGTATCTCCAGTAAGTTCTCCCTTTAGGCTTTATGCCCAGAGAGCTTCCTTTTAGCTGTTGTATTTAGAGCTTATTTCTCTTTCTGTTTCAGCTACCTTGTTTTCTTGTACATGCACACACACAAATACACCCTTACCCAAAGCAATAACCATCAGTACCATCTGCCTACATTATTCAAGATTTAGGGTGTACTTTTGTCTTGTCTCAGAAACCTGTATTACCTCATCAAAGAACTACTTGGCTCTGTTATCTCAGATGAAGGGTGGTGGTTACTTCTATCAGCTTCAATGCCTCTTCTCCCAGTCTTGAACAATAGTACATCGTGTTCACCCTGTCTTTGCCCTTACAGGATTTTCTACTTGCTTATCTTTCATTTATCTCTGTATTGCTTTATTTGGCACTAAAATACAGAATGGACGTGCTGGGACTAAATTCCCCTCTCACTGACAGTTCTACTATCTTCTAGCTCCACAGATAATAGATACTGGAAATACTTTTGATGTACATCCATAAATGAAAGAAGAGATAGAGCTTTGGTTTTTTCATTACTTTTGTCAAGTCCTGCTAGGGTTTTTGTTTGTTTATTTGCTCTCTTTTTTATTTCTCTGATACCTCAGCTTGTTTTTAGCTGGCTTTTAAAGAGAGCTCGTAACTTCAAGCAACACGAAGGGATAAGACTATCTGAGGACCACGAGGAAATTACATCTAAATTAAGAGAATAGAGGTTAAAGCCAGTTTTTTGTCTATCAAACAACCATCTCTGGAATTAGGCAAATAATGCTCTTACAGTTAGGAAGCTATTAGCTGTTAAAGCTTTTAGATGTGTCCCTTGTCAAACAACATCTGATGGCCGAAAGCCATGCTGACAGGGATTCACTTATGTCATAGGCTTGCTTTGGAGAGAAATACAAAGAAACATATGGGTCATTATGACCCACCCCTTCATTACAACTGTGGAAATGCAGGTTTTTTACACCAGAATAACATCCCTGCAATACCTTGGTTGTCAAAAACCACAATTATAGTCATTGTTTATGCATTAGGGAAACCTCATCCTAAATCTGGCACCATATGGGGGTGAAAAGAGCAGCTGCTGACATTTCAGGATAATCATTATGATCTAGCTGCAGATATGACTCAGCATGATGAGCCTGACAACAAGAACAGGAAAAAAAGCAAAGCAGCATAGGCAGGCTTCAAATGTCCCTTGAAGGCACCAGCCCAAGTGCATTTCTAAGGGGAGAGGCTTTCAACATGCATCAAGTGGGACAGCTCCTTAAGAACTCCACATGGAAAGCCTGAGCAGGGCTCCAGGCCAACATAGCCAAAAGGGTTGTTGATATTTATGTGTGTTGTAATCCAAGGGAGAAAAATAATTATTAACTGCCCAGAAAGAGTCTTGGAATATTGTTTTTTCCCCTTATTTTTGTGAACAATGAAACCATGCCAAGCAAAACTATGCAAACAGCCCCACCTCCCTGTTGTCAACCCCTCTCTGAAGCACTAGCTCATCACTTTTCAGTCACTTTGGAGTTCAACTGATTCCTTTTTAGCAGAAAATAACAGAGATACTTGGCTTCTTCTCTGCAGCCCCACTGGTATTATTCAGTATCCCTGAACACTTTCACCAGGCCACTACCTTCTCCACATTCAATCTACCTTTTCTCTTGCTATGATGTCTGCAGAAAATGTCACTGTTGATGACCTTCTGAATGTTTTATTCCTTGGGCCTTTTTTAGCCCTTCCATTCTTGGAATGTTATTTCCCAAGGCAGGGATGCTCTTTCTCTGCATGCATCTGAAATATGGATGTCATGGATGAAACATTGTGACAGAAAGACACTACACACAACTTCAGGAAGATGCTAGACTGTTGATATGGATGTCCAAAGTGATGTTCTGGTACATTAGATCTGGCAACAAATAACAGTTGTGTTTACTCCATAAATATGTACTCCACATTACTTGTGTCAGTCTCAGCCTTTTGGTTTGGAAGATTGTGTCATTTTTAAGGAAGAAATATATGCTCTAACCTCTTACTCAATGAGAGGCATATCCATTAGAAATCTAAAATGCAAGTCCTTTCTTCAGAAAAAGCTTATTTCAGTAACGGATGAGGAGTTCAAGTAGTGCCTGTGTCAAGGCTGAGGTTCACTCATACTTTTATCACAGGGCTTGTCACATCACCTGTTCCTCATGTGGTGGGGATGTGCCCGAGTTAGGACAGATGTAATTCCTGGTTTGTAATGGTGTAGAGGCCAGAGGGCCTTGGGCAAAAGCAATGCTAAGACCAAGCTTCTGGTCTATTTTGTCAAATTAACAGCTTGCAATTCATCTTTTCCCTCTGACGTAAGGTCTCAGTAAAGGACAGGACAGCAACATGTAGCTATTGGTTGGATAAGTTATTCTGGCCTTTGGAAGCTGGCCTGGAGGCCATAGGTTAGTCATTTATCCTTTATTCTAAAAAATCTACAAGAAAACAAAAAAACAACCAAACAAACCCAACCCCCAAATATGAAAAAATTCAAACAAATAAAAAACCTCATACAAAACCAGAAAGTCATATATAGAATCAATAGAATAATAATCTGAGCCCCTCAGCTGATTTGTAGGTAGATGCTAACATTTTCAAAACATTGCAGGGAATTTAGATTTTTCACAACCTGTCCTGTACAACTTTAAAAGAAAGTCTCTGCTGTTTTGATTATTTCTGGAGATTCTTCTACAGCTTAAATATTCTGTTTGCTATTATTATATAAATTCTCAGATACATATTAGCAGCCTGATTCTCCAAATTTCTGCCACACTAATTTGAAAAGATACTGTTTACCAACTAATAAATATATTTCAATATTTTTTCTGCCTACTTTTGGATGTGTAGGAGGGAAATGAAGCTAAAGAGTCTATGACCTGTGCTCTTACAGTAGACAACTGAATATTTATGTGTTTATAATGGATACATGTTTAAAGTTCAGCATTGCTATCTGTACCTATTATTACTGTTGTGTTAACATCATCATTAGTTTGCACTGTGGTAGAGATCCCCCTAAAGATCAAAGTCCCTTTGTATTATGCTCTGCATGAAGAAAATGAGAGGCCCTGCTCCCATGCTAATCACCTCTGCTCATGCTTCAGCTGCACAAATGCTATACTTGTAAAGTAGCTTCTGGCTGTATAGTCTTGGACATCAGGGGAGGAAAACACATACCGGATGAACCGCCTCGGTCATACTGTTCTCCCAGTTATTCAGAGAATATGACTATGGCTACATCTTTACAGATGCATGGCTACATCTGGTTTTGTAGAATTTGGCTTGTATACATACTCTAATCATTGGTCCATCAATGGATCTTTAATAATCTGGTCATTTTGTTTGATGCATTTTTGCACAACATCGAGATCTTGTCTCTGTAAAGTCTAAGTATCATGTGACTTGATTTTTTGGAGTGTTCTCTGCAGTTCAGGACAAGGAATGTGGTTGTCTCATTAGTGTTGAAAATTTAGAGGTGTGTGAATAGGGAGAGTTTTCATAGGTTTGGTGTACTTCAATGAGCAGGTGCTTCGCTGTTCTTCTGGGAACCTGCTCTCCCGTGGTGCTCACAGTTTGGTGCATAACTACAGCAAATGTAATTTTTCTTGCAGAGAAGTAATATGTGATTCTAATTTAACATGGACCATATAGATAATTCTTCTCTTTTTATTATTGGAAACCAAATACATTTCCTTCACAGTAAAATGTCATCTGTTATGCGTCAAATGACTGTTGGTTACTGGGAAGGCCATTTAGAGAAAGCTGTGGCTTATCCTGTAGGGCTGTTACTCAGGACAGAAACACGTTTATGACTGAGGTGTCAAGTATGACTACTGAGTTGTATTGTCTACTTGAGAGTTTTGTTGCTTCATATTCTTCTTTCTCATTAGGGTGATCTGGTATAAAGAATGGGGAAATTTACAACACTTTTGTTAAAACCCCAATATATTTATATCACAGGCAGGATCTTGCATTGTGGCTTGATAACATGCTTTGTCAGACCAGTGAAACTGATGTGAATAACTCATAAGGGTTTTGCTCACCTTCAGCAACACCTTCTAAACAGCTGCAATATCTCAGCTAAAGCTTCATTCTCAACAAGCTGTTGACCCTACATCCTACAGTGGGAGAGCTGGTTTAGTGGCAGCCCTGGTTAGAAAAGACAGCTGCTTTTCCAGCTGTGATGTTGAAATCCTGATTTAGATGCCAAAGTAGAAAAAGTTGTTTTTTAAAAACAACAATGGTAGCAAAAACTGTCCTTCTAACAAATGCATGGTATTATTCCTCAATTCATTTTCAAGACATTTTGTTTCACTTCCCACTTAACAGTATACAGAAGGAAACAATAAAACTTGCATCACAGATCTGAAGAGTAGCTCTTGGGCTGGTCTAGAGGAAAATAGGGAGCATGAGGCTAAGCCAAGAACATGTGTGGAGACTGGCACCATGAAAATACTCCAAATTCCTGCTCCGATCCCCTCTGCTTTTTGTATGCCCATTCTAGGCAGTGTGACATTGTGTGTTCTTACTGGGTACATCACTGCTGGAGACAGGATGTCCTCTGGGGCTCCTCCAATAGAAGGATGATTTGTTGGTTTAGCAATCATTAACTCATCCCTATTTTTTTTAATGCAAATTAGATTTGGCAGCAAAGTAAACTCATGCTGCTCAGTGGCAGCTCCTTGGCAGCTCCGTATTCTCCCTGGTTAGGTCCCCTATGCCAACCAAGCCATGGACTTCAGAAATTGTTTGGAGTGCTTCAGCTGGCTTGCAATCAGACATGTTCCCAGGTCTGTACTGGCAGGTAACTGAAAGACCTCTCAGAAAACATCTAGGGCTTCCAGTAAAACCACGAATGCATGTATTAGCAAAGTTATTTATAAATGGAAGTAAGGAGATGGACACCATGTACAAGTATCCAATTATCTAGTAAAGGAAGAATTTTAGGTTACCAAGCAGTTAGAACTAGGGTATTTAGGTACATGCAAATAATTTCGGGTTAGGATGAGGTCAGCAGTCTCCACTGATTTCTAAGGCATTGATGGGAAGGTATCTGTAACATTCAAAAGGCTGCTGACAACATCAATCAAAACCTATTATGTGACATGTTATTTACTTGGAGATCTGCTGTATTAAGATGCCATGTGGTCGGAATCAGATAATTTTAATTGTTATCACATGTAATTGTCAGCCACATAATCGTGTCTTACTGATCTTTAACAGTGTTTGTTTTTCAGACTTCTTTCCTGAGGCCCAAGCTCTTTGTGGATTATTTCAGTGGTCTTTTTAATATCAAAAGGAAAACTAAAGTTTTCAGAGACCGGACATCGCAGTGATCCTACATCTAAACAATGGACTGTCTGATGTTAAACCAACATTGTAATCCAACTTTCCCAAAAATTTCAGAGCTCATTATAAAATGCTCTTTAGCTGTAAAAGCAGCAATGGAGCTTTTTGTTCTAACCATGCAAAAGCAAACAGACAGATTCTGCTTTTACTCACATTGTTTTGAATGGATTTGCTCTCTGTTTTCACTAATGTCACTGGCCTAGCAAGTTTCTGGAAGAGATAACATGTTACAAAATGGAAGAAGGAAGGATGCTAACAGCTATTAATTATTATTTGATAGAAGCAGAAAGTATCTGAAGATATATTATGATCCTAATGATTTTAAAAATAGCACTGGGGCAGATGTGTAGTTCGAAGCATATATGGTGGCAGTATTTTCCCGATTAAGCTATTAAGATTTGTGAAATTGAGATGAATTCCATTTCTTCACTGTATTTTGCCTCAGGTTTGTATCTAAAAAATAAGGGCTGCTTTCTCCAGCAACTTGAAATGTTGCAAGACAGGTTGTATTTTAGACTGCACTAAACTTTCTAAACTGTACTAAAATGTTTGATAAACTTTTTATTTCATAATATCTCTTAAGATTAAACAATGATAATCCATCTCTTTAGAAGACAGTTCTTAATAAGCAATTTTCTTAATGAGACATACCACAGGCAGATGAGAAAATGTTGACTCTGGCAAATTTGCATATATATATATTCATAAAATATGATCAATTTGCTTATATATTTTTACACTATCTCCACTATCTCTTCTTATGTTAAACAAAAAAAATCTAGTTTTGGCTAAAGCATATATTCCTCTTGGCCTTAAGAGCTCATAAAATGTATCTGGTAAATTTTTTTCCAACTCATAATCACCTTTATTTTTAGAAAGGCACCTTACTTTTGCTCTCTCTGGCTTAAGTTTCCTGCCCTTGGTGCTCCTCCTGGATGGAAGAGTGCTTTTTAACTTGGTATTTCCCTGCTGTGAATCTCTCCTGTGAACAACTAACGTCTTCCCATCTTCCTCCTGATAAAATCAACATGGAATTCTTTATTTTTTAGTTTGATTTTTGTTTACTCCAAGGGATTCTTCTTTGAATAACTTTGTGGTTCTTTCCTTTACCATTCCTGGTTTCTGTTTGACTGCCCAGTTTTCATCATTGTATACCATCCTGCCAAACTGATGTCATTCAGAGATTGTATTTAGGATTATGTTTACAAGACCATTGGTGAAGTTATTAAAGAACATGAAGCCTTGTACAGAACTCAAAGGAACATTGGGAACATCCATTCAACTGCAAATTCCAGCTGATGCCTATTTTTTTGAGATCTGTCAGTTTTTAATCCATTTGATATGTGTTTTATTGCTATTATAAAATACTAGAATCATAATAGTATGTCAATTCCTGTGGATATGAATTTAACCCTTCCTTTCTCCTTGTTCCTTCTGTACTACTGTGCTAGCAGAGTGCCTTCCATGTAGAATAACTACCACTAAAGAAGTCTCATTCAAGAGACTTGATAGTATTCCTGGCACTTCCTCTACATCAGGATTTAACAGCAAATACTTTATTTGGCTATTGTGCACGTTTTTTTACTGATTGAATAACTACTTGACTAGGCCGATATCAATAAAAAATTTGATGGTGTAAACACTTAACTGCAAATATCCATTGTGAGTTACCTTCCAGTCTTCACTTTGATTTGTGCTGAATATTATAGTATATATCCAGAAAGCAGAAAAATAAAAGCCATTAATGACACACAAACAAAGACAGTATTACCTTTGAAATAGTGACTCTGAAATTCAAAGCATGATGATTTTAGTGTCTCATGCTAAAAGCTGATCCATTGTAAGCGCTAAAACAAGCATATGCACTATTGAAATCAGGAGTCTGTGTTGTTGGTATTCTCCAAGTTCCATAATTGAATGAGACGTGCGCAACCAATTTAGCTATAATGCAATGACAGAGAAATTAGCTTCTACAAGCTCTGACTATTCAGTATGTTTAATGTACCTAGGGCCCCAAAATATATGTATTTATTACCAAACCCTGTGGATAAACAGAAGTAAATCGCCCTGAGGAAACCTGCTGCTAACAGTATTCTGTGGCTGGCATTCAAGTTAAATTGTTTTCAATGCAACTGCTGTGGAGCATTTGTACCTAAAGTCTGAAAGACATTAAATATGAGACTAAGTAATGTCCTATAGCTAATATACATTAACACTAACAGCATGTATAACATAAACATGCCTAAGCAATAAGTATAACAGTGCAAAAGGAGCTGAGAGGAGTTAGATGTTCACAAGGTAAAGGTCTGTGTATCTCCATGACCTTGCCATGGCCATTACAGTTTTTCTGACCTCCAGATTCTGCAGAGGTAAGGAATTATTATGGTATCTCTGAGTGCAAGATTCCTTTATTTGCATCAGATTTGATTGTTGTAGTTTGAGGTTTTTTCAATATGTGTATCTCTGGCACCTCCTCTCTAATTACTCATCTGAAGAGGACACATGACTTCGTCAAAAATGCCAGGGTAAATTAGGACAAAGTCTACAAAAAACTGTGGTTTAGCTTAGAAGGAATTTCAGCTGTGGACAAAAATCTTCGTTCTGCCCAAAAATAGGTTATTTTTTGACTGCAGCAACCTTAAAAGTGAACATCAGACAGATCAAATGACTCCTGAATTCTAGAGGGAATTAATGGTCTTCAGCTTTAAAAATACACAGAGATATTGTTGCAATTACCCGGAGTATTGACTGCACATCAGGGGATGGCTCTTGATAATTTTCTTCCAGATCACTATTAGGATAGGGGATTCCTAAAACAGAAACGTCTCCACCTCCCTCAAGCAGTAATTAAAAAAACCCAGCAAATCAGACAAGCAGTTGGCTAAATTCAGTGTTCACATACATGTGCCATTTCCCGTTTGCAATCAATGAGTAACTTCTGCATACACCCCAGGGCAAAGTTTGGCTTATCATAGCAACACTTTAACATTAATTTAGGATGATTAATGATCAAGTCAGTAGTCAATGTAGTATTTGTGATTTCTATCCTAACACTGCTTAACTTTGTATTAATTTTTAATTTACAGCTGCCATGGAAAATGAACAGAAATCTACTATCTGAGAAAACCCATCCATCATCTTCAGGCAATCTTCCAATCTGTTAACTTTAGCTGCTACTAATAAGTGTCTCAGTCCAGGAAAAGCAATTATTACGATGTTTCACAGAACAGCTTCCAGATAACATATGATGTAAACTGCTCTTGGGCAACATTTCTTCTAAGGAAACCAGCTTTTTTTTTTTCTTCAGTAAGCAACTTTACCAATGCAAGTGTGATAAAAATAGAGGTAAAGGGGAAGAGCTGTTGGAAATGGGGTTTGACCATATCTACTGCACCCATTTACCCCTCCCAAAGACTTGAATCACAATGCTTTATAAAGCCCTTGTTATGGCTTTGATCAGCGTGCAGACTCTGTCAGTAAGGCTGAGAGATCTTACCTGTGACTGATGTATGGTCACTGATGTGTTACATCACACAGAGCCAAACCAGGCAACCTGGTTTGACTGCAGGTTCACATCCAGAGAGTGATATCTCATCTCTTATCCAACATATGTAACCTGCAATGCAAAACAAGCCAAGCTCAGTATGTTGGCAACTCTGTTTTGATTCTTGCTATTTTCAGGCCCTTGATGAAAATGCAGCACCATAGCAGGCTGCTGCCTGCAGTCAGTACTCTGCTCAGTGTGCTCTCACATGGCAGCCACTTGGATTTCTCTCAGTCCTCAGTCTGCACAGCCCATGGGAAGGCTTCTGGGGCAGGGGGAGGTGCCAGGCACTGGGAGGCATTGGCATGGGGGTGGTGTTCATTGGCTTGGAGAGATGGAGGCCTCCCCAAGGTAATCGTGAACCATTATTAGGTGGCTTAGATGGACATTCTGCTGGAGGATGAACCCACCTGAGCTCCCAGTACAGAGTGCTTCCTATTAGAAAAGGGGAAACCAAAGCAGGAGAGTGCCAAAAGAGCAGTTTATGGTTTATCTATGACTACCTTCACTGTAGCCTGATTTCTGTAATGAGGCACCTCTGTCAAGGGATTAAGGAGGAAAATCTGAGAACTCCCCTATGACAAAAAGCATACATTGGCAAAGCTCTACTTTCAGATCCTAGAGCTAATACGTTTAGGAACAGTCAGATAATAATATGGTGGCATCTCACCAAGCCTCTCTGATTAGTTTTGGGGGCTGGTTAATATCACACATCTTTTTAGAAAGTTCCTCATGACTAATACCTGGCTGTTCTTCACATGTCCTTGTAAGCAGATGATACCTTGTGACTAACTTTCAGTCTACCCTTGCTAGACTCCTTGATCTTGAAGGCTGTTGGTAGCAGACAACATTTAGCATGGTTCCAGACACCCATCTACCTCATCAGACTGAATGACTTGTCTTTTCAATTCCACTTCTCTAGCATATTGTAGATTCTCTTGGTGTGTTTAGATTTCTGGTTGCAGACTTGCTTTCTGATCCTTGAAGAATTTAGGTACTAAAAGGAAAGCATGATCTGAATTCCTTCCAAAAAATTCAGATTAATGTGCTAGATCTTTCTGTGTAATATATAATCCGAACCTAGATATCCATTTACTTTCTGAGCAAAAGTTTGAGTACCATCATTAAGCTGTTTGTCTTTAATTGTTGGAGAGTGATAGATGCCAGCAAACAATTTGGTTTTGACATCTAACAAGAGGGTAAGATACATTGCTGCAAGGTCAACATTGGGTGTTTGGGAGTTCTTGGCCCCTTGGACACCCTGCCAATAAGTGCCTGGGAAGGCTGATTTTGCCATAAGGCATGAAAGTTGATCAGAGTTTGGTTATAGGAAAGTCTACATTCTTCGTGCAATTCATAGGTGGTTTAAAATTTTCACCAGCTTAGTTAAGTGTCCTTTGTTCTCCTAGTGAGATGGAAAGTGTTAAAATTACTTTCCCTGGGATAGGGCATATTGAGAGCTTCTCGTTAATTTTTTTTTTCTTTGCTTCATGTGAACAGTTTTTGGGCATCAGTGATGTAACATATTAAAATGTGATCATGAAATTGTGAGCAGGAAACATTTAACGGTACCTGACAGCATTGTGCTGTCTGTAATTATGAGAAAGGTAAAAATAAAAATTACATTTCCAGTTTGGCAGATGTTCTGTAGCATTAACAGGGAGCCCAAATTGGTGAAGAATACAAATTCTTATAGGCTTAGTGAACTAAAAAACTGCTACTTCTTTCTGTATATTATAGGAGAAGATTCTTTAAAATAAATATGTAAATTAAGGTATCAAATTTAAAGTCATTCTTTGCCATCAGTTTGAAACCAGAAATTGTCACTTCTTTCCTAGAGACATCCATTTTCACTGAGAGTGACTCTGGCCTTTCTGGTATTATTCTGTTATATCATTTCTCAGCAATGTGCTCAGCCTCTACAGTACAAACCATTAATGAATATATTTTTTTCATCCAGATATTCATTTTCTTCTATAAGACAGTTGTGTTCCCTAAATCTTTTCAGACCTATCACTCAGTTTATATGCACAACAGGTCTTTGACAGTTCTGTATTTCTTCCTAAAGCAAAAAGTCAAGAGGAAATAAAAATGAATTCTTATGCCTAAGTATTTGAAAATTGCTCTGGTCTAGATGCCACTAAGGCACAAATGTCACAGTACATATTTAAAAAGAAATCACCAGATGCAGAATACAACATTCCAGACACACCAGATTGTATTCCAATTCATACGAGCCTTTTGTCTGAGTAATTTACTCTCCTGAGGGTTGTGGGAAATTGGGTGTCAATTTTTCAGTTTTGTACTTTGCAACTTATTGAGGTCCCCAAATTCATATTTCCTTACACTCTTCCTTTGTACTCACTGTGTTTGTCAGAAGACATGTGTGAATGAAAATAGATCTGAAATCTGCATTGCTTTTGGGGCTTGGTTCAAACCGGATTAGCAGTCATAGAAGGACCTCACCAAAGGTTTCCATGACTTTTAGTTACACCATTAATGAAGACCTTTTGAACATTTTGGTTTTCCGCCTTCCATATGAAGAGAAATAATGATCCTGAATTTGAAAAACATTTTGAAATTGCCAGGGATGTAGACATTAATCACTGTTATACCTCTTTACAAAGAGTAAGAAATAAAATACCGTTTCACAGAAAGACCATGCCTTATTATATTTACAACAATGGAACTGGAATATAACATTTTTATTTAAAAATCAAGCCACAGATTAAGTTTTGATTGCAGTATTTTGTACTGAAAATAAGAATAAGAAAGCAATTAAGTATTCATAGTCATGCTCTCACACAAACACCTTCCATGGTGAGCCTGTTTATGCAACTGAGTATGCCATACAATTGCTTTTATTACCTTCTTATAAAACAGCCTGTATAAAACACTTTTTTTTGATTGTTTCTTTGTGTATTGTTGAGCGTGTTTGCATTCTAAAGGGCTTTGCCTCATTAAAGCAATTACCATAAACTTGCTGTAGTTTGGTTTTTTTTCCCCTTCTCCCTCTGAGCACTAGAAATATCCATAAAGAGCTCTTGCCCAGCCGGGATGTTCTGTGTCTCCCAAGGCTAGCAGTGGGAAGCTTCATTCTGAGGACAAAAAAAAATCTGCAGAGATTTTCTTTAGCTGGAGCATCAAAACAGCAGTGAGCTCGGGCAGGAAGGGGGTGAATGTGGCTGAGCTCTGCCAGCTCTAGCAGGGCTCCTGACCTCTCACTTTTTGACACAAGCACAAGAAGAGTGGAGACTTCCAAATACCAGTTTTGCCACGTGAGGGGAGGAAATAAAGGAAAGGTGGATGGGTCTGTTATAGAGCAAAATTTGATTGATTCTCTTATGGGTTTTGTGGTTTTCAAGGGGGCAGGGCCATTGTTCACCTGCCCATGATAGTCCCTACCCTCTGCATGCAGTTAATCAGATGGGAAGGGACCTCCAGTTTCTCCCTTAATACCCCAGGTACAACTGCTCAGCTGGTGAGATCTAACATATGTATAACTCCTGTCAAGGATTTTAGCAATTTGTTTCCTACCAGTGGTGGGGGATGGAGAGAGAGGACTCTCTAGGGTTGCACCTGGGTAAGCATAAATACAAGTTGACCGAAAGCATGGTGAAAACAAAGGCAGAGCTTATGCTATGGAAACGCTGATGAAGTAGTCTTCAGTAATTTTCCTTGAATCAGCTTCCCAAAAACTTTTTAGAAAAATGAAGACTTGCAGGTAGAGGAACCTGCTGAAAATGTACAGGTAAAGGTGACAGGGAACACAGATGGCTGGAAGCTCTTTGAAATAAAATTCTCAAATCAGAAAACGCTGATTTGTCAAACTCAGAACTTTCAAAGGGAAGATGGTTATAAGTTCAATGAGTTTCTGGCCCAAGTAAAAGAGTTTCATTTGCTGTCTCAGGGCAGCCAGAACTCTCTGGATAGGATATTCAGATTCAAAACAGCAGACTGCATTTAGGACTATAATCTCCTTAAGATGACCCAGGAACATGGAAGTCAGCACCCCACAGTCTGGGTGGGTTCTGGGCTGCTCGCTGCTTCAAAATGAGAGCTTCTCCTGTTGGAGATGCTCCAATTTGCATAGATGCCAAGGCACTCATTAGGCAACAAAGTGAAAGAGCCTGAGTTGGCAGTCCAGGAATTACCTCACCATGCTGAGAGGAGCAGATGGAAGTCCAGGTCTCTTCCCAGGCTGACATGTCATTACTTGTGTACAGTGAAACTGCTTCAGCAAGGGAAATGAGCAAAAGCATCCTACCCTCTTCCAGCACACTGAGCTGATCCTGGACTACAGCAGATTTTTATTCTGTGTTTTCTTTATAGATACATGTTTTACCCAGTTCTTCAATAGGTCCAGTGAGAGTCTTAATCTCTGGCTAGTGACTGCTCAGAGCAGGCCCTGTTTGAAAGGACTTAGTAGCATCCTGAAATAGAACAGCAGCGAGACTGTCTTGAAACTGTGAGATCTTTCACTCTGCAGGGAAACCATTTTTCCTACCCAGCTCTAATAAGGAACAGGTCAATGAAAAATAGAAAAGATTGTAAGGCCAGGAAAGTATACAGCACTATAGCACTCAATAAAGGGGCCCTTAATTTTCAGGAGTACACGGAAGTAACTAGCATGAGTCTCTTGATATCTATAGCAATCCTAAACAGAGGTGCAGGGAGAAGAATTAGGCAGGCCTGCAGTGTGCTCAGGGACAGCCCCAGGTGAGGAAAGCCATGATAATTACTGCTGTCAAACAACATGCAGTGCCATACCCACAGAAATTCTGACTTTCAGATTGGAAACTCAGGCAGTTGGAGATGCTAGGGCTTATTTCTCAGCATTCCACAGTCTCTTCAGTCCTTCACTTCTGCATAAAGGAGTTTTAAAGGCTCAGTAGTGCAAGCAGTTGCCTGACCACACTGGCTGTTCTGTCCACCATGGTGCTGTGATAAAGTACATGAGAGACAGGGTCACATCAAAACATGATGGGCCTTGCTAGGAAGCCAGTAGAGAACCATCTGTGTCTGAATGTAAGAAAATGAATTTAGTCCTGCTTTCCTGTTTCACACAAACTCCCATTTAACTGGAATATTACCATATGACATAATCTTGGATCACCACGAACAGTAGGCTAACTCTGCTTGCAAACCAGACATTCCAGTGGTGATGGCAAAGGGTTAGTCCCGAAATCTATAATCTCTCTCCTTTCCTGGTGAGTAGTTGCTGGTGCTGTTGGCTGTAATCCCTGTGAGGTGCTGCACACCTACCTTTCGGCATCTGACTCCAAATCTCTATTCTTTGAATAAACCCAAACCATAAACCCATGAATAGTTCTTTTCTTTATCATATAACTTCTTGTACAACAGAATTCCCTCAAAGTATCCATACCAGTTCTGAGTCTTCCTTAGCATTTTTCTTTATTGCAGTTACTTTACTCCAATGCAAATTGTTCAAAACATCTGCATTGTTATCAGAGCTGCTACGATTTACATGTCAGCAACAATAAGTGTGTCCTACATCTTTAAAAGTACTCGCGTCAGCCTCGCCTGTTCTTATCTTGACACCATCACACTGCTTCACTACATCTAACTCTAAAGAAGTGGCTTGTATTTATTTGTTGGTTGTCTCAATGATTTTGGAAGCTGCCAGTGACTTTCCTAATTCAATAATGCTGCTACTACAGCATTAATCATTCATCATATCCTGAAAGCAAAAGTGGAGTGATTTAAGAACAAAAGGATTTAAAGAAAAATAAACACATGACCCACTGTGGCTGCTTTGGGGAAAGTAGCAATATATGCATGGCAAAGGCAGTAATGAATAGCATCTGCTTTATCTGTGGAAGAGCAAACAGTGTAGACATTGATCATTTCTCAAAAAGAGTGGCTTTGACCAAAAACATGGAGGAAAGCCATCCAGAAGCTATTTTGTGCAAATGAAGTGCAGATTTGTGTATATGAGTCGATACACCATTTGCTGTTTCCTTTCATTAAAACCACAACATTAGCACTGGAAAATTATTATAATGGTTACAGTCAAAGCCACTGTAATGCTCAATTCTCAGAGAACTCAGTGAGTGAAGAGGAGGAAAAAAAATCCTTCCTATCTCAAAGAATTGTGCTTTCATGTAACGAAGCTCTAGTGGAAGTGGCTCAGGTATCTCATCTTTTCATGCTCTTGCCAGCTTATTGTGTAACTCCCTCATTGCATCCTCAGGGCCACGCAATGACACAATGGGATTTCTCAAAGCACCCTGTTACCACCTCGGTTTCCTCACTGTATTGAAGCCAAATCCTGCTCCTTTCAGGACGAGCTACAGTGGGCCAAAGTAATTAATGCTGTTATTTCAGCCCCCTGGCTCCTAGAGGCAGAGTTCTGCAACCCTCCCAGCAGCCACACTGGCCTGGAGTCTGACCAGAGCTTCACACCAACCTTGTTCCATGCCCCTATCCATGCACAAGCAGAAGGCATGTGAGTTGTGCGAACTAATACTGGAGGGAATGTCTTTGTTTTACATCCTGACGTATTCGTAAATGAAGTGCTTCTGCTCAGGCATAAGCATTTAAAATGGCTGTGCATTATTCAGTGCCTGTGAGGGAATCACTCTGCTGAGATGCTCACAGGAGGAGGGATGTAGGGTTGTACCCCATGTACCCTATTACAGTGATATTCAGCCTTAGAGCAGCTGACTAAGGAGCTCTTCTTCTTTCCCTGTTCAGTGTTGCCTTGTTGCTCACTTTCCTTGCTATGAGGCAGCTCCTCCCAAGATTGCACAAGCTTTCTGTGTTGGGCTGGAACTTTTCTCTCAACAAAGCCATGAGCAAAACCTCCACTTGCCCCCATGGCAATGGACAGGGTGCCCAGGCTCCACTGTGCCTATAGCTGTCCAGTGAAATCCTCCTCAAATTTCCCTTACAAGGCATTCCTTTCCCTGGAAGTGCTCAGGACCAGATCCTGCTTGCCTCTTAAAACCAAGCAAACTCCCTACCCAAGCCAACATAATCCTTGTTATCTGGAGCAGCAACTGCAGTACAGTATCCCCTCATAACAGGGGACTTTTCACACACACAAACCTTGATGATACTTTCAAAGCTGCAGTGTGAGAAGACTATTAGCCAGTTTGTTACTCAATTTGTCCACCTCTTCTCTCATAAGATGACTATAAAGGCAAAAGGGCAAGTGAAATTTCTTGGCATCACTTTTAGACCTAAGCTGGGTGAATGGCTGGTCCCATGAGCTGACTCCCTTCTTGCCTCCTGTAAATGTGCAGCCCTGTGCCTGAGCATAGCTGGGGTTTGGCACACTAATGCTCCACCTCTGCATTGCTGGGAGAGGCCACTGAAAATATACAATCCCCAGACGGGAGCGATTTAGTGAAATTAAAAACAGACAGGGGGCATTGAAACAAGGAGGTGTCAAATGTTCCCCCTGCCCCACCAAGATTTTGATGTGGCTGCTATGTATACCTGTCTGTCTCCTCTTCACCGCTGTCTAAGTTTGAAAGTTAAAATGCACAGAAGGAGTGGAATTAGAGCAAAGTAACACACCCCCTCACAGACACACACATGCGCTTTTAATTGTGTGTTATTACCAGTTAATTTCAGCTTGTCCAGAGGCAGGAAGAAAACAGCCTATAGTGGGGCTTGGGCCTCCAGAGGTATTGTAAAACATAACATCCAAAGGCCTTCCTTGACTCCATTGCTTCCTCCAGCCCACAAAGAATGTATTAATTCACATTGTTTGATTTTTCCAGATGCTGCTGCTTTCCCACTGTAGTCCTTCTACTATTTTTTTTGTTAAAAAATGTATTTTAATGCATGAGTGAGTGATAATGGTGCTGCCTTTTGGCAGAGAACAAGCAAGAGGAAAATTAAGAAGTCAAGACAGCTTTTTACAGTCCCAAGTAGCTGCATGTCTCAAAAAGAATAAGAATGCTTTATTTGAATATATCACAAACTTGAAAGCTTCAAGGGAATCACAGCATTGCTTGGGCTCACAGGAATTAAAGGGGGAGCTAAGAAAGATTTTTATTACATAAGGTTTTAGAAAGTTATCTATTCTTCATGTCCTCTGTTCTAGTAGTAGTAGTAATGGTACAGAATGTGAAACAAAGGTGTCACTGAAGCAAAGCAGTAAATTAAAAGCAAATGATTCCCATACATTATAAATCTACCACTGCCAAGTAGATTTGCATTTCCTTATTACTGGTGGGAATAGGAAAAATTCTAGGAGATAGAAGACATAATATTTAAAGCATTAGGATTGTGCTTAGACTACCAGTATTTAAAAATACTGGGATAATTTGGGATTTGTGAACCAGTGGGAATCTTATCTGCACCCATTAAATTCATCAAATAGCAAGTAAAAATAAAGTAGGAACAGGAGTATGTGAGCAGGAATATGTGAGAAGATAAAGTTTGGTGCAGATTTTGCCAAATCTCACTTTGCCTCCCTAAACTCTCTGAATGTTTGCTCATGTCCACAGAAGGTTGGACAGAGGTGAACCAGAAATCCATTTCTCTAGACTTCTACTAACCTCTAACAAAATACACACGTGAAGCTAAGGAAAAAACCCACAGCATCATGCAAGTTAAGCTGAATATTTCTATCAATCAAAACTGTCTGGAACATAGGAAGCAAAGTACTCTTTAGAGCTAGTGAATAAAAGTTACTCACATAGAGATTAAATGGCCAGCTCTTGCCAAAGTAAAAGGTTTACCATTGAGATGCTGCATTTATTAGGATCAAGGTCATTACTTACTATTCTGTTATTACTATATTGCTATTACTACTGTGTTTACTATACAGTTGGGCAGTGTGCTGAAAAATATTAGGACATAGCCTAATTTTTTTTTGCGGTGTAAAAAGAGCATTTTGACGAGGCTCATGTGGTTGCAAATGGATCAATAATTTAATAAATCAAATAAACAGTAATAAAATGGCAGCTAAAATTCAGTGTTGATAAAATATTTATATAGCCAAAAAGGAAAAAAACACCCACCTTTTTTCAGAGACTTCTGAAGCACTGGTTTAGAGGGGAATCCTATTTGGCAGTTCATTGAGATGCTCTATTAACATGAAGCTGTGGGTTAAAACCCTTAATGGGATTTAATGGGATGGATAAGGAGCAGAACAGCAGAATGCTCTTATATAAATCACTACCACCACTTCACCCAGCACTGCATATGTGGGACTGGCTGTTCTGTCTGCAGAAAGAGAGTGCATTTGGAAATGAACTCAGAAATTACTCTGACTCATTGGTGGAGAAATTGGAAATCTGGGATTTGTTTCTCTTTGAAACGGAGAGAAAAAGAAAGGGACATGATAAAAGTAGAGAAAATAATCAGTGTTCCCTGTAACACACAGCAAAAAGTGGACACTTGATGAAAATGAAAGGCAGCTAAGTCCAGACCACTAGCAGGCAAGTTTCCTGCTTCCTGAGGGCTCACACTGACTCTGGCTTTGCCAGAGGATACCAGAATTCAACAACAGGAACTCAACAAAGTCTGAAGAAACACTGAGCTTTTTTTGGGGCAATGATGCTATCTGCAATTACAATATTTAATGCCAAGAAAAAGCTAAGGAGAGAATAATATAGGAACTCATAGTTTAAACCAGCACTCATTGTTTTAGGGATTATTTTGCAATCTTCATTGGACTGTTGTCAGGGCAGGTAATACATCATGTTATTCTGAGCTCTATCAGATATGGAATAGTGAGCAGATGCATCAGGCTGGTCTAGAAAAGCAATTTTCATAATATTGTCCTCTCTAAACTATAAATATGCATTTTTGTTAGGCCATCTGATAGCAATTGTCAGTTTTAACAGCAATGGCTTTCCTCCTGTACTTTGTAGTTAATTTTTATAAATAAGTAAATAAATAGGATTTTCCAGATGGAATTTTGAGCATGATTTCTATCTGATGAGCTGCTGACAAATACATATGCATATTTTTAATTACCATCTTCATTTTAAAATCAGACTAGTTCATCAAATGATGGAAAATGGCTCAGGAAAGACAGGCAGTGCTTTAAGCCCACTGCTTCTGGAAAATGGTTCAGGAAAGTCAGGCAGTTCTTGAAGCCTTCTGCTTCTGTTCCCTAACTTTGTACAACACACAGGATCTGGGATGCAGACAGATAGGACACTTGGTATCTTTTCTTTTCTTCAAATACTCTGTATTTAAAATACTACTCCAGTGGTTTCTGACAACTGCTTAGGGCAATTTTGCTTAGCCTAGCGGAATGTCCTGGAAACTACTGGCAATGATTTAGCTCCCAAAATTGGAACACATTTAGCAGAGACAGAAAGCCTATGAACAAATAATGGACAAATGCCAGAGTAAATAAATGTGGTTCATGAGCTGTGGTCAGAAATGTCTCTCTTTCAGTATGCAGTGCAAATCTTTTGCCAACATTTACCATAAAGTTATTACACAAAGCAGTTTTTCCTCTCAGTAAGACAAACTCAATGAAAGACTGCTTCTAGTCTAGCAGCCTACCATTAAGGCTGCGATAGCCTGTCATGCCATGAGGAAACCTGTGTGCAGTTGGTTTGCTTCAAGCTGCGCTTTTGATTTTGTTACTCAGGCTTCTGTGCAAAAAAAGAGAGGCAGCAGGAGAGAGCCTCCCCACAGTTCAACACTCCTTTAGGAGACCATGGAAAACCACAGGGCAAATTTTAGGCATCTTGTCTCCCAAGCCCACCTCTTGGCCTGGCTGCACAAGTCCTCTGAAAGCACTTTCTGACACTGTCATTATGGAGAGAGGCATTGCAGGCATCACCACAACCCAGCAGCATCACTTGCCTTTTCAAATGCCCCATCAATGGCTCCAAGAGAGGAAAGGGCAGGCATAAATCAATGGCAAGCTATTGCTGATGCTTCTTCCTGAAGCTCCTTCACCATGTGTTGTAGGATGATTTCAGGTATTTGCATTATCAGTAAGTGATGGCTGCTGGACATGGGTCTAAGTGGACAGAACTTCTGCTCTCTAGGTCTTTGGAGGAACTGACTGATGCCATCTTCACAATTCTGCAGAAGAAACCAAAGAATTTGCAGAGCCTCTCTGTATCCATAGGAATCCTGACTCTAAAGCTAAACAGCCAGAGATGTTCTCCCACCAAAAAGGCCCTTCCCAGCTACCAACCTCCCATGCAAGGACAGAGGGAAAAGAAGTTTGGTGGAAGGGCTTGGTCACACTCAGGCAGTTTGGGGTTGACCCAACACCAGGGTAAAATAGATGAGGGAACCAAAATGACATTGTTCTGCTCTGCATAGTTCTCCTTGTACTAATAACTGAAAATGCAGAAACAGAGACTAAATTAATCTCTGTGTGTTGCCTATGGATGTTAAGCCTCAGTTAAGTGTATCAGCCCAGGCACAGTGCCATAAGGAGCGATTGTCAGCTCCATCCCTTGGCGTGTGAATGAGAAAGCATCTGGTTGAAGAAGTGTAATTTGAATTTTTGTTTCAAATCTTGCCCCACCTCCCCATTCACACATGAAGATTTATGAACACACACTGTGCCCCAATATTTAGAGAAGCATATGAGTCAGACCAGAACAGGAATCCTAACTGAAATAGTTAAACAGGAACCCTAACTGAAATAGTTAATGGGAATCTTGTCATTTACAACTTTATGAAATCCTTAATAAATGCTGTTCTAGCAGGTTTTTTTTCACCACTGACAGGATCCAGGCAAACAAAGCTAAATGATTTTGATAATGCCAGATAGAAGCCAAACTGAAGTTACAGGGAAAAACCGTCCTGCTTTTAAAATCTGGAATATTTCTGTACATGAAAACATCTAAACCCACCCAAGCATTCTCTAACAGGGACTGAACGAATTTGCTCTACTCTAACCCCATTCCTTTAATGAACATGCATCATTCTGTGCTGTGCCCGGCAGATGTAATAATAGCAATGTCTGGTGAGCTTCTGCAAGGAGCCCTGCAATGAAAGCACCTTCCCCTCCCGCCAAGTTAAAAGAGAACAGGCTGACATGTATTGGAAATGCACGGGCAATATAATGATAGCAAATTGCTTTGAAAAGAAAAAGGTTCCGCGGCGCACATGTCATTTCAATCCCCAGCTCCGAGGCAGTGCTTCAGCTCCATCCTTTGTGTCTCCCTCCAGTTCTACCCCCTCCCTCACCCCTGCCTTTGGGGAGAGCACTCCCCGCACCGTAGATCAAAAGCAGCATCTTCACTACAAAGGAGCAGAGAGCTCATGAGTCTGTACTGCCCCCCCCACCTCAGAAAGTGGCAGCTTTGTTGCCCTCTTCGTCGCTCTTTTAAGAGCACATTGGAAAAATTCATTCCTTTTGGTCCCTCCTGATGAATTCCTCTGACTGGGACATTCCTGCTAGTGCCTGTTTCCCTGTTCAGCCCTGTCCGGGCTGTGCCATGAGGCTTTTGTCACAACAATGGTTCTTCTGAGATGGTGACAGAACATCATCTAACACCCAGGAAAATGGGGCTTAGCCATTATTTCTAGAATATATTTAAGCCCTTTGGGAGGTTGCTATTGAAAAGGCCAGGGATGCTGACTATCATTTTTTTTATTCTGATGTCTAACAAAATATAAAAGTTGTCTGCTAGCCTGAGGAGGAGCTTAGTTTTCAATATGTCGAGTGGGCTGCCACTGTGGGTCCGGAGCTGTCAGGAATAAAGGGGAGATCATGTTATCCCCTCATTTATCCCTCTGGACACATTTCTCATCCACCCTCTACTTCCTTGATGCTTGGGTTGTGTTTGTGCAATTCCAAATGCATTTTACAAAGTGCTGTTTTTATTTTTGCTCAAAACTTTTCAGCTTTTTCAGCTGTGTGAAAAAAACCCAATTGCGAAACGGCGTAAATCACACTCATCCACCTTTCTGATGTGCAATGCGGTCAGAGTATCTGGACATCGTCAGGGCATTGTAGCTCATATCCCAGGGTGACTTTGTTATAAGAAAGGAGTTTAATTTTTTCCTCTTTTGTAACCTTGTGAAATTTCCACATTAAATAGCAATCACATCTTTCAAACCAGCAATGATTGTGTTTGGCATCATGGCTGCAAACCCCCAGTGTGCAGGGCTGAGCTTGTTTTCACTAAAATGAAATCAGCTTTCAAAATAAATGATCTGCAGCAACATTATATTCCCCAAATCTTATAATCCTATTAACAGAGTTGATTTTTTTCCTTTTTTTTTTCTTTTTCCCATTGCCACCAGACTGACAAGATTGGCCCTGTTTCAAGGGGTACAAACAGAAAGTCAGTTGAGGATGTAGCCAAGACATGCACTGCAAGCCGAGGACCAGCCCTGCCAGGGCCTGCGGTTAGAAGCTCTTAACGACTATTGTAAGCCCTTAAATATAATCATCTGTATTTCACCTCCACCTAACGCACTTCATGTGTAGCATGTTTATCTGTTCGCACAGTCTTTCAAGAGACTCAACAAACAGCCCTGTTTGCAGAAGCGAGAGGGGACCGGGTTGCCTTGGCTGTCCCAATGAATGAGGCTTCTATCAAAAATGACATGGCGGTGCCAGTGTGGTGAAGGGAAATGTCTCCAAATTAGTCTGGGCAAAAATCTCTTTGCCAGAAGTGGAAATTACGTCGTAATATCAAAAGGCAACTTTACTTATATATAATTCCAGGTTTCTCTGCAAGTATTTTTTTTGGAAGAAAGTCAAAAGGACTCAATCTTGTGCTGCTTTTGCTGGTCCTGCCCCCCGTGCCCTTCCCATGGAGGGGGCCAGGGCCCCCTCCTCGCACAGGCACAGTGCACCTTGGAGTCACTTTGCTGTCTTAAACCCTGACTGAAAAGGTGCAATAATTGGCCCAGGAGGTAGAAATCCTCGTGATCATGGCAGAAGTTTTATATTCCTTTTGGGGTCAGGAGGGAACACACAGAAAGTGCTGAGACCATACAGAAGGAGCATGGGAGGGTCCCTATCCCCCTGCAATTCTTCTGTGACAATGTTTATTTGGGGGTTGCACTCCTTGAAAAACTGGGTCCCCCCTGCAAAACCCATGTTTATGAGGGGGTCACAGCTCCCAAGAGCATTGTGGGTCAGCAGCCACTGTAGGCTGCCAAGTGCTAGGGTGCAGAGTTTGTAATGAAAAGGTGTCAGGCCCCTCCAGCTGCTCTTGGGGTGCCCGGCATAGCCTGGAGAGAAACCTGGATGTATGGGATCACCAAAGCTCAGACACCCCTGGCCCTCCCAGACACCTTTTACTGCAATAAAATGCTGAGCGGGGAATGTAAACATTGCCTTTATTTTGTAACTTTTTCTTTTTATTAGTTCATCAGGACAACAGTGGTTTCCTCAGGCTGTGGATCCGAAGCTAACAGGGCCCTGCAGCTGCAGGAACGTGGGTCTGGGCACAATAGCCTCTGTCAGAAGCGATAGCAGCTGCCACCTCCCCCAGCGCTGCTGCTCCCTCTCTTGTTTACTAAGTGGCTTTGCGACAGCTTTATGTGAAATTTAAAACCATAAAGTAAAAACATTAGATTATGAAGTAAACAGGCACAGTCCTCTCTGTTAAAACATAGCACCTGCTTCTCATCTCCGTGCCTCTTTGCTAACACTGCCAGCTGAAACGTATTTTTGACAAACTCTGTGATTAATAAATCACATCAGGTCAGATCTGCTGCCACTGAAAGCTGGGAGAGATGTGCTGCTGATGATGTTGGGAGCCCCTCAATCAGTATTACAGTCCCAGTTTTTTAAAAAAAGCAGTGCTGAGATCCCTGGAGTAATAAGCTTGGTTTAAAAATCAGGAGATTTTTAAGTCTAGGAAACAGGGACTTTATTTTATCTGAGTTTTGATTTTTAAGCTTCTAGAAGATTACATGGCTGAGCTTTGCTGTGTAACCAAGAAGATTTGAGGCTTCAAAAAGTAAACAAAGGAAAGATGATATTCTGCCAGACCACTTCTGCCAGGAGCTGGGATTTCTGCAGGGCAAAATAGTCCAAGATTTGTGACAAAATCTCCAGAGCTACAGCATAAGTAGGCCCACGGACCAGTCAAAATATTCACATGTAGCTGCAACAGTAAAACTGCTGTTTAAGCAGGTAATTTCAGGACCAGACTCAAAAATTATTAGAGTCTCTTCCACTATTATGGTTTTAATAACTGCACATTTCATGCAAATTGCTATTGTGATGTTGTTAGCCTTCCGATAACAAATAAACATACCTGCTGAAGACACAGCCAAACTGCATCTGTTCACCGTATTCATTAAGTGCTCCTCAGCTCTAGGATCAGATACTGAAATTAATTACATGAATAAGGTACAGATTTGCCTACAGTTTCTCCAGGGCACTCTGCGTAGGCATGGCTTCTTTTCTAACTGAATCTTTTGTTAAAATATAAAGTTAGATTTGACAAGCATTCATAGGAATCTCAACAAATCTGCTGTGGACTTGCCTGCATTCCAGTTCCTGGTAAAACCACAGAGTAGATTTGTTTGGATCTTACATCTAGGTGGTGTCTGTTGCATAGTTTCTTTTGTTTTTACAAAAGAAATTATCCAAAGGCTGTCTAGTTTTAGGTACTGGAAGGGTTCTTACTTTCAGTAATATCATTACAAACACCTAACACTGTGTAAAAAATAGAGCAGATCCCTCCTCCGTCATTGCCCTCATTTTCAGGGGGTTCAGACCACCTGAAATCTGAATCTGCTTAACATTGCCTCGCTTCCCTGACTCCCACAGCACCCCCTTCATCTTAATGCTGGAGCAGGCAGAGTGAGTGCAGACTGCTGCGTGCAGAATTAAGCATTTGGATAAATATCCTGCTGAACTGGAATCTTTCTGGGAAGGGCTGGATGTGAGAACTGAAGTGCGATGCCGATGCTGGGGTTGTATAATCTTTTTCTTTTCCGAGCTCTTCCAAGGATTGGAATTGTTTTAATAACAAACAAAGGCAGGCAGGCAATGATTTGGGAAGAAATCTAGGTGAGATTTGGACAGGAGCAAGGGAGACTGGGATGCATGAGTCTCACTTTTTATTTGGGATTGGGTAAACTCAAGGTTCTTAAGCAGATATGATAACGTGAGTGTATATGCTAATTCCTAACTATCAAGATTTTACCATAAACAATGGTAGAAAAAAGTAGTGGAATAATTATGAAAAATATACCGGCATTTTCCTTTTAAGAAATTTCAACTTTTTTTTCCTGAAGAAACAGTTTTCTGGGGCAATTTACTCAGACAATAATAGAAGTGTATTTATGTAGCTGAAAAGATTAGCAACTCTCCTGAGAGAAAACAACAGATTCCATCTACCCATCGGGAAACTACCACAACTTGCAGCTGCAGAGCGAAAGAATAAGATCTGCTGGAGCTTGTGCCAAGAGGAGCTGCCTTGTGCCCCTGCTCACTGGACTGTCCTCTCCTGGCAACCCCTCTGCAAACCTTGACTGCCGTGCGTATGAGCTACACGTCATGAGCTACAAGGCTGGTGTTTGCACTGCAGAAGTGTTCAGTCAGCACAGCATAAACTTATAAAGTGCTCTCCAAACAGGCAGAGGGCTCGATGAAGTTTCCTCTCCAGTTGTTCCAAAGTCCCAGCCAAAAATCTCAGTAGGATTTCCCGGAGGAATTGCAGATCAAGCGCAGCAGAGCTGCAGCCAAACACCAAGGCTGGAGGTTTGTGTATTTGCCGCTTTCTTCCTCAGACTCCTGGGTCAGACCCCACTTGTGGGTTAGCTGAGACTGTCACTAACCCTGCTTGGCCACTCTCACCTTAGCCTTTGCCACGATCTGTGTTCCTCTGTCAGCTCTCTCACTGTAGTCTCACCATCTTTCATTGTTTGAAAGCGAATCTCTAAAGGGTATTTTTTTAAGGCTCAGTGCCTAGAGCCACTTAATTGCATGATAATCTCAGCTTTTGTTTAAAAAGAAATGTGCTAAGCCCTCATGATGGTGGGGAGAAGATTGTACATTTGAATCTTTGGGGATTGTAGAAGACAAATAAAAATACCTAGTGTACATATATTATATATATATATATGTTTAGTTTCATGGTTTGGAGGTGGGAGAGTAGCATTTTACAGTATTGCAAGATTGGCAATAGCATACTTGGTTTCCAACAGGACTGACTTTTTTCTCTTGGCCCTTGTTTATTTCTGCAGCCTTANTGCAGCCTGATGTGCTTGTGGCTTGGCAAGTAAGTCTCTCTGGACCACTGTAATACTTTATTGGTGCATATACAACTATTGGGACAACAGCTGTAAACCAGAAGCGAATTCTTATTTTCTTTTTGTTTTGTACTCTGGCATGGTAGATATTATAGCCTTGGTATTTTCTGAAAAGGGAACAAAAAGTCTTACATTTCCTGGTATGAAAATTATGGGTACAGAAAACAAACACCTCCAATCAGTGACCTTTTAACCTAATGGCCCTTTCTAGGGTGGATGACTTTAATATCTTTCTGTGCTTGCAAGGCCACATATTTCTTTCTGATTCTTACTCTAAATGCAGGGGTCATGTTAGGCCAAATGTGATTGTCTTCAGCTAGATTTTATCTGCTTTCAGTGGTAGGAGAACAAGCTTCCAAGAACTCTGTCTGGAGGGCTCACTACCTTTCTGCAGCTTTCTCACTTGTGGAGCTGTGGGTTTCTATTCCTTTCTCCTGTTTCCAACATATGATAGTACTTTTAAATGACAACAAAAGTCAGTTCTTCACCACCAGCACATGCAAAATACCAAAGAGCATGCAAAGGTGCTTAGGGAGAGAGGAAGAAGCTAGGATTCTGTGCCTCACGCAGGTTCCATGCTCAAGAATGACATTGGGAATCCTTCAGAGGGTTTTACATGTCACATTTCCACCCTACATCCAAATGAGAGGGTTACTCTGTTTGTTGTTGTTGTTTCTGGTTTTGTGGATGTCACAGTATTAGTCCAGAGCAGCTTGCTGGAATACAAGGTCCTTCTTATACTTTGTCCCATCACATAAATTGTTGCACTTCAGAGAAACCCTTAGGTATCCAGGCATGCTAAGATGGGATCACAAAGTGTTCAAAATGATCTAAGGGCTATTGTGCTGCAATAGCCAAGGCTTGCCATAGATACTTGAGGTGAGGTCAGCAATGACCAAACTTCATCAGCTACAGACACATAAACATGGAAAAAATCCAAGACAACCAAAAGTAACACTGTATGAAACAGCAGGTATCTTCTGATGAAAACATGACAGACCCAGATGGAGAGAGGACTGCTTAGCTAGAGATGATGGGGATTCTTCAGTAGTCCTTATGCTTGCACCCTCTGCTACTCACTAGCCTTGGTCTTCTTCCTGAGGGAGGTTTCAAGGTTGCTAGCCAGGCTGAAAGCAAGGGGAAGAGTTCATCATGTTAAAACCTATAAACTGGCACCAGGGGACCAGGGGTGAAAGTTGTAATGGATATACTTTAAAGCTGTTGTCACCCATGATTTGCATTTTATGTTATAGGAATTACTATAGCAAGAACCACGTAAAGAAGTGGAGGACAAGCCTTAGGAGAAGCAGTGCAAGTGTGGCAGTGAGCTGACCTGAGCTGCTTTTGGTGCCCAATGACACATGTTAACAAAACACCACCTCTCCTGTCTTAAGTGAGCCCCATGACAGATGAACCCAAAGTCATGGATGAAAGTAACTCAATGGACATTTTGTGGACACTTTATGGGCATTTTATGAACATTTTACAGGGATGGTCCATAGACTAAGGGTATAATATCTGTGTATTCTATCAAAGGATGGCAAGGGGGGTGCTGGTTACTGAGGATATGTTGGAAGGTGTGGAATCATGACGTAAATGGTATGGAATAAGGGATGGAGAATGTCCTGGTTTTGGCTGGGATAGAGTTAATTTTCTTCATAGTAGCTAGTACAGGGCTGTGTTTTGGATTTGTGCCGGAAAACAGTGTTGATAATTCAAGGATGTTTTAACTATTGCTGAGCAGGGCTTGCATGGAGTCGAGGCCTTTTGTGCTTCCCACCCCACCCTGCCAGCAAGTGGGCTGTGGGTGCACAAGGAGTTGGGAGGAGACATGGCCAGGACAGCTGACCCAAGGGATAGCCCTTAACATATGGTGTCATGGTCAGCACATAAACCTGGGGGGAAGAAGAAGGAAGAGAGGGATGTTTGGACTGATGGTGTTTGTCTTCCCAAGTCATCGTTACAGATGATGGAGTCCTGCTTTCCTGGGGATGGCTGAACACCTGCCTGCCCATAGGAAGCAGTGAATGAATTCCTTGTTTTTCTCTGCTTGCATGTGCAGCTTTTGATTTACTCATCAAACTATCTCAGCCCATGAGTTTCCTCACTTTCACCCTTCTGATCCTGTTCCCCATCCCATCAAGGGATGAAATGAGGGGGAGAGAGTGAGCAGCTGTGTGGGGCTTAGTTGCTGCTAAACCACAACACACTCCTTCACTAGGTTGGCAGTGTTTTGTTCTCTGCATTTTTCTTGCTGTTTGTTCTTTCCTGAACATGTAGTACTGCAGAGACACAGCTCTGATGGTTGAACAGCAGCCACAGGGGGAACATAGGATATCTGTGAGGGTGACACTGGTCTCTAAGGGAGGTGGGATTTATGGAGGCAAACTCCTTTCCTGCCAGCGTGCTGGGAGGAAAGCAGACCCCAGTGTTGCTGGAAAACATTCTGAGAAATCTCAGTAAGTGGTTTCTTGGCCTCAGTGTGGGCTTTTTTCCCTCTTAAAGGTACAATTTTACACTTAAACTATGAATTACTTTGTTCCGGAATTTCTACCTTATGCCTTAAACATTGATGGCACTTAACAAATAAAGTGCTACCTCTCTTCTCTTCTGCTCCCTACTTCTTTTTTTTCTTTTCTTGTTGATCATTTGCTCTCAGTTCAGCTGCAGAATGCATACACCTTCACTCCAATCTCTGACCACCTCTCAGTCTTCCTCTGTAATAACTTCTCCCTTTGAGTTCTTCATTTTCAGTGCAAAAATCTATGAGGAAAGCGACACGACAAAAGCAGGCTAACTGGAAGCAAGGTAAAGCTGAAAAGGCATGGGATCAGCTGTCTTGGCTTTTGTTCAGTGCTTATTTATTAAAAGCCTCTGTATTTAAAATGTAGAAGAAGCTTCTGCAGAACGCACCACCTCCTGCACTAGATAATCTAAGGCTGCTGAAACTGTAGTTGATAAAGCTGGTTTAAATTTCATACGAAGTATGCTCAATTTTTAAGTTGTTCATTAATTTTAGATGGAACTTCTCTTCATTGAACGTTTACCTGCTTGTCATTTGTTACTACTTCATTAAGAAATTAACTGAGATCTGACACTGAGTATATAAGGAGGTCCCTGTCCCAAAGAGCTTCAACTCTAGATACACAAGACAGCACCAGCTGGGAAAGGAAACAGAGAAATAAATAGATGCAGGAATTTGTCCTAGGACTAATGGCAGGACAGTAGCAATGATGTGATGAGAAACTGAGTCTCTTAGCACCTAAGTCAATGCCCTTTTCACTGGGCTACAGTAATAACAGCAATGAGTCCTGCTAACAAGGAGGTAATTTTGGTATTCATAGCAAGATTAACCAACACACCATGTCCAGTAGAGACAACTCAGAATTCATATACACAAAGGGCACATTTGTTACAAATTCACTGAATCCTTTTAACCTTTTTCCATTTATGTCTGAATATTAACACTTGGAAATATGCAGAACTAAGGCTTAACAAGCTAGAAGAGTTAGATTATGGATGTTACTGTGCTCCTTCAATTTCATTAAATGGCATGCAAGGTAATTATCAGTCATTGAGTTTCCCCTCCTCAGAGACAAACCAAAGGGGCTCAATTATTGCTGCAAAATCTAGGAGGAAAAAAGAAGAAAAACAGTTAAAAAAAGAAGTGACAAAAGCACAGTGCAGGTGGACTGTTCCAAAGGGACCACCAGGCCATCCAGCCCTGCAGAAGATAAGCAGTGACTCCACATGGACATGAGGGAGTCTTAATGTCCCGTGATCAGAGACAGAAAAACCGAACTCTTGAACGTGACAGAGGGAAAATTACTATTTCCTCACCTTCCTCTCTCTTGCAGATGAGGCAGAGAAGGACAGCACATTGCTTGGTGGTCTGGCTCACACAAGGTCTGGGGTTCATTTTCAGCTTGGACAAGTCCAGTAGCAGTATACTCTGTAAAGACTTTGAATGCTCTGTGTGGGAAAGCTGTGTCAGATGTAAAGATTCCTGTTTGTATGAGCTGATTTTGTCGAGGAAAAACTTGGAGCAAAACTTTGTTTTCAAATAGCTACCATCTAACTGAATTGCTTTTCTTCTAGTGGTAATGGTTGCTTTTTTAATGAAAAAATGCATTTGAGAATAAAGCCTGGTTGGTGGGTGTTTTTTTGGGGGCACAACTAAAACTTTAGAGCATTTCCAGGTGAACGTTGTATGAACAATACTGTAAGGAAACCATCAGATTTTGGATGTGAAGTTTCAAAGAATCTCTTCAAAAAGGAGACCCATCACAATCTGCCTGTGAAGAAATTGGAGGGGCAGGGCATGGCCACCTACTCCTGGATGTGGCTTACTTTTGTTTGTCTTTTTCCTTTCTCTTCTGGCAGATCATTACTTACAATGACAAAAACATTTACCAGATACCTTTGAAGCAGGCAGTATTCACAGCAATGCAGAGGAATCCAATAAGATTTCCAAATCGTGAGTCTTCTGTCTGACCCCCTTGTTTCCCAGAGCACCTGATCAGAGCTGCCTAATCTACAAGGACAATGTATGAGGGAAAACTCCAGTGTTGTCAGCAGGTGGCCTGGATGACCCTCCAGACCTTCTTCCCTTGTGTGTTTGGTCATTCTGAAGCACACACCCGAGCATGCTGTAGCACTGCTAAAAGCTCAAGCACAGACAGAGCAATGTGGGATCTGCATTTGGGTGGAGCAGTCTGGAGATGTGGCAGGAAGATGCATCCAAAATGTGGCTTCTTTTCCAGAAGGAGCTGACCATCTTGCAAGACCCCAATGGCACACCAAAGCATTCTGGCAGAATTTCAGACCGTAAACTTATATCCTGACAAGATGGAGAGATGGAGAGAAGGTTGCTAGGGTCATCTGAGTAGGGAAAACAAACACAAGTAGGAGTAAACTTCTTACATGTCCTCTCTGTGCATGTTTTCTCTGAGACCATTTGTTCAGCTGCCTGTATAGATATCTGACCTTGAAAATCTGGCCTGAGGACCTGAAACCACTATTTGTAGCACTTGAAACACAGTCTCATCTTGTCACTGTAGCTAGGATTAAAGCCTGTTTCCAAAGATGTGTCCTGCTGAAGTTAAAAGTGTTACACTTTTCGATGTCTCAACATAAGGTATTTTCCATGTGGAATTGGCTGAACCCATTCTAACAGTGATCACTGTACCTAACATATTTACTGTGGAAAGATGACTAGACCACTAAGAAAAAGGGATACAGTTCAAAGGCTCAGCTGGTACATGCTCAGATTTCATTGTTGAAGTATAAATAACCCTGAAATAAATGCTTGAATCAAAATTGTGAAACTTAGTTGAGGGCAGTTTCAGGATCCAAACCTAGAACTGCCTAGGAATTTCATGGCTGGTCACTCTTGTGGGTTGTCCTGCCCACAGAAAAAAATTAGGAGAAAAAGGCAGATTTTCAGCTCTGATGCCTGTCAGCCCTTGCCAGAAAGAGCAGGCTTGTGGCTGTCACAGCACACTGGAGGTCCAAAGACCTTGGTTACCTTTCCTGACATTAGGACCTTGGGAAGTTGCTTTATCCTCAGGACAGACTCATTTTTCTCTCTGCAATTGGGAGATAATACTTCTCTGAACAGTAAGAATAAAGTTTGTATGATACTTCATTAATTTATAATGACTGCTATATTAAAAACAAATAGAGAAACAAAACCTCCAGTACAAACCTATATAGTCTTCTCAGTTAAACATAACTTTCTGTGCCCATACTACTTCCTTGAAGTTAGAACTCCACAGAGAAGCCAGCCAGGGTGGTCCTAATGTGATAATTCTGGGTTTCTGGTGGCAAAAAGTTCCTTTTCCAAAAAAAAGTATTTTTCTTAATGTATTGAAAAGCAGCCACACAAAGAACAACATTCCCTAGCGTTCGCATTAAAAAAAAGAGATGTACTCACAAAATGCAGATGACGGGCAGCTTTCCTGTAGTCACAAGTCAGTGTACTCAAGCACTAACATATGATATTTGCTAAAAGCAAATACCTATATTCAGGTCAGTTTTGTCTCAAGACTACTTTTATTAGTGATTGAAAACATGACAACTTCTTCATCAGCTCTCAGATCTAAATTAAAAAAGATTCAAAGTAAATTTGAATGCCATGAGATCTCTCAATTTCTTTTGAGTTGATTTTTCTCGTCCAGATTCTTCTGTATTTAATTCTTCTATATTCCTTCTAATTCTTCTGTAATTAAAATTCACTGTTATTATATCCTCTATTTATGTCCATGTTATTTGGACATAAATTTATGTGACTTGGACATGTTATTTATGTGACTGTCAGTGATCAACAGGATCTACCAGGTCAGCAGTCCCATCATAATTGCTTGGTTTATGTCAACAGTACTCATGATCCCTAAGTGAGCTTCCATTCCAGTGCTGTTCAGGCCCACAGCATTTAAACATCTAACATCAGGCAAGGATGGAGCCATTATAGCCAGTAATGCCAAGGCACAAATAAAATTAAGGTAATAAATATCAAATATCAAAGCAGCTTCAAAACAGCATATATCAGAGTCATGGAAAGAAAGAATTTTTCTGATTCATCATCAGCTCCAAAGAATAAAAAGCCTTTCTGACCACTTAAATGAAATATTCTGTTTGATCCCCAAATGAACTGTTTTATTTTGAAATTGAGATTTTAAAAAATGTTTTCAATTTTATTTCAAAGTAAGCTGAAAAGCATCTCAAAACAAAAAGTTCTTTTTGCAAAGAAACACCAAGTCTTTATTTTTGAAAATGTTAGAACAAAAGTCTTTAATTTTGAGGGAATTTCTCCTCAGTTTTGTATGTGAAAATAAGTTGGTGAAGTGGGACATTCCTGGAAAGTTTTAGTGTTGACAAAGCTGCATTTTTCGTCTAGCAGGGTCCTGGTGAAAAAATATTGCTCGTTCTAATTGGTCCATAATTTCATAAATCAGATGCCATTCCTTCCCTTTCCCGATGAAATTTGTATTTTGAAGGCAAATGCAAAGCTGTCCTTAGGAGGAAGACAGCCCTCAGCAGGAGAGGCCTCTAAATACTGCTGTGTGCAAACCCAGGATGAGCCATCCTGCACCGTGAGCTACCCACGTTGCACTGACACTGCAGGAATGGTGCAACTCAAACTAGACTCTAAAGTAATGTGACAGTTTCTGTCAATGCAAGGTCATTGAAAATGTTTCATATTCTCAAGTGAGATGGGTAAACCATCAGCTGATGTCACTGAAGTTTAGCTAAAGGCAGTTTGGTTTCCCATTGCCCTTAAAGACCTGCTGGTGCCACAGGACCTTGGAAGGACAGCACTGCAGCCTTAGATTTGTGACACTCAGTCCTTCTCATGTGTCAGCTGTGAGGACTTTACAGAGGGGTACAAACCCCAGTCTACTCAAGAAATGTAAGATGCTGCAGCATACCCACTTTGTTGTGCATAATTATACCATTAGCTTCTTAACTAGGTCTGATGCAACTTACAAAAAACGTCAGAATTTTCTCTTAATTTCTTGGAATGACACTGATTACTTTCCTTGAAATGAAACTCATTTTGAGATAGGATGAGTTTTATATTTTGCACAGATTTGGTAAGTGGTAGAAAATTATTTTCTTCCAGTGACTTGAAGAACAGAAAGATGGTTCCTAAGGATGGAGTGTAAGATACTTCTTGACTTCAAAAGCCAAGCTGAAGGAATTACTTAAAAAAAAAAAAAAAAAAGTAAGAGTTCTATGATTGGTATATACTGTTCATTGTATGAGACACTGAAAGAGAAAGTCACACCTACCTCTTCTCCTCTACAGAGGTAATGCTTTCACAGGAGAATTTCATGCCAAGCATGTGTGTAGGTGTGGATATTCTACTGGAAGGTTTAGAGAAGAAGTTCTGTAGCAACCACACTGATCTTGCAGAGCCACAGCTGCCTTTTAGATTTGTTTCTTTCTCTGGTTCCACTGTGAAATACTTTATCTTGTAATCACTGTAACTTATTTGTATCAGAAGTGCCATTGTGAATAAGATTTAGAGACAAACGTTTTTATCAGCTTTTTGAGTGAAAGAAATGCACCTTGTGCCATTGGATCCTTTGCCCCATTACAACTCCATCTCTTATCGTCCCTCCCGAAAAGATTTGGTTTGGTGCTGGGCAGTCAGAGAACCACAGCTTTGATCTGTAATTTCTGAATGTGTGCACAATGAATGACTAAGTACTTACAGGTTACAAACTGGAGGTTAGGGATAATATCCAAGTTAACACACTGTAGAGCTTAATTAGTGTTCAGGTGATACTCTCCTGAGATGCTTTAGATGCTCTGGAGAGCTTACACCAGGTTGAAGCTCTAAATCTTCTCAGGTTGAGGAAGCTCTGGTGTTTAGGTCTTTCCCGAGAGACTGCTAGGCTGATGCTATCGTCATTTCCTCCTCCTTTCTTGTCACCAGAAAGAGACATGTGTGCACCATCCAAGTCACTGCCTCGCTTCTGGATCGTGCACCGGTAGAGGAGGGTGAGGTGTTGCCTTGGAGAAGGACACTGCTTTACAGTGCTTCTGTCTTTGGCAGCTTCAACAGACCACGCTGAAGCCTCTCTCTGCTGTGAATTTGACCATTAGAGTCTGACTGCAGTCACACCTGCAGCCAGCTGCTTGGTTTTTCAGTGGAGCAGGACCAGGTTTTGTGATGTCATTGTTGCTCTTTGGATTAAGCCTCAAGAGACTATTTCCAGGACTGAAGCTGCAATCTGTCACTCATGCCCAGCTTCTAGGTGTGTAAAAAGCAAGAAGGAAGGACATACTGAGCCTCCCCAAATCCTCATGCTGGTGTGTCCTTTTTCATTACTGAATATCAAAGTATTCAAAGTTAATCCTGTAACTCTTCCTGAAGGACAAACAAGTCTCTGAGTCAATTGCACACACAGAAAAGAACTTCATCTGCTCCAGAATAGGGAGGTGCTTTATTGCAGAAAGTCTGCTAAACACACACACATCCAGCAACCCACTGAAATCAGAGAACAATGACAGGGACTATATTTATGGGGTTTTTTTCCCTCTTGCCTCTTTGGCAAAAGGAAAGTGGGCGGAGACAGACACTTTGGCTCCACATTCACCTAAAAACCCTTTCAAATGCCGGGCGTGTTGAGCAACGTGGAGGCAGCAGTTTCTATCTTCATTTCTGCGTGTTGACAGGGAGAGAGGAGAATTTTAACTGGATCAGCTCGTTTCCTGTGGTGAGGCACAGTTTGCATGGGTGTAGCAGTAGTGAGGTGGATGCACAGCCACGAACGACGTCTGCCGCAACAAAGGGAAACAGCAGCAAACTTGGCTGCATTTTCATGTGGATGAGCTGATAGCTATTGCTCCAAATCCCAAACTGAATCCAAATCTGAGGCCACCACATTAAAGTAGTGTGAAGCTCTGGGTCTGGCTCACATCATGCCGTGATGCACAAGAGATCACCTGCATGAGTGGAAAGGTGTTGGATCTCCAAGGACTTTCCAAGGAAGGAAAAGGGTTGTTTGGTGAGATTCCAGCCAAAACCACTTCCATACAGGGCCTGTGAACGAGGTCTGTACCATGATGTCCTGCCCATCTCTGATTTTCGCACCATTTCTCCACTGAAGGAAGATTAGTATTATTTTTCTTGCTTGCACTGCACAGAGCTGACCTTTTAGTGTCCCGCCCCTGTGAAGCAAAGGTCCATGCCCAGGAAGTGGATCTGGTCTAGGGGGAATAGAAGAAAAACTGGCCCTGAGTGGAAAGCTGGAGCATACTGCTTTCTTCTAAGACCAATTTGCCAAGACTGAAATGTTCTGGAGGCAAAGGGATTACACCAGACGTGAACCTGTCCTGCTGTGTTTTGTAAAAAATTGGGTGTGTAGAGTACAGCTGCCTTCAGGCACGTTCAGCCTGCAAAACCTGTTAATCTTGGTAGAAAATAGGATTTACTGCCCTCAAATGCACCACAAGAGCTCTGCTCCCATACAGGGCAGTATTTGTATTATTAAAAATAATTTCTAGCATTACTTTAAAAGGTATATAAATGGAAAGAAATGCTTTTTTTGCCTCAGAAAACGTTGAAGAAAATCTTGACCCATTTACATACACCTACATGCATCCTCACATGGACACCGAAATATTGTTGGTATTTACGACAATTTAATTTTTCCTTAATGACTTTCTCTGGCCCTTTTAATGATGCACAAACAGCACCAATAGCAAAAGTTCATGCTTCTGCTTTGTGATCATATTAAACTTCTCTATTCCAGTCAATGCCAGATACATCTGTAGATTAAAAGCAACCTTTAAGCTTTAAATAACCTTTCCATGTCTCTTATGACAATTCAGTTATTTGCATTTTGTTCACTCAGACATATCACATAATGTCCCAGATGTAAATTTTTATGTACCTCCTCAAAGTCTGACTATCTGTCAAACTCCTACAGTGAAGAACTACTATTGCTTGGAAAACACCGTGAAAGTGGATAAAACCCCAGATATGCGTATCTGACCAGTTAAGCTTTAGCTGGCTTGGTCCCCAGCTCCCACATGAGGTTGCTAAATGTTTGGTTCTATGGCTGGGAGGTCATCAGGTGCACTTCCCTCAGTGACTCACAGATACATTTGGACCCGAGGGGAGGAGGTGAAAGGGGAGAAGGGATGTGTGTGTGTGTGCGTGGGTATGTGTACAGCGCAATCCGAGGCACACAGCGCAGCGGGTGAAGCAAGGCAGGCAGGCTCTGTGCAGTGCCCGAGCAGGGAAGGCTCCCTGGCAGCAGCAGCCTGCCGTGGGTGCTCTGGGAGACATTGCCGAAATGACCCTGATAGCTGGAACCACACATTGGTCACTAGGTCAGATGCTTAGGGTTATATGCTACAAACGCCCCTTGTGCCCAAGAGCCCTTGTGAGAGTAAAACCAGCAAGGCCAGACACAGACATAAGCAACTCCACACGGTTATTTTGGGTCTTGTGCTTCTGGCGTCCTTGGTAGCCTGTGTCTTCTGTGCCTTGCATCCCTCCTGGCAAGCTGCCTCCCATTAGCTGCTTTGCAAAAACTGCTGCCTCTCTCAGCACACTGACAGGAGCCAGTACCTTTGATATGCAGGGATGGAGGTTACCACGGATCGGACAGCAAAAGGCAGCTTGCTTCACCCTGGGTCGCTCCATGCACTCCATCCTGAATGGGAATAAATCTTCCAGGGGAGGATCTCAGGCAGAAGCCTTGGAATTGAAATCCTCATTGGCAGAGCTGGGATGCTAAACAGAGAATTTGGTGTTGTGGAAGGGCCTGGAGATGTGAGTTTTACAAACTTTTTAGAAGAATTTAAGATTCTGCTTCTAAATATATTAGTTCACCAAAATGGAAAACAATGACCAGATTCTGATCTCAGCAATGTCACTGCAAATACGGATAATAGCACTGATTTCAACTAATTCTAGAAGTGATGATCTTGCATTAAAACTGGTGGTAAAACTACCCGTGATTCAGTGGAGCTGAGAAATCACCTCACCAAGACACAAGTGCAATGCATTTTCAAATGCCAGTGTGTCAGATGCCAGAAACACAGCTGTGTCCTAGTCTGAATCCCAGTCAGTAATTTTAACCCAAATGAGATGTCCTATAGTTGCAGCTAAATCTAGCGTATGCTTTGAAGTGAGGTTGTGCTTTTCCAATTATTTGAATAGTTGTGAAAAATAAATCAGTTCAGCTCATTTTCATATGCCAATTGGCACACAGGACAACAGGACTGGAAAGGTAATTCCAGGGTCACTGATTCTAACTCTGCTTGTTTGTGGGCACCAACTCAAGTTCCTCCATGAAAGGGGAACATCAAAATGGTACACAGCATTTGAGATAAATTCTCACCAGGGACTTGTAAAATGTCATTAATACAGCCTTGTCTCCTTTAGCCACTAGTTCATATGGCATCTGCAAACAGGTGGAAAACAAATCAGATCATTGATTTGGAGTCAGCTTGCAGTTGACTGTGAAATTAAATGTAAACTGTACATAGATATTTTGGGTAAATTTGTGGCATTTGAGAATAGTTAGCTTTCTGTCAATATTTCTATTTCAAAAGTACTCAAAAGATGGGTAGATGAAATCTTGTTACTTAAATTGCAATGCACTGAACAATAACATATCTCTATCATCATTCTGGTATTAAGCCTTGATCATATTCAGCATTTAAAATGGTCAAATAACAATTATACAGATGGCACCATCAATAAAGCTTCTTGAACAATCTATAGTCAGCAAAGCTGGTGACACCAGTAATAACCTAAGAACCTGAGATAAAACATGTGTGTCCATAAACATCCATGCTGAAACCTTGGCTTAGTAAGCACTACTAAGTTGCATGGCAGCAGAACAGCTGATAGTGGGAGAAGGTGGCAAGCTACTTTCTCATGGGCAGTCAGTGATGTGTTGAGGCCAGGGGTACGGTTCAGGCACCCACTCCTAAGAGATCCTCTCTGGCCAGCAGCTCCTGTGCCCCACTGTCACACAGACCGGGGTGCCCTGTGTCCGTGGGCCTGGGTGCAGAGGAGCCAACATTGCACACGCAGCACATCCCGTCACCCTGCACACAGGGGGTCACTGCTCCATGGCCCTGCCTGGGGTCCTGAACACTGCGCAAGGCTCTGCAAACAAGTGATAAGAAGTGCTCCAGCATTGCCTGGCAGTGCTGGTCATACTGGGAATCAAATTACTCCATTCCCTGCTCATCTGAATTAGCGGTAAGTGGATGGTAAGTGTTAAGTACACATGGAGACCTTCAACATGTCTGTGTTGGGATACAAATCCACATCCCACATCATGCCTCATAAATGAAGGTATACATAGCTGAGCAGTGGGAGGTGCAGTGGCTGCTTCAAAATGTCTCCTTCCTGAAGCAGGTGACTGAGTATAAAAATGCTGTGGCATGCTGTTGGCATTGGCGAGTGGGAATATTGGAGATGGCAGGGAGAAAAGGAGGAAGAAAACTAATTTCTTTTTTACAAACTGCTTTCCCCTTCAGTCCAGGAGCTCAGAGGTATTAAATAGAGGGAAAAACAAGTAATTTTCTCCCTTTCAGAAATTAGCTGGGGATGTCCATTCTATTATTAGTGATGTTCACATTCCAAGCAAAACTACAGTTGAGTGTAAACATCAAGAACTACGGGACTGACCCAGTGTCATTGCAGTGGAAAATGGTTGATTAAGTGGATTGTGTTTCAAAGCCCAGAACTGAATGTCTTTCAGAATTCTGGGATGTTTTTGAGTAGTCCCATCTATTTATTCTTCTCCTATAGGAAAATAATATACAGGCAGGCTGTTACAGGCCAAATGATGCAAAAGGACTTCAGCACTATTCCTGTCCACTCTCTGGGGCTGAAGCTACCCTTGAATAGCCCATAGGCCATGCACAGTCCCATCCTCCCACAAGATCTGCTGTACCTTGCTACCCAGTGTGACATGGGCTGTGACCCACAGGAGGTAAAGGAGAGGTTTGACTTGGAAAGACTAGACCAGCCTCTCTGTGCTTGGCACTTCCTCCAGTCAGCAGAACAGGGCTGCTCTGCTGTGACTTCTCTGATATTCCTGATGTCAGCAATCAGTCTGCTGTAGAAACACAGGGTAAGTGGAAAACCAGCTTGGTCAGGGATTCACCCAGCTGGTCTGGGACTCAGCCTCTCTTCCCATGGGAGGCAAACGAACCTGTACCACGAGCTAGGCAGTGTCAAAGTGCGTGGAAACGTAGAGCTGCACACTCTTACCAGAGCCCATCTCGCCATTGTGGGCTGCCCATTGTGGATAAGCCATTCAGTTTTGTAACTCCCTGTCTCCTACCTCTTACTGTATTAACCGTTACCTGTCTTGAAAGTGTTTGTGCCTTTCCTCTTGGGATTCAAAAAGAAATGTTACCTCCCTGTGCAAAACCAGGTGAAGAGGACAAAAACAGTGGAGTGAGAAGCAGTGAGGGAAGATAAAGTGTCCTTTCCCTGGTGGGCTCCAGACTACTCTTTGGAGAAGAGACAAGGCAAGGAACAGTAAAAAGATGTTTGGAATTTCTATGATATTTGTCCTTCTTTGTGATAAAACTTAACAAGGGTTTACACCAATTGTGCTCAGAAAGATTTACAGTTCCCACACATTTCTATTTTATTTTGTGACTTATGGTAGGTGTTGTCAGCTTCACAAATCACACTATTAAATTTTATAGCCATAGTTCTTTCTGATAGCACCATGTTTCCATGTATTTCCATTCCCTTGCATCTCCCTACAGCATATGACATTGCCCAGGTGTGCCAGCAGTGGCTGCTTACATCTCCTCTGACCTCATTCTGGGAAAGTATCTGTAGAAAGTATCTTGGGAGACTGTCCTCCAGAGTTTGCCCTTGAATTTTTCCATCATTACTAATGCCAGTGGCATTACAAACTCCAGTGCCAGCAGCAGGGGCTACTGGTGGCAGCAGGAGTCTGCACTGACACAGTGTGTCCTGGTTCTTGTGAGGTGACAAAAGAGCACCTGAAGATCTGTTTCCACAAGCCTTCTATCAGAAATGTGGAGACATCTCTGGCCACAGCCATGCCACATTGCAGGGAAGGAAAAAAAATGTTGGGTAGAGGTTCCTGGAGGCTGCTCTGCATGCACAAGACTGCCTGGTTGCAGGAAGGAATGTCCACATGTTGTAGGCACTGTTGTAGGCAAGCCCTGAGCCTGCCCATGGGGCAAAGATGTCCCTGAAGTGCTTGGGAGGGGTGGCCAAATGCCTGAGTGTGCCCAGACTCTCAGCTGTGCGGTCCAGACAGGTGGGATATAAAAGTTTTCTCTGTCAGCAGATGGCCTGAGCTTGGCTTTTTTTGAGCTCTTGGCTGGTGAGCCTGGGGTAGGAGGTGTGAGCTGTCACACGCCCTGCTGGGTGTGTCCTCCATGGCAGCAAGCTGCTTCCAAACCTGCAACCTCTGCAACCCATGGCCTCCCTTCTCAACATCTGCCTACACTCTGCCACTGGCTTTAGTGTCCAAGGCACTTCCTCGTGCATGGAAATTGGTCCAGCTTTTCTGCTTTGTTTCCCTTTTTAGAAAGGTACTAAAGTGAGGTACTATGTTCCCCCAGAGAATTTTCCAGGGATTGAAATGAAAGTTGAGATTTCTCTAACTTTTTACAGTCCCTGTGTGTTCTCAGTGCATGGGAATCACGTTCTGGGAGTGATGTGTATCATTGCCCTGATTATTTACATTCATTGCCTAGTTATTTTTATCTGTGTCTGAATTTGTGGGCTAATTACACCGGCACACGCACCCAGACAGAAACCACTTTGGCCCATTCCCAGAGATAAAGTAACCTAAAGCATGCATTACCAGCTTGCTCAAAGGTTTGTTCTACCATTTATCTGATAGATCTTAAAAATAAAATGGTTTAATGCACCTTCAAATGAAAATACAGAACCATCATAACAAGGATTTCCATGCTGAAGGCAACTGAATTACAACACATCAAAGTCTTTCCTAGCACAAGTCATACTACCTCTGGGTGCCCACCCAAAGCTTCAGGAACCACAGCCCTTCTCCACATGGACACAGGCACACCACGTGGCATTTCTCACCCCAAAGCAGGTGTCAATCCCCTCACCTTGCTGGGGTCCTGCCACTCTCACTCACTGGTTGAATTTAAATTGTGATGCTTTTTTGATTGCATCATTGCTAGAGCACCTAGAGAGACTCAGGAGGAAGGTCTGTCCCTGTGAGAGACTCTTTAAATTGGGAACATGCCAACATCTTCCCTGTGTCCAATGGCATGAGCCATCTTGGATGTCCTTTTTCACCTCATCCCTCCTATACAGCCAAATATCCTTTTAACCTTCTGGGAACCTGACGAGGAACCTAAAAGCTTTCTATGAATTACACATTTGGGCATAAATATTCTGGACCATACTTTTGGAGAAGAGGTTGTGGTGTGGCTGTGGGTGGGCATGGGTGCATCCAGCCAACAGGGAGATGCAAGTGGGGAGCTGTGGGAGAAAGGGGTGTGTGGATAACATTGCTTTTTAACAGCCACTTGTTAGGTGGTAAAACGTGAACATGATCTTCGGAAGCTTATGAACATTATTTAAGAGAGCTTTGAGAGGTTCTTTCTTTATCAGGGAGAGGAAACTGAGGCAGAAACCCACCCTTCTCTCCACTGTGTCAGGTTAGTTGAAAAACATGACTTGAAGGCAGAAGTGAGAGTTTTAGGGAAATACCTTCAGACTGGCACGCCCAAGGAAAGGTGGACAGGGGACTTGGCCCAGATAGGGCTGGACATGCTTCACTGCTAGCACGCTGCTGAACTGGGTGCAAGCACTTTACGTGTATTCACTGAACTCAGAGAAATGCCAGAACATTATGGAGGTTTAAGAAATGTGTTTGCATCGTAACTGTGTTAAATACTGTTTTTAAAACTCGTACTTTACCAAAAGACCAATGTTTGAGGCTGTTCTTCAGTTAGGCTCTAAGGTATGCCATGTAAGATTAAACATTTTTCTTTATAAGCTGTGCTAAGAAATATGACTCAGTTTAATTTTGGTAGCATCTCAGCTGATCCATTAAGGATGTCCCAAAAAGATGGAAATTGAAATGGTGAAAAATACATCACAAAGAAGACTGTGTGAATTTTTAAAGTAAAAAATTAGATAAGAATAAGTCATAGTGATCAAGCCTCATGGAAACAGCTATGAGTGATTTTGGGTGTCTGATTCTGCAAGGGCACTTGTAACCTGTAATGAAAAGACATCAATACTTGTGCAAATAACTCCCTTTTGGAGTGTAATATCATATATACATCTATATATCCACACATATGCTAGCTGTGATACGACTAGATATACCAGCCATAAACTGGCCTATTTTGATAATATTGCATAAGTGTTTGCATGTATAAAATATTAATACAGCATATTTTTAACTTTCTGTACCAAAAAGCTTACCATTGCTCTGCCTTTGGATGCTATCTTTGTCAATTTTGAAGGGTATATCCTCCATGGTTTTGTGTGGCATCATCCAGACAGCAGGGCTCATTTGCTTTTCTTACCTGCCCTTCCTCCAGGGCCAGAGCACGCCTGCTGTGATGGCTGCTAGGGCTCACACATCCCCCTCTGCCTGGTTTTGCCTTCAGCTTTCTTTTTACCAGAAGTGTTCTCTTTTCCTCAGGAAACCAAACAGTTCCTGGTTGCATCCAGCTCTCCTGCTGGTGGTGTTGGGGAAGAGATGCTGTCATTGCTCTGGCACAACCAAAATGCTCCTGGAGGTCACTGCTGCAAAGAGAGCACAGCAAAAGGGAGAGGTTAGTGGGAAAACACAGCTCAGATGGCAATGGTGGTCAGATCCACTTGGGAAAGAGATACAGGATGTAGTGATAAAACTATCTGTGTGATGTCCAAGCTGTAACACCACAAATGCAAAGCCATACTCATGGTGAATGCATGTTCAGAGGCACCCTTGGAGAATTTCAGTGTAGGAATGCTGATAATAGCAAAGGAAAAAGTCCTCCCAAATTTTAATTTGTATGATACAATTTTTAACCCACAAAACCTGAGTAAGTTTAATATCTCACATCAAGGTGAAAGGAATTTGCCTTATCCCCAATATCAGGAAATGTCAGCACAACTCAATCTCCTGACAGTGCTGTGACTCTCTGAAAGCATTTTTATGGTCAGGGTTTGCTTCTACTTATAAAATTAACTTCAAAGCAACTTTTCCTATTTCTAAAGAACTGAGGCTTTGGGTTCAAAAATAAATAAAAGAAGGCAAAGTAAAGGAGACCAGATCTTAGCACTTCCCAAAGAAAATGAGATTAAGAAGTATTTATGAGTCGTGGACTCGCAGCCTTCCCTTGATCTGTATGTGCCCAAAAAATGAAAAATGGCATATTTAGCTGTAAAGATCCCTTTAGATGGTGAGATTCTTTTAAAATGGTAAGCCCTTTTGAGAAGGCAGGCCCCACCTTTCCCTTCCTGGGTCAGATTTAATGTACTATTGACACTTAATGCATGGTGCCAGGGACTCTGGACCTATGTTTTAATCTTTTAGTTATGGTTTATTGCCACTTATCTGTATAAATTCTGTATTTCCCAGCCATGAAACATGAGATTTTTAAAAATAGTAATGGAGACACTACAAATTATGTCTCCCCACTTTCCCTGGCATGCACTGATACAAACAAGCACGACTGCTATCACGCTATTTTGAGTCACAAAATAATGAAAATTTTCATGTGAAGATGGCACTGATACATGCAATGTGATTTGAGCCAGTGGACTGTGGTAGCAGGATTCATAAATTACAGTGTTCAAAAATAAGAGGAAAGCAAAGGAGTTTTTTTCTTATTTGTGATGCCATGAAAGCCCTTTAAAAAGCTGGCCTTTAACTCCAGTGATGGGCTAAACCTGAAGAATGAACCAATCCAGGGGCCCATCTGAAGGACAAGACTCCTGTCCTTCAGAGCTGCTTTTCGTCCCTGTTAGACGTCCCTGTTATATTGGGAATAACCCTGCTGCAGATTTGTTGGATCTGCTTTCCCAGGACAGTTTGAGAAGATGTCCTGCAAAGGTTCTACATAAACCCCTATGGATAAGATCCACATCCAAGCTAATCAAAAGTAAAGGCTGGAAGGGTCTTAGAAGGCAAACTCAACATTTCCATGCTGTCCTTGAGACACATTTGTCCAATTGGTCCATAAGATTTATAGCAACAGGTGCTTCACTGCTTTGCCAGCCAACAAACCTGAGTGCTCCACTGTCTGCAGTGTTAGAAAGATTTTTCTTAAAGTGCTTAGCCTGAGTCTTTCTGGCTACAATTAAAATATGTTGCTGCTTCTTGACACCACAGAAGCAGTGGTCAGATGTTTTGCTTCTTGGCAAAGCCCTTTTACATACTTGATGGTGGTTCCCCTTTGGAGTCCCTAGCCCAACTCTCTGTATTTCTTCAGTTCCTCCTCAAAGGACACTTTGGATTGTTTGCCTGTGGGATGTCTCTGAGAGGTCCTCACTTTCCTTGATGTGCAGTAGCCAAACTTAAGTGCATTGTTGCACCTGAAGCTGGACTAGCGCTTTGTAGAGCAGAAGGATGCCTGCAGATGCCCAGCAAGCTGTGCTCCCCAAGAGGAGCATTCTTCAGACACCCAACATGAAGTCAGACTTCTCTGCCACCGTGTGAACAGGGTTGATTCACTCAGCCTGATGACGGCTAGAGCCTGAGGGGTAGAGCAGAGACCCTGCCTAGCATTACCTAAAAACACATTTTCATGGGTCATCTATTAATTGGGTTAATATCCACTTGTTGTGGATAATGAAAGTGACCATGCTTTGGTCTAGATTTATCTAAGAAAAGTGCTAAAAACCAAACACCCAGTGAAGCATGAACAGTATCCTCAATTCAGGCACTGGCATTTCACTGCCCCTTCTTTAAATGTTCCACACCACTTATATAACGCATAATGTTACGTGAGAGTTGGTAGTTCTCACTATGAAAAGGTGACGCCTTGATTTCTATTATGTTTAAATGGATTTTTCTTTTCTGCAAAACTGTAAGCCAGAAACGTGACTGAAAGGCCAGAGTAAGGTAACAAATGTTAATTTTCTTGTATGGTATGTTATATGTTGTAAGTGAAAGCCAGAAATCACAAGCTTTTCAATTTGACACATAATGATCGCCCTTAGATACTGGCCTGCTTTATTTACAAGATTTTAAAAATTACATTGTGAATACTCATATGATCATAATAAAATGATTGCCTGTAGAAGTGTGAATTCCATTTAGCCTTTACAAAGAAGCACTTAGTGGGCTTTGTACTGCGTGGGCATGACCTTAGAAAAGGCCTATCATTTGACTATGAAAACATGGCTTAGTTCCAGTGCTAACAACATTGCTCTACTAAAATAACTTTGGTGGGCACAACGACCTATAATTTTTGTAACACCACTGAAAAAAGTATTTTCCTTAGAGCAGTGTTAATTGTGTACAGGATAGATTTTTTGTACATATTAATAATATTGGTTTGATTAGCTATTTTTAACAAAACTGTGAATTGTGAACAAGCATCTCTGGATGCTTCTTTCAGTGAAGGTTGAAAACACTCAGGTCCCACATTAGCAGTGTTCTGTACTTGATTCTATTATCTCACCATTTTGTTTTTTTATGTGAATCTCAATGGAGCAACTGGAGCCACATCAGTCATATACTATCAAATGGTATAAAAATACGATGAGGAGGAAAATATGACAGTGTGCACTCAGTATTATAACCTGAAAAAGGCACCAATGGAATAGAAATTGTTCCTCTGACCCCGTTACCACTCAGCCTGGTTACAGAGCAATTTAACTCTGAATACCTCAGTAGTAATTCCTGATTTTCACCAGAGTGAATATGGCCCAGGGAATAATGTATTTGCCGTCAGTTCACACTGACTGTTACCTTTTCTTCACTTCAGCTGACGTGTATGATGAGACTGACTATCTTTCTAGGCTGTATCCTCCAACTTATGTCATAACTGACGTCAATAAAACGAAGAATGTAAAATGCAGCGATTTCAACTGAATTGTGAGCTATGACTGCATGAGGTTAAGAGCTCATGACACGTATGCATGCTTGCTTCAAACACCACAGAAGAGGTGATTTTGTATCAAGTTCAAAGAACTTGGATGAGAGCAAGTGCCTTTTTCACTTTTTGGTTCTGTTTGCCTTGACACAATTCTGCTATCCAAAACCCTAAGGGGAAATATTTCAACAAAGAGACAGTCTTCAGTGATTAAACTGTCATGAAACAGAGATGAAGTTGGTGGGATTGATTGGCTCTCACTGTGCCCTGACGCAGCTGTGGCTTGGATAAGCAGGACTGGTTATGAGTCAATCTGACAACAATGGGATCATGCCAGAGGTCGGGGGAACCGGCTAGTTAGATGAGCACAGACAGCTATTTTCTCCTTCAGGTTTTCTTTTTTTAATGCTGGTGATTCGTGACATTATCGAATGAAGAAAGCGTCCCCAGCACTGTCTTCATCATCATGGACCCTTGTTACCTGGAATGATGCTTCTGGGGCCCAGCACCTCCAACCCTCACCTTTGGCAGGGCCAATGCAGGGACCTGAAGGAACTCTTTGCAATAGACAGTCAAAGCCTGGGGAGCTACCCTGGTCTCCTAGATTACTTGAGCAGACAGGCCAGGACCCCATTTTAAGGGATTCCTACATGGCTCCATTACTGAAGCAATTGAAAATCAGGGAAAATGCTGGCAAAGGTGATGTCTGTCATTCCATGTTCTGGCTCTGCCCCCGTTTCTTTGCACTTTATTTTATCCATCCTGAAAGGAACTGTGTCTCAGCCTCATCAGATAGTGTCTTCCCCTGTGGAATAGCAAAGAGGCTTCAACTGCTGACTTCAAGACATGATGTTCTGTTGAAAAGTGAGTGAATGGTACTATAGAGGTAAATTTTTGTCTCAGTTCACTAAACTCCATGATTTGTTGACCAGAAAATGATGTCATGAAGCCTGTTTATTCTCCATAAGGGGCACAATGTGCAAGAAGGTACTGGTGACTTCTTCTCTTAAAAGGGTTTGAAAGGATCTTGAAAGACTGTTGCATACTGATATGAAGAGACGGCTTGGAACACAAACACAAATCACAGCAAAGTTTACAGAAACTTCAAACTTCTTAATTAAGAAAGTAAAACTGGAATGATGTGCATATCAATAAAGGAAAGAAACTATGCCCAGGTGGCTTGTCTTAGCGGTCTTTCTGTGCTGTGGGAGAATCCTTAAACAGGATTGAATTCACTCTCTAGCTGGGTTTTGTTAGAGTTTAGGAAGAAACTCAGCTAGGGCTGACCCAGACTGATGCTGCTTAAATTGAATCTAAGCTGTAGCTTCCATAAATCATGTTAGCAGATTAAAGTTACAATTGAAAGGTCTTGATTTGTAGGCACCAGACTGTAAATTAGCTACTGAAGTAGAGGGCTGTGAGTTTAAGAACCTGACTGGGAACACCCATCCCATAGTACATGTATTTGGCAATAAGCCTCTATTAAGGGACCAAAGAAAACAACACAGCTGTGACTGATCAAGTGGAAGAGAAGTAATACAAAACACCCATCAGTTTTGTTGCTTCTAGAATATCCTGGAGGGATTAAAGACATGAAAAGTAGGCAAGAGAGTCTGAATCTTGCCTTTCAGTAAATAGTCACCCTTCTGCTGGTGCATTTCTTAGGTTTTGCAGTATTCCTGAAAACATTTTCTCAAGTTCCTTGGGCTGATTCAGGCTCATACACATTTTTCCAGCAGTAGGCCACTCCCCCGGTTCACTATGGGGACCCTGTTTTTAAAGGTTAATTGTGAAAGCCACATTATAATCATCTGCATCTATATCAATTAGCTTTTATGGTTGCCTGTGACTAATATGTGGAGTTCAGCTTTGCATTTAACACACTCCTAAACTATCTGTAATTCCTTTCTAAGCTTCCTCTCTTCCCGCAATTAGTTGGTTTCCTTCAGTACTCCATTGCCATAGCATTTATTCTGTGCTTGTTGTTTTCTTCTCACACAGTCCAATATGCTTATGGTACACTCTCTGTTTTTTAAAGCTTGTTTCTTGTGCTTGGAAAAGCTGCAAACAAATGGCATATCTCTTATGTTGGGAGGAATGCATGTGGAATATCACATTAATCTCTAAGTACAGAACTTCTTAAGCATTCTCATTTTCACTGGAAATACATGTGGCATGAAAACTTAAGAGAGGCTGAAGATTGTTTGAGGGTGGTTATTGAACAGCATATAAATGGCTTGGAGCAAACTATGTCATGACAGCATCTTGTGATGCACTTTGTGCAGTTAAATGGTCACACTGCAATGCTGGCTAAAGTTATGGGGGACTTTCTTCTGGAAAATGAAGTTTCTATTAAAAAACCCCAAGCACTTTGAATAATTGCTAACAATAACCTGGACTATAGTACTTCAATTGTACAGTTCAGGAACATTAAACCTCTTAACCTTTGAGTTGCCTACTTGATTTTAAATGAATATGGTACTCAAGATGATAACAACTGTGCAGCTTCATTCTTTATTAAGGACACACATGATTTCTCCCTCGCACATTAACACTCTCATTATAATAATAAAGAATGGCAAAAATACAGGTATCAAAAGATTATTAGTACCTTCTAGACACAGTCTTTTCACAGTTCCTGTTTCCAGAACTACACCACTCTAATTAGAGTAACAACTATTGCTACATTCAGAGTGTCAACAGTAACATTTGATGACACAGAAACCTTGAAGAGACTCATTTCATCCATTGTTCTGTCAAGAGTTTGTTTGAAAAATCTGGTTTGTGTCTGCTCATCCCCTGTGTTTCTTTTACAGCGTGCAGAGAAAAGCAACAACAATAGCATCCATTCTTGGGGTTAAGGTGAACCCAACCACATATCACAGAGAAAATCTGCTTTCTTCCAGAACACCAATGCACAAACATACTGCATCCAATGTGAACCATTCTGATGAGGTTAGATGCATTTGCATGGTAAAAGATCTCCACATCAAAATGTAGATGCCACACAAAAATAAAAGACAGGCCAAGAAGAAAAACATGTTTTGCTAAAAACAATAAAGGCAGCTTAGCTTCTAGTAATGGATAAGACACAGTATTTTGTCCAGATTCAGCTAACTCTAAATATAAAGTATGACATTCCTACCATGGGACTTAGAACAGATGCTGGCTGCATGAATCAAGACTTGAAGGACTTTTGAGAAGGGTGCCCAGCTGGACTGCCCCGAGCCTCAGCAAGCGGCAAGGAGGGAAGGCAGGCTGCAGGCACACAAGGAGCTCTCAGGGCAGCCAGGCTGTGGTAGCCCAGAGGGTGTTATCCAGGCAGCACCAACGCAGCTGTCAGAGATGAGCTGAGCAGTGCTGAGCTCCCACTAGGGGCTCTGGCTGCCCACGTCCATCTCCATAATTACTTAAAAATGAGTGCAGGAGGCACTGCTTCTGGCCCTCAAATGGGCAGCAGGCTGCAGGAGGGTGCCTCTACCCCATCCTGTTGGATAACCCCGAATCTGGAACACAAGGCAATTTTCTCCAAATGAAATATTTTTCACTTAAAAAGACTAGAGATGTTCTTACCACAAGAAAGATTTGATGAACAGGCACAGACCAGATTAATTACCCTGCTTGCAGCAATTCTATGCATCAAGGTATGGAGGGAGGAAAAGAACCACTTGTGTTTTTACATAAACACAGTGTAAGAGTTCAGCTCACCCTCAGGACACGATCGACTCTGACAGTCACATTCTAGCCTCCCTTCTCTGTAACTGAAGGCAGTCTACAAGTGCAGAGGGTCTGATTTTTAACAGAGGATTAAATACTGCTGAATAATCCTCACTGGACGAACTCAATAAATAGATTTTTTTCTCTTCAGTTGGATCTCTCCTGGCTTTATCAGCCTCTTCCTTTTCAAGTCCACACTTCCTTCAGATCACTGTTCCAGCATTTCAGATATTATCCTTATTTACATGCAGTGGATTTGGACTAGATTCACAAAAAGGTTTACCCACCTAGCACCACTTACCTGCCACTGAATTTCTCAGCACCACCATTTGCATTCCCATTGAGCTGCTGCATATGCCTGGAGGTGCCTATTTCCCTGCCAGAAAAATTCCTAAATATCGCCCCTGAACTTGCCAAGGTCATAAGAGTGTGAGCCGCCAAGCACCTAAATCACATCTAAGCTCTTCTGGGATTTGCAAACAAAGTGTTACCCCCTGCTTCCAGGCCTGACCTGACATGCATTTTCAGAGAACACCTTCCAGATCAAGCATCACACAAAGTACAAAGCTCAGTAAGAAAAATGGTGGTGAATCTCTGGTTCAGAGTATCCACACAGCATATGTGGAATGAGGTTCCTCCCCTTGGAGCAAGGGGAGCCTGTCTGTTTTACAGGCTCTGGTCTCAAGTAATTTCTGTGGTTGAAGGTACTCCTGCTCTTGAAAACAGCCCTGTGGAAGAGCCAGTCAGAAGTAATCATGGGGTCAAGTGGGGAGAAAAGTAGGAAAGAAATCAAGTGCAATCAGCATGGATGAAAACTCTAGCAGTGGATTTACTGAACTGAAGTGAGAGCTACCCTCTTTCTCTGGCTGTTTTGCTCTGAGGGGAGAGGCACAAGAGACAATGCTTAGCAACTGCAGAAGTATGGCAGAGGAGATGGTTGGCCTTCATTCTCTGGGGAATGGTGAAAGGGGGAAAAAGTTTTCTCTGTTACTTCACGACAGCTATGTAGGTTGCTGAGTACTGTCTGAAAGCATCCTCAGTGTCTGAACCCGAACTCAAATTGTATTCTAAGTGGAATGAAGCAAGCTTCCAGAAGCTTGAAAACATCACAGGGCAGATGAAAGGGCCTTGTATGCGTGTTGTGACTTCCCCACTACTTTGACTGGATAACTGCCCCACAGATTCTCTGCTTTATTTGTTGGACTTGTTGTGGCTGTGAAAGACGCAAAGACCAAGCTGAATAAGAATTGATCTCTGGAATCCAAGTAATAATTATTTTAGTATTTATTAAAAAACATTCCAAGACAGTTCAGATCAATTATGGAATCAGACAGTGTAAAACAAATTTCCACAATCAGGACAGATTTCATAATGCCCTCTGGACTCAGCTAACTGGGAATAGGAATGTTTGAAAATTACTTCCAACCACATTAAGGATAGTGGCATTTGCATCTGATATGCTTGGGGAAGATGTCCATTGCTGTATCTCATTACAGGGTGTAGGACCTGAGCCACAGTGAGCACTCCACAGTCCCAGACAGAGAAGAGCAAGAGGGCAGCCACAGCCTGCATAACCTGTAGAGGTTGTTCATCCTGAGCACATTAACCAAGAGTTTTCCAAACCCATCCACTACCACAATCAGTAGCGCCTCTACTGAGGTAGAGATCTCCTCTACTTTGTTTTTGATTCTGCTTACACCAAAGTGAACTGAAAAGTTCTTATTCTCCTTAGAATATTAAAAATTATTATTAGAATTATTAAAAATATCTACTCAAAAATAGCTATTCTGACTTTGATCAGAGACAACTCAACAGGTCATGTGGTAAAATTCAAACGTAGCCTAGAAAAGTGAACAGGTAAAACCATCTTACTGTTGAAACTACTATCAAAATTTTTCCAATTTCACCAAGGCTAAAATCTCCCTCTTTATTTTGGTATGCATACAACCATGTGACAGGGGTCATGAGAATTTATAATCACAGATGCTGTGACTGAAAGGTCACTCAGTGTCTTCTCCCAAATATTAAATAATTCATTCCTTAGTGATACCAGAAATGAATTGCAGCTCATACTGAATTCAATTATCTGCCTAAAAAGGCAATGAGAATGTAAGGACATGCAAGCAACCTTCATCATTTATTTCCAGGTGATTTCCTGAAAGTAGTCACAGCTTGATGCTTTTGTGAGGTCCCATAACTCCCTTCTCAGAGAAGATGTATTTAAAGTAATCATCCATTTATGCCATTTATACCTGGCAGATAACTGAACACTAAGCACCATTTTAGATTTGTCTGATAAAAAAATTTGAGAGAGGTTTCTGTGAAAATAGGATTTCAATGATATTTTGGGAGAAACACTCTGCTTATACTGCTTCTCTCATTTAGATGATAAATTTCTACTAATGGACCATGAAAGATTCGTGCGTGAGGCTTTCATGTAAGATACTTTAAACATGGCTGGGGGAGGGGTGTCAATTAAAAAAACCTTTTCTCTCATTTTGCACCGAGGTTCCTGCATTGCCACAGAAATCAACAGGATTACAGCAGCACAACCAGGAGAGATGCAGTCGTGAATCAGACCCTGAGCTAACAGCCTATTTTAATTCATGTTCAAACTGTGTTAATTGGCAAAAGATAAAACATCCACAGTGTTTGTTTTGCTGCTGTAAGGAGTTTGTGTTGAAAACCGTGACTAAATAATAATTAACAGGCTTCAAGTAATCAATCAATAGTATTTCATGAAAATAAGTTGTAAACTAGAGTCTTGGACTCAGCTTTAAAGTTGGTTGGTGGGGTGTTTTTTTTGGTTTGGGTGGGTTTTTTGTTTTTTTAGGACAGCAGTGGTGCAAAGCTGAAACTAAATCCAGGCTTGCACTTCATTAGCAATTCCTTATTGTGGTTTTACAATGTTAAATTTGTACAAACAGATTAAGTGTGTTTTTTAAGCTGTTCCTAAATAGCCTGGGAACTAAGAATTAAGTGCAGATTCTGCCCAACCCCTCAAAACCCAACACACCCTTCTCCAAGCCCAACACCTGCTGTTAAAAATACATCACACAATGGCTCTGATCTTACCTACCAGCAGATGTGAAGATGCCCAGAGGTCTCTCAGATGTTTGTGTTCCTGGGTCACGTGAGGGCACCAGGAAGGGGAGGGAAAATTATTCTGGAATTCCAGAGGTCACCGCTGGACAAAAATAGTGAAAATTGCACACATGTTGAGAAAAACAAAAGGTTCAGAAATCTGGAAATTTGGCCAAGAAGCTTTACTGGGGGCAATGTTTCATTCCTGAATTAAAAAGAAAAGAAAGAAGAATACAGCAAAGAGATGAAAATATTGTTACCAGCAGAAATAAAGGACTCTTAGGATGGTCTCTAGCCTCAAGCTGAAAATAATTAAAAAGTTCTAGCCAAGTTAAGGGAAGGCAATCCGCTCTCACAAGGCTTCTCTGGATGAGCTCTTAAACACTTCTGCCTGCATATAGCTGATACATTTTCAGGCTCTAACTAATTATTATCACTAATGATCTGGTGCATGCTTTTGTTTTCAGAAGAATTTTATTTCCAGAACACCTGACTGGTCTGCATTTTCTTTATCTGTACATTTTTAGCCAGGGAAAGAGCCTAGAATCTGGCCTATTTCACTTGTGTGCTCATCCATGTGGTAAATTTCGTTCTAGGGAGATTATTTACACCAGACAGCCATTATTCAGAAAAAACTTTGTCTCTCACCCCATAGTGTTTGTCATTTCCCCATATTAGCTCTTTGTGGGTCTGCATCATTTTCCTCGAGCAGAAGAAGGTCTCATGCAGTCCCTGCTGGAGGAAGCAGTGTTTGAAAGGCTCTTGTACACATGTGGAGGGGGATGAAAGCCTGGGCCATGCACACACAACACATGGCAGCACTAACAGTGCTCAGAGCTTCTCAAAATAATCAACTGAGCTGCAGTGACACAGCAAAATACATCATAATCACATCAATTATGCAATCACTATTTTGTGAAAACAAGCCTCTGGGATTTCTTTTTAAGTAATCAAAGAAATATCAGACGTGAAAACAATGAACCCTCCTATTACAAACGAATAAGTCTCTGCTGGGGAAGGGGGAAAAAAAAGAGAGAGAGAGAAAACGAACTCAGACAGGCCATAAAAGTGTCTTTTTCTGGCTTCAAGAATGTGACCAGCTTGTCGTCAGCCCTGGGAGAGGGCAGAGCTGCCCTGTGCCAGCTTGCCTGTGCCCCTCCCCATCTGTGGGTGCTGCACAGCCCCTGTCCCGGGATGCCACCAATGTGACACTTGGGCTTGGTGGGAGGAGGGAGCAGTACTGGTTCCCACCGCCGTGGATTTCACACCCGGCCCTCCTCCGCTGCCTCTCGGCACCGCACGAGCATCGGCGACTCGTGGTTCCTGTCGGGTGGCCCCGGGAAGAGAGGAGCCTGCATCCTGCATCCCGCATCCTGCATCCCGCCTCCCGCACTCAGGGGAGCCCGCGGTGCCTCTGGCCGTGCTGCACGGCCCCGCATTCCCGTCGCCTCAGCGGGATTTTGGCACGACCATGGGCATTTTGGTAAACACTTTGGCGAAAGCTGGAAAAGCCCTCCCGAAATGCCAACAGCGTCATGTACACAGAGCCCTTACTGGGTTCCAAAAACCCTCCTCCTGCCAGGCCTGTGCAAGGCTCCCAGGCCCTCCTGAGCAGGGCTGTGCAGGCCTGGGGGATGGGATACAGCTGCTGAAGCCGCAGCCTAGATCTGGCAGCAGCTTTGCTTTGGAAGGAACTATAAAGAAACACTTTGCCCTGCAGCTAAAAAGCCTGATAAAAATCTGTGAGCATGTGAATGGTGAGGGGAAAAAAGGGTCAACTCAGTTCTCTCCCTTCGCTATTGCCTTCCTCTTGAATTCTCAGATCATCCCCGGTGCCCCTGGCCGCTCCGTGGGGCCGCTGGGTGTTCCCTCAGGGTGTTCCCTCAGGGTGTTCCCGCTGGCTGTTCCCGCTGGCTGTTCCCTCCGCTCTCCCCGTCCCAGGCAGGCCGCACTGGCAGCAGCGGGCCTGCTGTGCATGAAGGGGCCATGGTGCCCGTGCGCCGCTGCAGCAGCACCCAGGGCTCGCACCCGCCCGACTTCTCCACAGCCACTGTCCTCCCTCAGAGGCCAAAGGAGCGATGTCTCCAGGCACAGGGGAGGGATGAAGCAGGCGCCATGTGCGGCTGAGGGTGCCGGCCCCGGGCTGCCGCCCGCCTGGGCGCCCCGCGAACCCCACCCCGATGGTGCACGCCGGGGTAATCCGGCCCCTCGGGGAAGGGATCTGGGAGCAGCGGGTAGCGGGGCCCAGCCTTGCTGACATCAAGCGTGAATAATTGGGCTTTAATGTGGCTGGAAGGTGGGAGGGGTGAAGGCGGCAAACACACCACCTTTTCGCTGGGGGCCAGGGCACAGACGGCTGCTGGTTCCTACCCTTTCCCTCCAGCCCTCCTTTCAACCTGGCTCTGGGGAGGCAGCCCTTCCCCAACCCTTGCAAAAGGCTTTGAGCTCAAAGGAATCTCATAAACTTGTTCCCCTGGCGCTCCCTGGGTCTCCCCCCCTTGACGTGGCTTCAGCCGCATCGGCACTGCAAGGCAGCCGGGCTCCCACCTCATCCCACCCCAGGGAGATGCTCTCCTTGGGTTCCTCCACCTTGTGACCCTCCGGGGTCTGAAGGACTCAGTCACCTACTGCCATTACATTTCACTGGGGGGTTGGGTGCTTCTGGACAGCAAATCCTCTTTCTCTCTTCCTCCTCTGAGCAGAGGGAAATCCCTATAGTGCTCCTGACGGTATTTAAAGCACATGGTTTCTCTGACGGTACAGGGGTTGTCCCCTATCACCGTCACCTGCAGCAACCCCACTCACCAGAACAAGTTCTTCACAGCAACGTTAAAACTGGGCAAGTGAGATATCCAAGTTTTAAAAATATTAGGGGGTGGAAAAAATAATTGTCCTTTTTATTAGCTCAAGTAGTTAAATTAAGGTGGTGGAAACATGCCAAATCAGATTTGCCACCCAGAGGAAACTACTCCATGCAGCTACCCTTTCCAGTAGAGCTTGTTCCTGTGAAACACAAGGTTAGTAACATGACTAGTAACATGACTGTATAAGCAAGCACTTTGTCTGGCTTCGTATTAAATGTTCTACCTGAAGAGTCATCCAGTCAAGTACAAAGAAAAGATTTCATACTGCATCCCCATCAATGCTTTGTCTCTCTCTGTTTCCAGCCTAGCTGCTTCTATTCCACACTTTTATTCTCATTTGCTCTTCGCATTTTCTTCCACCCTGTGTGTTGCCAAACTTACTTATCTCCCTTTTCCACAGACAAACTATAAAGACCTGGCCCTATGGATTCCAGTGTATTAACAGGCTAGCCAAAGGCAGGCAAACCAATACACAGAAACCCATTTATCTCAGAGTTTTTTATTTACACTTCCCTACAAATCCAATTATAGGAGTGCTTTGTTGTGAAATATTTTTAATCTGTCTGTATTTCCCCAGCTCTGAAGGATGATGTTGGGGGGCACATGAAGAGGTGGGTTACCATGTTGAGTTTTCCTGCATTTGAGTTTCAAGACTTTCAGCCTTGCTGTGGAGTAGGGTGCAAGAAATCTCCCAGTAATTATCTCTTTAGATTATGTTTAAATGCAATAATAAATTAAATAATAAACAAAAATAATAATAAAAAAATAATAATAAAAAACTAAACACAATAAGACATTAAATAATAATAATACAGTTTAATTCTGTATGTGGAGGGTACTCCAGCTGGGTGCTGAGCATAAACCACTGCTACTGATCCCAGAGGAAAGCTTTGGATACTCAACCCTGCACAGGACACATCCTAATCACAGGTAAAGTAAAAACTACTGTATGTAAGGGAATCACCCCTTCCTAAACACTTCCTGTAAAAACTTACCAAAACAGCAAATCAAATGCACCTTTGAGTAACACCTAATAGCAATTCAGAGCTTTTGAGTTATGGTTTTGAAGTAGAAAAAATAGAAAACTGATTTTACAGAATGGAGGAGAAACGAGACATTGTATTATATACAGCACACAGTGTGAAGGCCAGGTAATGCATTCAGGTAGCCTGAAAGGAAAGGAAAATGAGTGCCTTATATACAGATGCTTATCATTGTAATTTCATTTACTGTAATTCTGTGTATATACAATCATATTTCTGTAGTTCAAGCTTAGAGTAACTCAAAGGAAAATGACAATAGCTTAAGATGCAGTTATTAAAAGAACTGGATCTACAGTTTGCGGTCAGTATTTAGTGCTCCGAAATGTCTAGAAATCCAAAGAAGCAGGGGGACAAACTATAACAAGTTTCAGGGAAATAGTCTGGAATTTATCTGGCAACTTTCAACTTCTGGAAATTCTGCTTCTGATTTCAATAACAGTAGAAGACAAACAAATATGGAAGCCCTGCTTCCCAGCCTGATGCATTCTTGCAGAGCAGGGTTGAAGGAGCAGGTAAGGCATTGGATTAAGACTCAAAAGACCTAGGAGGGAATTTCAGCTCTGTACCAAACTTTTTCGGTAACAGTGAGGAAACCCTTTAACCCCACTCTGACTCACAGTCTGCATCAGTAACACAGTCTGGACTGCAAAATTTCTGTACTGACCTTCTTCTTTTGTAAGCAAACTTCTCCAGGACCACTAAGCATCCAGCAATATGAAACAGAGTTGCCAGGTACTAGTGCAAGGACAGCTCAGATTTTGCCTGCACACATACTTTGCATAAATAAAATGCAAGTGCAGGTGTAGAGCATGGAAGAGGCAAACACTAGGACTCAGATTCTATTGCCCTCCAGGTACAGCACATGTGCAGTCGTATTACATGATTCACTGCCACCTCTTCACTCTGATTCAGCCTGAAAAAGCCCTGAAAAAGAAGGTTTTATGCTCACTGTTAAAATAGTGTCAATGTTGTAATTTAAAGTGTGTAAAGGCATCGGCAGAGTCTTAACCAACACCTTGCCAACACAATAAAAGTAGAGAGAGGAAGGAGTGGACCAGATTCAACTGATTTTTTTTTTTTCTGTGATCTTTTTAGAGAAGAAAAGGGCAAGGAGGGGGAGAAAGAAAGGTCCGAGTTGAATAAATGTAAATGTATGAACGAGACAGTTCTAAGCATACCCAGGTGTCTTGCCAGCTCACTGCAGAGAGGTCACAGAGAAATAGAATGTCTAATCATTGGAATAAACACAGCTGTGCATACTTACATTTTCCATACCTATTTTGCTAGTGGGGGGAAAAAAAAAAAATCATTCCTCAGAAGATCTTTTCCCAGCCACTTCTAGCTCCTTTATCTTTTTATCT
>VWZT01012685.1:803211-842961 GCA_013397055.1 Pachycephala philippinensis | reverse complement strand
AATTTTATCTTTTAATTTTATTTTTGGGGGGAAAAAGAAAATTAAGCTCTCCCTACTCCGATTGGTTGTCCCCTTTCAGATGATTATTAGCATTTGGAATGTTTTTGCCTTCCAAACATCTTTGGTATCAAATCGTATGGAAGTGTGTGAAGACAATTTTTTTCAGTATGGGATTTAATACTTGTGGAATTTTAAGGTAGAGAACATGGAGACTAAAAGGATTTTTGGACAGCAAATGCAAAACTGGAAGATTTTGTTTGAATGGAGCCAATGGCAAAAAAGAGCAAAACTACTTTTGCTCAACATGAGGCACACAAAATTCAGCAGGAGCAACTGAGGGTTATAATTTTTTAAAATTTCTACAAGCTGGAGAAGAATATTTGAAAACCTTTTGATCAATCATGAATATTTTGAATAGATATGTTGTTTCAAGATTTTATACAAATCAAATATGAACCAAGAAATCTGACTGTAAAAAACGAAACGTGCCTTTGGATAAATCAGCTGGTTAAATAACAGATATTAACTCTCCCTGGAAACCTTACCCCACTTGTACTTGCTTTTAAGGAATTCATTGTCACAGCACTTTGCAAAGAGAATTTATGACAGAGTAGAAAGGTTCCTTGCAAATTTAATTTGAATAACTGAAACTATTCTTGTCGTGTGGCCAGAAACCTGCTTTTAGCATGTCATTTGAAAACAAGGGGCTCTGCCACCAATTACTCTTGCAGTTACATGCAAAGTACATATGGATAAAACTTACAGATACTGGTCTGCTGTTGAGAAATATAGAAACTGCTATCTTCATTTCCATAAAAATTCCACATTTTTCTCTGACTACTTTTGTTTTATAACTTGACCAAAAATATTGCTCCAAGCTGAAAATTTCTTTTAATTTATAGGACAGGGGAAAAGAGCTCTGTTCTTTTATTAAAACAATCTTGAGTCTATCATGGCTCAAAAATAAATTTTGTAAAATGAGATTTTACTGTTGTTTTAAGAATATGATACATTTGCTACTTTGGCGATTGAGCGAGTTAACATATTTTCAGGGCTTGATGGTTGTCTGAAGTCTGATAATTTTCAGCTTCCCTGAACAGCTATTTTGTCTGCAGCAGGCAAATGTCCTTCGTGAGACTGCTCCCACCCAGCTGAGGAACCATCACCCCTTTCCCGACCCATGGGATCTCCGTGCAGGCTGCTTTGCAGTAACAGAGAAGCAACTGAGTAAGAGGGAAAACTGGCACACTCAGCTCCCCGTGAAGCTGGACCTGGCTGACCTGCTACCTCTTTTGTTGGAGCAGACATTAATCAAGACAGCAGGATTAGATGGGAGCAATTTTGTTGATATGGCTTTCCATCTCTGGAAGTGCCCTTAGCTCTCCTTGCCGGGGCAGACATGGGCATGGCAGAGAGATGGGTCAGACACAGGAGATCCAGGCAGAAACCTCAACTGAACTTCGTAGAAAAATCAAATTAATTTTTTTTTCTAGGAAAAGCAGAAACAAAAGGAAAAGCGACAGAGTGAGATCATTATAGCTAATTCTCTTCTAAATATCCAGGCCAATTCAGATAATGTTATAGCAACGGCCATATTGAAGCAATTTCTAGGTAACCTTTCCCACCTGCTTTTGCACAACCTTATCACTGTTTTTCCAACACAAGAAAGCAAAACTCCCACCAAGCCTTCAAGCAGTGCACAGGGCTTGCAATGTGCTCCAACAGCAGATCCCTTGAGCACTCTCAGCAAGTGAAGGGCCCTGCTTTGCCTTTTGAGGTACAGCTTCATAGTTGTGTTCTACACAGGTTTTAAAAAACATTTTTAAAAACCACACTCCTGGCAAAAAACCACATGAAATGAAAACATCTCTTTAAAATGTATTTTTAAACAGTTTCCTCACACAGTAGAGCCCATTGAGTATACAAATAGCTAGTTGTAAGTAACTGGGAGACTCAAAGCTGTGGAGCAGATCAACTGCCCACAGGCGGGGGATATCCAAAGCCAAATTTTCATTAGGTGCATTTAAAAACTTTGCAAATTTGCCAACTAGAACCAGCTTTGTCATATCAATGGCCCAATGCAGCTGTTAAATTCTGGAAGTCTAATTTGAATCTGCTCCATAGTGAGAACAGGTCCAAACTCTTTTCCATAGCAGCAAGGGAGGATGAGGTGGGCACTGAACTTCCTGAAACACTGAGACCAGGGGAGAGCTTAGGAGAGCAGCAAGAATGAGATATCTGTGCAGCCTGCCATGTGGGGAAAGCCTAAGGGACTAGGGAAATTTAGGCTGGTGAAGAGTTGAGGGGAGTAAGAAAATATATCTAGATGATGAAAGGAAGGGAGGGACCAATTAATCTCATTAATCTATAGGGCCTGAAAAATAAGTAATAGAGTTTTAATTACAACTGTTACAATAATATGCAAAACATATTCTGTTACAAAGACCAAGAGGAGAAGGTGTTGTCAGGACATGGGACCAAAGTGTAAATGGCTTGATTTATTTTCTAGCTCTGCTGTAGATTTCAATCATGTCTTCATCTCTTTCTTAACTGAAGGAGATTCCAGGAGGATCAATGAGGTAATATTGATGTATGCAAGTCATAAGTGATTGAGTTTAGGTCAAATTCAATTTTATACCGTATAACCACAACTATAAAACACCCTTGTTATTTTTTTACAGTAAAGCCCATATAAGAAAGGCACATTATCAGATAAACCAATTCTTGTGCACTACCTATTCACGAGTCCTTCCTAGAAAAACAGCATTTTGCAGGGTTATTAGATAATTTTTGGTTCTCTGACTTAGCAGCCAAAATTAAGGAACAGTTTAAATGATGTTCTAAAATATTTCAATTCTTCTATATGAAAGAAAAATAATTTGCTTTGCTCAGTATGAAATATTCCTTTTGGTCACTTCTAAAAGAAGTGCATGAGACTAAAGTTGCAGAGAAGGAGAAGGAGCCAACGTTTTTAGCTGTGGAACTCTTTATCTGCAAGGCTCCAGCATCCCGAGGCAAGGAAACTGCCAATTTTTCTTATTGGCACAGTTCCATTTTTTATGTTTGTATTTAAATTTTTTGCTTAGGGTAAGGTGTTCCACCTTTGGAATCAGTGTTCCCCCCACCAGCCTCAGGACACATGTCCACCTGCCACTCTTGGCTACATGGTGTGGCAGCACCTCACGCAAACAGTGTCAGAAGAAAGATGTGCCGGAGCCCCTACTTGGAAACACAACACTCCTGTGTCAGAGCCATGCCAGGGACTGGCATGGTGTTACCCTCTCAGGCAGATGTGAACTTGAGTTCAGTTCAGCTCATAAGAGTGTCCTGGCTGTTGACTAGAAGGGGAACAAGATCATCACCCTCTATTTAGTCTGTTTGGTGAAGCTAACTTTCCTGCTCCCAAATGTAATTTTACTGAAATTGTTCATTGAACTGAACTATCCAGCTGCACTTAGCTAGTAGAATCAGTCCAGCCAAAGTCAGGGATGCTGATTTATTTTGCCCAACAACTGAAAATCAGCAAAAGTAAGGAATATTATCATTATCATTACAACTTATACATGCAACTTGGAGAAAAGGCTGCAGAACAGAAAGAGGAGTTCTTTTTAGAAAGGTAATTAACCCTCAGAGCAGGTCAGATAGTGGTAGTCTCAGTTCCTTCTAGCCCTTAAGTCATGATTGTCTGTCTTTCTGAAATGCAGGCTATAATTCAAGCAGAAGTTAAAGGGCCCATGCCCAAATTATTGGGTAATGTTTGATGAATTGTGCTGTGCAGGTTAGAGTATGTGTCCCTGGTGTTCCATTACGGCCTTAACACTCCCAACAGCAGATGACATGAAAGTCAAGAGTATGACTGTGACCATGACCAGCTTTACTCTTAGCATTGCATTTGATGTGTCACACTGAAGGCTTCCTATGAACAGGAATTCACTGAAAAAGCTACTTCTGGTTTAATTTATATGTTGAATTAGTTGAAGAAAATTGTATGATTATTCATTTTCCATTCATTCTCTGAACTCTCACTATTGATTTAACTTGAGTGACTTTGAATGAGCTTGAGCTCTATTGAAATGGAGCATGCAGAGATAAGAACATCAGCACACAGGCTCACACTTAAATTACAATGTGAATTAAAATCTGGCTTGTTGTTCTGCTTCCAGGATGAATGCAAACAAAATCACTTGAGGCACCACAGAACCCTAACTGGTGTACATTTTAATTGTTAATTGCCCCAGACATCCTCTTGGCTCCATAGGCAATGCTCTAACTGCCAACAAGAAGTGAGTTGGCAATAAATAAAAATACATGATTCTGGGATTTCAGCTAATTCCAGCCAGTCTGTGGAGATGACAGAAGAGAGAACTTTGAAACCTCTGATCACTTAAGAAGCTGGTTATAGCCAGACCTAGTGGAAAAGGAACATGGGCCAATTGCTCCATGTTGTGGCCCCAAACTGAGCAGGTTATTATGAAACACCATTCACTGTTGCTCAGCTGGTGTTTCAGGGCATGACTGATCCTGAGTTTACTGGTATGATTTGGCTAAATCTGAATGCCCTGAAGTCGCTTGATCCTACTTCCTGGCCAATTTGCACTATGGATCTGGTGCAGTGCAGAGGCTGTCTTGGCCACTTCTCATGGCAGTATCCAGTAGAGAACTGCTGGCCCTAAACTGGAGTGAGTCAGTACAGAAGTTGGCTTCACACATGTGAGCCTGACTCATCTTCCAATTACTGAGGAAATGGTTTTATCCAGGAAATAACCTACACCATCAAGGCCTTTTCACAAAAGATGCTTTCCTCAGTGTTGTTCCTAGAAAACCATTCAAAGACACTCTCAAAACCAAGATAGGTTAATCTCTTAGAAAGCAAGATTATGGAATTGTGCGGAGAGCTTGCAGGCTCAGGAACACACATTTTCCAGTGGAGCTACCGGGCTGCAGATGAAAACGTGAAATGCCAAGCAGGGAATTGCAACAGAGAGTGTCCCATAGTGAGGCATCTGAAATCCTGCCAGCTGTCAGGGAGGGGTTAGTCTAAAGCAGGCTAACGATCCCCTCTGGATGACCAAGCAGAGAGAAACCTTACCACCCTGCACTCTAACCTCTGCCAGTCCCACAGCCAGAGCAGAGGGCAGCTTGTCCTCCAGTATCCTGGAACTTCCAAGACTGCTTCTGCTCCCTGCCTAGAAGGCATGCAGTATTGACTGTGAAGAAGAGGCACAATACAAAATACAAAAGAAAGGAAATTTCTCTGGGGAAAAGGAATGATTAGTGAAACTGTTGCTTCTGTGGGGCAGCTGCTGGATCCTGTGGGATATCGATGAACAGCCCTTTGTGGATTAGTAGAGAGAACCAGCACTGTTGTGTTATCAAGATAAAACTATTCAGGTGTGAATTTACCGTTCCGTTAAGACATAAAAAACTCCTGACAGCAACTTCTGAACACATCCTATTCTTCTTTCCTCCTCAGAACTGTGGTAGAAAAACAGTTTATTGATCTCTGCTAAGAAATCAAATGTTGTTATAACTCTGAAGGGTGTCCAGTTACAGAGAAAATCGGTGGTAATCGGAAGCTTCGTGCAGACCTCGCATGACCCTGCTCATTCCAGCACAGAAAACTGTTTTTGTCTCACTTCGAAAGAAACCAGACAAACCCTGCGAGGTTACTTATAATCCTGACACCGCTCTCAGATTTGCCATATGCTGGGAACATGCCTTCTTGCCTATTTACAGTATATATCTGAAGGACTTTGTTACAGCCCTGATATTTGGCATATCTTAAGCCTATTTAGAACATCAACACCATCAATCACTTGGTACGGGGCCGAGCAGCTGGATGAACCTTGGCTATCATGTGAAGGCTATTTGTCATCTGGGCAAGTCTGTTTGGCGCATAACACTCCAGTCCCAGAACAATTTTCCCTCTCCAAAAATATTCTCTTTGATTCAGGAAGCACGTGATTAATAACAAACAAGGGCTTAAAGATGGAGGTCAAGGCTGAAACCTTAACCAAACAAGTGCATTGCTTGTTAATGTTTGCCTCAGTCTTCAGATATTCCCTTGAAGAGGACCCTTGGTGAAGAAACGCAAAACTGTTTCTAAGTAACGTGAGATTTGAGAGATCTGCTTGGCCATTGCCACCACAGAGGTTTTTCTCAACTGTGACAATGCTGTTTGTACAAACTGGCAGCCAGACAAGAAATTGCTAGTAGGAACCCACATTTAGGATGAACTGTGCACACATTACATTCCCATTCTCATCAAGACAACTAATACTCAGCATGTCTGACATTTAGGCAATTAGTCCTCTCTTTAAAATAAGAAATATTAGCTGACATATCTTAACCATCTGTGTGAGCCAAAATAAGAGCAAGGGAGTTTACATAAACAGTCTTAGCATGTTTAACAAGCATGTAGCTAATGATTTAATTTTTTAATCCTCAACAATAGAGACTACTGGATATAAGCAAGTGCTGCATCATTTATGCCTGTGCTGTTAATGAAAGACTAGTAATTAGTGGATGACTAACTTCAAAAGAACATGTTGCTTCAATACATGGTGTTGTAAAAGGCAGATTCTCCCCAGCCATCTGCAGAGCCAGAAGGAAAAGGGAAGAGAAAAATATTTTGAGACTTTGCCTTATCAATTGAAGTATTTTGTTTGTATCTTCAGCACCACTTCTTAACCTCTCTTCACCACCTGTCTCCCCATCTTTTCTGTATTTGTTAGTTACCTAATCTTGTTTAGAATGTAAGTAGAGAAGTTTTGTGTGACTGTATTTTTATAAACAGATTCCAACATAGCGCAGTGTAACCTAACATCTGACTTGCTGTGAGGTTTGCTGGGTACAAGGCATAGGCAATGCTTGTGCTTACAGGGATGACCCTGTAAAGCAGTGACAATGCATGCAACACCCAAATTTGTTAGCACTCATTGTTACTAAAGCAGGGTGAGTGACCTTGTCATATTTAACAGTTCTGAGCAGACACAGCAGTGGAGATCCTGAGGGCAAAACCAGAATTTCCATTAGTGATGTAACAATATACTGACATAATTAACCCCTTTTCCACTTCCAATGGCTTGAATAACTGCACAGTCCAGCTGGCAAACTCCCAATGCCTGGAACTTGTGAAGCCAGGATTTGTACAAACAAAAGCCAAAACAGAAGTCGTAAGCGGTCTGTCTCATTTCCAAACAAGTGCAGCATTCAGAGGGGAGTGTGGCTCTAGCCCGGCAGTGCGCATGCTATGGATGCCACCACCTCCATCTTCCAGCACTGCTAGAACAGCAGCAACAGACACAAAGGGTACAAGTAATGGCAAGAAGCAACCCAAGGATTTGGCAAAAAGATGCTCATTTATAACTGCTTTTCACATGGAGCTGAAAACCCTAGGGACTGAAGAGTGAAATATCTTGTTTACAGTTAAATTCCTGATCCACGTAACTAAGCAACACAGCACTGTGGCTCCATAAAATGGAAGCAAAGTTAATTTTTTAACAATGCCACATTACCTTTGTACATCTTGTTCCTGCTCTCCCTCAGGGTCTTACATGAATGAATCAGAAAATTGCTCCCTTATGTTAGGCTTGTGTCTGCACCTGCATTAAATTCATGTCAGAGAGGGGTGGAGGAGGCAAAGTTTGGGAGCACCAATAGCATGGTACTCCTGGATTTCAACTCAGCCTGTCCAACATGACAATTGCCTTTAATAGCTGTTCAAGGCACTACAAGAAATGAGCCTTGCACCAGTGGTGGTCTNGAAAAAAAAAGAAGAATAAAACTAATCTGGGATCTTGTTTAGTTCAATGCCTGTCTCCCGTATGGCTGGTCATCTCCCTGCAGCCAGTCAGGGAAGCAGAGTCCATGCAAATGGGAATTAATTATGTTTACAACATTTTTTGTAAATAGAAGTAGTTTCTGTGCACCAGGCGAATATTTTTGACGGTAGAAAGCTGGAGTTTCAAGCCATTGTATCTGGGGCCTGCGGGTGTCTCAGCGCTGGATTCCTGGACCAATGCCCACAGCCCTGGTCTGGCTTTGGGCCAAATCCAGAGCTGAAAGGGGCTGTTCTCTGGTTCTGGTTTTGGATGTTGCTTCCTTGATTTTGGCACAGGCGAATCAGAATGCAAGCTCAGCCTTGAACCCCAGCATTAGGCTAAACCTAATACGAAACTTCAGCCTGCTTCACATTATTCCTGCTGGTTAATTCCAGCTGTTAAACTTCTCCCCCCACTACCGAGCCAGAGAGTGTTTTGTTGACAAATTTGCCATGCATTTCAAGGAAAGCAGAACCTGGCCAAGGCTTTGGGGTTATATATTTTTTTTCCACTGCAGGAAATGGAAGTGTTGGCAAAAATATTCGCCGTTGTTTAGGATAAGAGAGTGTTTGGACATATCCAGTTTTAAGCGGTCTGCTTAGTCTGATACTCTTGATATATGAGACAGCAAAGAAATATGTCTAGGAGTCTTGGAATGAGGCATCTTTTTTATAAGATGAGTGAAATACACACGAGGATGAAATATTACTTGCATATTACCACCAAAGCTGGTCAAAATTCACTCAATTGACTCCAGATGTGGGTTTCTTCGGCAATTTTAAAGTTAGCACTACTGTAACTAGGTGTGAGGCCAAGGCAAACTACTCTAGTGCTTTATAGCACTTGGAAGCTACAGTAGTTGAATCAAAATATGTTACAAGAGAATCAGTTTCTTTAAGCTTAACAGCAGGAAGGATTTAATATACTGAATACAGCCAACCCATCTTCATTTGAAGGAACATAAAATAAATCCTTACCACATTTGTGACTTATTTTTTGCATAAAGAACCCAGTTCAAGAAGCAGATCTGTGACATTACTTATGCAAGTAGGGCCCTACAACTCGTCACTACCTTTTATTTGCTTTATTTTATTTTATTTTATTGTATTTCCATGAGATTACAACTATGCTTAAGACGACCATGCACCTCCATGCTCTGCTGATGCAGGTCAGTCATCTGAATATTCAAAGCTACTTTTCAGCACTTATTAAGTGCTTAATGAAAGATATTAAGTCTATTTTTTTTCTCTTTTCTTCTGCCTGCTTATTCTCCTTGCAATTAGGTATTCTCTGTAAAAAGCTTCATGAAGGAATCCACTGTAGCCCTCACCAGCAAGATGTTTGACTCATCCTACAGTGATAGTATTGAGTCTTTTAGCATCTTATCTATTCACTAACCACTTACGTTACACTGGCACAGAACATTTCAGTTACTGCCTTCACGTATTTCATTATTAAGCTGTGAGAGTGATCCCATCAGAAAAGGTGAGGAGCCTCTTCAGTGCTTTCCTAATGAACAGCCGATGCTGTCCTGCGCTCCAGCCAGCTCACGTTGCTGGAGCTTAAATGGGCAATGCCCATTATCTGCCATGCTCAATGCAGAGAGGGTTTCCATAGGAACAGATATTCAGATCATCCTAGATCCACTGACACCACTGTAGTGATAAAAGGACAACATTTCCCCTGCAGTTTCAACCAGTTTGGCTTTTTCCACTGCTTGTTATGCTAAAAGCCCCAGCTCCTGGAGCAAAGAGGTTGCCACATTTTCTGAAGTTGGTTTTGTCTGCTTTTTTATTCATTTTAATACAGGAGAGCCCTTGGAAATATGACCCCAGGGCACCCTAAAAAATAAGAAACTGGAAGAGAAAATGATTTATTTTAAAGTAAGAACCTTGGTCTGTGCAAACCAGCCTCCTGACTTTTAATGCTGGCCATATTGCAGTCATGCTAGGCTGGAATGACAGACATGCTCCACTTTTACCATGGAAAAAACTTTCCCTGACTGCAAAGGAAGAAGTAAGATTTGCCACAAAATTGCACACCAATCTAAGTGTTTAAGACTTTCTCTAAACCACTCAAAACTAGCTCCTGTCTGTCTGACATTTCCAATGTGGGCATTTTGCAAGAGGATAATTTTAATATATAATTTAAGGTGGTCAGGTAAGTCTCTTTTACTATATTTCATGTAGTAAAGGTTTAAAAATAAAACCTGAGGTCATTTAGGGGTTTTGACAGACCTTCTGTTGAAATAGTTTTATCAGAAAACTGCCTTAATATGTGTTGATGATGTAAGGACATATCCTCAGCTGGCAAAAATCTGTTTGTAGCTCCACACATGGCAGGGGGGCTTTGCCAAGACACAATAATCTCATGCAAATTTCCCCTGATGATTTTAGAACTCTTTAGTTCTTTAATAAAGCATCACTTTGATAAAAGTTTAGCAGAGACGTGAGTAGCACAGAAAAGAAAAAATGACACTAAAATAGGAGAAAATATTTTACACTTAAGAACCCTTGGCATGCTACACAGTACTATTTGATTAAGTGAAGTTGTAATACAAAGACAAGGATTAATCACACAAAAGAGCAACATAATTAATTGCAAAAGCTAAGGGAGAATTTCAAGAAAGAATGCATCCTTTCATTTAGCTTACAAAAATACAATTAGTAATTATTACTGATTTCCTGGAGAAAGTCCAGAGCAGAATTAAAAATATCTTGAGTCACGGGGAAGTTCATTGGTCCATGGGGACAGACATGCTGGGCTGAGGGAAGCTTATATTTGTTCAGCAAACTTCTTGTTTTTAAAATGATCTGTGCTGAATTACATATCAGGACACCCATGACTGGGTCTGTGCCAGGACTGGGGAACTCCTATTTTTAAATGCCCATTATCTATTTTAGGTAAAAAGTGAATCAGATAAAAAGTGAATCAGATTTCTGCCTGAAAATTTTGTAAGAGCTGCTGTTACAAGTAATACTTAAAGGTCATTGTAATCCAGAAAAATCGTTACAAGCAATCAGAAAAGCCATGAGCAGATCAGTTTTATCTAAATCATTTTAGCTCACATGGGGCAAATTGACGCATTTCAGAGGAACAATATCCTTTAAAAATTTATCTACCCGGGATCATCTGATCAGCCTTTGCATTTGTTCCAGGCTGCATACACATGAATTCTGTTCAGCCACAGGCATCAAAGCAAAACTTGTAGTTGGTGTTACCCGTGCAGGGGGCTTGTTTCATTCCTCCTTTCCTGGGACAGAAACAGCTCCTGCACAGGAGCTGCTGCCTCTGCACGAATGTGGGAGGATGCCACAAACACAGAATCATCACATATCTAAAACACACCTTTTTAAAGACAAAAACCTCCCACAAAGGCATTTGGCTCTCTATCTCCATACTTGCTTGCAGCCTTTACTTCCACAGGGTCTATTCAGCAGCCCCTGGGGTCAGCAGTTTTCCAGTCGACTTTGATAGGAATTGAATCATACCATAATAATGTGCCTGAGGATGACCAGCAAATTGTCCAGCCTAGCATCTCAGATTCATGCAAAATGCTCAGGATGAAAAATTATTTTCTGTGGAAATTAGCGGGGAAAAATCAATTGACGTCAGCTAAAAATCCGATCAGGCAGTTTCCAAGTGCATGGAATATGCCTACAGAACCACACTGGTGTAAACACGAACAGATTCAGATAAAAAAGCAGTTAGTCTGGGTACACTGAGATTGAAATGGAATTATCCCAATTGCCTGGACTTTCAAGCCAAGCTAGATGTGAGTTAACTTCCAGGCTTGCTTCAGACACTGTCTACCTTCAAAGTCACTCCCAGACAATTCTGTTTCTAATGGTATATCTCTATTACACTATTAAAAAAGAAATTAGCGCCAAACTTGATCCTAAATTCCTATTGAAGCTTGGCCCACTGGTTACAAAGAGCTAGACTGTGGTCTATAGCCCTGATGTTCTGCTGCTGAGAGATGCCCTCTGCTTGAGAGATCCTTGATGGAAGCAGAGCCAGCACAGTCAGACATGTATCATTGAATCCCACACAGACCAACAGAAGGGACAGGCAGGGGGAGAAAAGGGAGCAGGAACAAATTATTTCGGGGGCTATTCCCTAATGGGAGCAATCTGAGGAAGCCTAAGCTTGTTCTAGCCTACCCTTTGGGTAAACACGGCATAGGACAATCCCCAAAACCTGGCAACCACAAACACCTCCATATGCACCTTTCCCACTGAGTGCGGTCCAATTTGGTGTTACCCAAAATTCTTCAGCTACATTATTTTATTTCACTGTAGCCAAGCATCTTCCTTTGCTTGCTTTCTATGCTGCTGTTGAATACAGGAAAAAATTGTACATCTTCTGTGATCTCTCCAGAAGGATGTTGTTCTGGAATAGCAAAATTGATGTAATTATTTTTTTCAGGTGAAGAACAGATGTGGTAGCTGTAAAGTCATCTTAGCAAATGCCTATGTGAAGTGGCACTGATGAAAACACAAAGTACTGAGCAATGAACTGCTTCATATAGAAATTGTCAGGGAGATTCCTGTACTTACAGGGAGGTGGACTGTGTGTTCTAATAGATCTTTTCCATCTCAGTTTTTTATCACTATGATTCATGCTAATTGTTAGTAGGAAATCACTTAGTGTCAGTAATAGAGGTGACACATTCATTTCTTTTTAGTCATTGCACATATATTGTATTTGAGGTGAAAGAAAGGGTTTATTTCTCTTCTCCTTTCCCCAGAAACATGTTTGGATTTCATGCATAAATAGTCTTTCTTCCCTTAATCTGATTCACATGACAGTATGTATTTGCATAAAGCTTCTTCTTGGGAAAACCATTCAAACCTTTATCTAGAGAGAGTAGACATGTCGCAGAATTATGTCCTGCTTTACAAGACAGCTTCTTTTTTTCCTTTTTCTGATGCATTATTTGTAGCATATGCTAATTTATTATAATGGTTATTAAGAGCACAAGGCCTTGCCTTTCAGCTTTCCACATTTCCCCAGGCATACCCTAACATTCCTCTCTTTTCAGCTGTGCTCATCTTCTCCTGTCAGGAAGTAAAGAACAATTAATGTAGGTAAAAATGTTCACACCAACCCACTCATTATTTGTTGTGGCTACAGCTCCAGTGTACTTTGTGCTTTCTAGACATCCAAGCTGGATCTGCCCCAGCAAGAACGTGAATTGTAACATACCATAAAGCTGCTCATTTTTACCACACCACCTGTGGTTGGTCAGTATTGTATTGTCAGAGGGTCAGTACTGTATTTTAGCCTAAAATCTATTTCTGGGCCAAATAAAGCTCAGATTCAGACCTGGCACTTTAACCTCTTCCAATCTCTGCTTCAGAGATACTCACCAGTTGAGAGGGGATGAGGAGTTAAACCAGGATACCAATTGCTCCTGCTGGCTTTCTGCCATCTTGAGTTAAAGTCTTACATCTGGTTGCTCTACTCAAGAGCCCTCTAGTCCAGGAGTGAAGAACAGTCTCCCTTTTAGCTTCAAACACAGCCAGTTCCCTAACCAAGAAGGAAGGTTTCAAACTCCCATCCTACCTCCTTCCTAAATTCCATGTGGAAAAGCTCCTACCTGAGGGGGAGTCCATTCTCTAAAGGTTTGAGCTGCTGTTAAGTCAACAGAATCATACTGGGATAAAGCTATGGCCTGACTCTCTCTCTGGCTTCCATTTTGGCCCCTTTTTAGTTCTGGGATTCACAGCAATATCATTCTGAACTCTGACAAGATGTAGTGCATGTAATAACTCATTTTTGTGGCTATGTAACTGAAGAAAAAGAGACCCAGTCTATGAAATCTCAGTTTTGAAAAAGTGTAACCTAGATATACATCAATAATCTAGATATAAATTATTATAGATTACATATAGATTCTATAGATTATTATAATCTTTATAATCTGGATATATTTTATGGCTTTTAAAAGATGATAAAATTGCACTGGACATTTTTATGAAGCCAAGTTTCTTTTGTCCCAATCCTGAAATAAAAGTTTGAACAAAGCCAGTATCAATATTTTTCCTCTTGATAAAATATTATATATTTTAGAAAGCCAAAATCCATAAAAAATTCACTAAGATGTTACTTTCCATGGAGTCACAAAGTCTCAAGTTGAAACAATATTTACTATCATAACTGAATTTTAAAGTGTCTTCTTGGGAAAGGGAAATATAGATAGATGTTATATCAACATTAAATCAACAGTTAGAGTAGATTAACATCCATTCAACAGAGAGCTGGAATTGTGTCAAAGGGTTTGGTGACACCATAAACCACAAAAGCACAAGTCAATTATCCTCTCCTATGGCAAGATTTGGAATTTGCAGCTCAGCTGAAGTGGCTCTTGGTGAATTAACAGAGCAATAAACAGCAATACATCACTGTGCGCATGTTTAGATACCCGCATAAAATAATTTCAGAGCAGTCAGAGGGATGCAGGTAGGTATTTTCCAATGAAATGAATGAAGTTAATGCTCTAAATCCAGTTGTCAGTATATTAAAATCACAGTTATTTTTACATCAAGTATTGCTCTGAGATAATTTTTAACAGTAATGGTTTCCAGAATGGGGCCCCGTATTTTCAAAATGCAGCAACAGTCCTTAATTATCAGGCTTATTTAAAGTGCATGCAAACTAAAGAAGGTGAAGGTTAAATATTATGTTCAAAATTTAGTAATTGGGAAATGAATCCTTTAAAGAGGCAGAAATGATTCAGTGGGAGGCAAGTATTGTCCTTCTGCTGCTCAGTGAAACCTTTCCATTCCTAATTATTCTAGGTTGAGTAATATGCTGCGAAAAGGAGAAACTATTATGTGTGTGCAGATCCAATTAATTTCTTAAGGAAAGTGGTTTGTCTCATCTCCAAACAAGTGCTTTCTCAAGACAAGGAGAAGCAAGGTAAATCAGAGAATTCCTCCATTATGAACAAATAGCCATTGCAGTTTACAATTCAGAATCAATTTGGTACCCAACATACTGCAGTACTGAGATGTATCTCCTTGGCTGATGGAGATGATCACCCACAGGAAGACTTCATTTTGCTTTTTGTATCTGGAGAGCTGTCATTACCACAAAACAACCGCAATGCTGTGCTGCTTGGACAGACCTAAGGGCCTGTCTGTGATCGAGTTATTCCGCTCAGCAAAGAGAGACACAAACACACACACGTTTTGAAAGAGCAAGCACTCACAGCACTTACCACACTTCCAGCTGCCTTACACCCCATGGGTCTTCCACTCTCTAATGAACCTGGGGGTTCATTTGGTGCCTGCAGTGTATTCTGTCATAGACTCCCATGCACAGCATGCACAGATTCCTCAGTAAGGAGTTCTCTCCTTCCGCATCCTCACAGTCCCATTCTAACTTAATCCAAGTCCTAAAGAGAAATTAGATGAAGGAAAGAGAGGAAAAATTCACCAAAAAGGGAACTCCTGATACATACCTCAGACATATTCCTTTGTATCTCCTGTAGTGAACCATGTACCCAGCCCTTACGTATAAAGAGCTCTCTTATTATAAGCAAGCAGCTTTCCCACGGGAGCGGGGGCTGCAAGGCTCAGGCTGGATTTCACCCCATCCACTTGAATTTCTCTCCTGTTTTTTCTGTCGCTACGGCCTGCACAATTGAAAAAGATGATGTACAGGAGAGAGAGTGCCAAAGAAAGGAAGAGCTACTGGATGTAACCCCTTTTTCTTCCATCTGCAGAAGATCTGCACAATATCCATTTAAGGAGTGTGTATGTCTACATGTTGTTCTCAGTCTGTCTACAATGCCTATTCCACAGGGTAAGATCCTGTGGCTGAGAGACATCTAGGAGATGGTGACAACACCAGGCCATCCCTAAATTTTTGTTTTATCACAGTATATTCCTCTCTATCCTTTGGTATTAATTTATTGTCAAATTTAGAAAAAAAGAAATACCTGAACCAAAAATTTCTCAGTTTAAGAGTTCAAACTAGTCCCTCAATGGGACTGAAATATACCACATCCTAAGGAACAAAGTCTCGGAGAGTGGCATACACAAGGGCAAACACTGGCAAAGGAATGGAGAGATCACCTTTACTCTTTGTACTGTTCTGACTTCATTGTTGCAGTTCTTCCTGCAAAATCCCTGCTGTGGAAAGAGTCTTCTGCTTTTGGTGTTCTGTGATTAACAGAAGAAAAGTGTGGCAATGAAAGACATGAATCTCCTGCTGCCCAAACTGCTTTTCCACTCTGTCTTCATATCCAAACCCACTCCAAACTGCATTTTTATTCGTTCTGTCCCGTACATGAAGTCAGACTGAAGTTCATTTGCAGAATGGTTTGAGTAACCTCTGCTCTAAAGCATAGAGGGACCAAAACACCAGTACACTATTAAGAGACTTGCCTGTTCTTTGCTAAAGGAGGACCGGGGAACAGTGTCTGGAAAAGGTCAGCTGAAATGAGCAATGTGACAGTGAGCCTCAGAAATCTGTGGATAAGCCCCTATAGCCATAGCCATAGAATAATGGCAACACCCTAGCAAACCCTAAAGATTGTTCTTCTCACAAATACAGATCTGCTATACCAGGAGAGCACTGTCTGCTGAGACTGCTTGTGCTGCAAGAGGGCACTGAACTTTGGTGTACCTGTCCTAGAGGTCTCCCAAAGCTCACAAAATGAACCTGTAGCTAACAAAAATCACATAAACCTGTGTTAGTGACCAAAGTTAGGACTTGGGTTTCTGGGGTGAAGAATGGCTGCTTTTTCTTGCTAAGATCACTAACAGCTGAAGAAATCCAACAACCTTTTTTAATGAGCCCCTTAGAGCTTGTAAAATGGTATTAGCTATTATCATAGTTAATATTGCTTGATGTGGAAATATAAACTTGGGAAAACAAGTACTAAAACATTTGTGTAAATGTAACTCCTGACATTTATGTTTATTAATTTGCTTTTGAGCCGTTTTCCATATTAAAAAAGAGATTGATTACTCTGAACGTGGAAAATACCACGTTGTCACTAATATATTTTATTTAATTACAAAAGCAATAGAAAGAGGGTTTTAATATAATTCTCCTGCACGATTCAGTATGCAAGATTTTTTAAAAATCTAACACACACTTGACAAGAAACAGATATGTTGAAAGACATCAATAAATGTACTGATTAAGAGTTTGAGACACTTACTTTAAAAATGTGGAGCAAAGGCTGACTATTCTAATTACCTGAGACATGTGACGTCAATTGTCCTTAATACTTTAAGAATGACAGATTACAAATGAATAGATATTAGGGCTTTCTGCTCTGTTGCTTGCTGAAGAATCTGTTGAAGGACAAGTACTTGGATATGTCACCTTGTGTCTGGGGAGGGGAGGGGAGGGGAGTAGAGAAGAATGAAAGGATGATGATGGGAAAAGTGAGATTATCTCAGTGTTGCATTCTTTCCTAAATCCAAAGTGGGAACTGATTCTCGAAGAGAAAACAATGCTTTGTGTTTTTCAATTAGAAATACTTAAAGGTATATGCAGCTAAGCTCCAAGCATTAGCTTCCCTTCACAGCTCTGAGGAGTGCTAAGAAACTGCACAGACCATATTTCCCATATAAATAAAAAGAAGAATTAATTCTCTTTAGTGCTGGCCATGGCCTGCTGACCAAGTTGTTTCAAAACAACTTTCAAAAGTTGTAGCTGCTTTCAAAAGGCTCAAAACAAGGACTACACTTCTAATGATGTTAATACAAACTCTCAGTTAAATAAAGATTATGTCTTTTTTGTAAGCCAGTCTGTGAGCATCTTTGCCCTCAAACAGAAAAGGCATACCTGGGATCCAACCCTGCTCCTCTACAGTGAGGAAGAGTATGGATTGAGGTTAGCAAGTGTGGCGTTTCCTTAAAGTAATGATTTTTACATGGAAACAGACTGTGAGAATTACAGTGTGATGCCAGAATTAGGACAGCCATCTAGTGTACATCTCCTGCCTCAAATAAGCCATAATTTGTTTCTTCCAGCACATAAGCCTGGCAGGGACCCTCTGCTGTTGCATTTTATGCACAGCCACAGGAGGCAAAGAACACCCAGCAGAAGTCACACAGCGAACACAGCAAGTGCTATGGCCCAGGAGGTCCTCTCAGGACAGCTACCACAAACAGCTGCAGCCCATGCCAGGGCACAGGGTGACAGCCTCCCCTGGCACAAGGTCCCATGGCAACGGGGCTGGAGTTGACCTGAATAACACAGCCCGGTCTTTGCCCCTCTGTGACAGACAAGGGGTGTGGGGCTCCCAGTGACCAGGGCTCACGCATGAACGCCTTCCTGCCACTCTTGACACAACCTCATTGAAACTGCTGACCTCGCCAGGGAGGTATTTATGACATGTTCATTACCCAGAGTCTGAACACCTGGAAGAGAAAAGCCTCTGGATTCTATTACCAATCCTCTAAGTTGTCCTGTTTCACTAATTACTTTTAATTCTCATTTATTACAAATAATACGGCTATTTCTCTGCCCATCTTTCTTTCTGCACAAAATGCAACATAGAAAAATTATTTACTCAAAGTCACCAAGTAAGAAAATGAGGCAATATTTCTCTTCAATTCCACAAGAAAGAAAATTGCTTTAAAAATGCTTTATGCATAAAATAATAATGTTTATTTATGTAAATACATATTGGCATCTATTGTCACCAACACAATTAACATTCCTTTTCCAGGGAATAATTCACAGGCAGTAACTGAATACAAATTGCAGCTCTTGAGAAGAAAGATTTCAACAAACACATATAGCAATGCCCCTAAATGTATCATAATGGTTAAGAAACACAACAAAACCAATAAACCACTGATGGCCATTATAAATTCAGCAGTGGATCAGTTAATATCACAGTCCTCTGAACACATTTACCCTGCTTGGATTTTAGCAACACAGCCGCCCTTGTAGATACAAAATGCCAGTTAAATAGAGGCCTGTTCTCCTGTGGCTTTCCCAGAATTTAACCCAAGATGAACTCCAGCTAGTATATCTATGCTGTTATCTGGTACAAATACCCACACTGCACATGAGACTGATGATTAATGTTTCTGTAAGGGTTTTTTTGCAGAAAGACCAATCCCTTTGGAGTGAAGAAAGTAAAAAAGCAGCAGACAAAAGGCACATATTTTAAAGCCTCAAAGCATGGATTCCTTATTATTTCTCCCATGATAAGCTTAGAAAAAATTGTGGGTAGCAGCAGTGCCCAAAAAATTCATATTAAAAATTTTAAATAAGTGGTTTTGCTGAGAAATACTTCTTAGAAATACTCAAAAAAAGAGGACTCAACATTATTTAATGGTGTTCTCCTGAAAGCTTATAAGGTAAGAGAGAAGGGTGAAATTTAAAGGCAACAGGACAGTACCCTCTGCCAGGACCAGAAAATAAATTGAAAGGAGCCCTATAAAACACTTACTTATAACATGAAATCAGTGAAGAGGTAGAAATTGAACTGGAGAATTGACTTGTCATCCTCTCACTTTATTCCCTCCTTGAAAACAATCATAAAAATTTGAAGCAATTTGGCGCAATGGCCCGTTCTCCTGTTAAACACCTTAATGCATTTCATTTCTTCTAGTTATTCTTAAGTGCTTCATTAGACAAACAATTATATGATTCATGCACATCTAGGATAGAAAATATTTTAGTGAACTATTACAATTCTTGACTCCACATTCTTATGGTCAAAACCACAGGGAGACAAGACAAATGTACCTGTAAAACCACACAAAGCTTTTCATTTTCCCTAAGGTATAAGAACTAGATGTAATTACAATTAAACCTTTACTTTAATGAAAATATTTTCATACGACTTCTGTCCAGATGTGACAAACTCATCCGTATTTCAAGGACTTGGTGAAATAAGAGTTCTGATACAACTGAAAGACTTTAAGAGACTGAGCCTACAGAAAACAAGGTAACTTCCTCCAACAAAAAGCATCACAATGTGGCTTTTCAGAGAGGAAAATCCCAGCTTGAAGATGTTCCAAAGCACATTTGCTCCCAAGAGTGCTTGCTAAAGGAAAGAAAATACAAAAGGAAGAATATTGCAAAAAAGAAGAAAATCCACCTAACTCAAACCACAGCCATTTTCTTGTCTGATAAGTCCAAAGCCAGGTGGCTAGAATAAAAGATTGGTGTTTATCTGTTAGAAGATCTGGGGCTGATTCATTCTATTTACTGCAAGCTCACCTGTGAGGCTTTATAGGTGCCTTGGGGGAAAAAGCTCAGCAGGGGTTAACTTCTTGTTGTGGGGGAAGAAAGGAGAGGTGAGATTTGAGTTTTAATTGGTGCAAGGGGAAATCCCCTCTCTTTTATATACCTGGTTCAGAGAAAAACACAGGTAATAACAATAATAAAAAAAAAGTCTTAGGACAGGAGCACAAATCTTTAAACATTTCCAGGTCATCTTGGAGGTGGGGGAAGGGAGTTATCATTATAAAAGCTTCCCCTGAGGTTCAGTAGGGAACTCAGTTGTGAGATTGTAGGAAGCTTTAACTTGTGTGAAATCTGTGAGTTTATTGCTTGAATTAACTCTGAGCTGAGGAATAAAGTATACTTAATGCACTTTTAAAGCACTGTTTTACTTCCCCGTTTGTTTCTATAAAAGGATGCTTTCCAAGATGATCTGTGCAGTGTATTTGTCCCTCTGGGTTTTACCTTAATTTGCTTGCTTGAGCCAGAACTAAGAAACTTGAATATCTGGTCCCAAAAATTATTCTTTCATTGTGTACCACTGTCACTTCTGTCTTGCTTTCCATTTAAAAGATTCCAGCTTCCAAGATTGCAGTTTTCAGGCACTAGAAACCTAAAATGGCGATGCTTCTCTACAGTGTAGTAACTGCAAAGATAAAAGAAATCAGTTTAAAAACCCAGAACGGTTGTTTTAGTCCAATTTGCAGTTATGTGGGATAAAACAGCAGCCTGTTTGAAACTAAAAGTGAGAACAGAAAACCCCCTAACTTTTACATATGGCTGCAAGGCAGTTTATTTTGAGCAAAAACCCTCTAAAGCTATTCCAAAACGACTTGCTTGTAGAGGCAAGGTTTTTCTATAGCAGCAGGCATGTTGAGGTGTGTTGCCCTCTGCTCTGCAGGGTTAGCAGATCTGCTCCCACCAGCCCCCTTGCCCATCAGCTGCCAAAGGCCACCTCAGATAGCACAGCAGCAGAAGGTGGTGCCACACTTCACTGCTTTTATGTCAGAGAAAAAGACATTTTCATGTCCTCCCCCATGGGTTTCTTCACTGTCTGAAAAAATACCTGAAGGATTATATTACACCTTCTGGACAATTTGATCAGGAAACACTGTTGGCAAATAATAATGTTTTATATTTGCAAATTTGCCTTTTTTTTTCCTGCATCTAGCTCCTTGTTAGGGTAGGCAGCTACCTACTTGGTCTACCCTAAAGCTGGTCCTGGCAAATGCTGTGTTGTATTCCAACTGAGCCTGTAAAGTTTACAGAATAACAGGGCTGCTTTAATGTGGCAAATGGAAGGGCCGGAGATAGGCCAAAATTACTTTGACATTTAAAAAGTCCAGCCTCTTTTGCTTTACACTTTCACTTAGTGCTGGAGTTGAGAAACACTTAGAAAAATAAAGCTTTACAGTTTCCTGTTAAATCTAACTATTTCACACTGTGTAATTAATTGTGCCCTTGCTCTTTCAATCCTCTCAAACTGAAATTAATAACATTGTGGGAAGCCATGACTTTTACAAAGCTGTGTAGTTTAAAAACTGGGAAGAAACACTGATTCAAAGAACAAAGTGAGAGAAACATAATAAACATTCTGTCTGGGGAAGAAATGAGCCTGTTTCTTCATCTCTTGTCAGCTGGAGTCTCTGAATTCCCCCACCTCGGTACATCTCATGAAGTGAGTAATTTGAAGTAGATGACTTGTGCATGTACAGTACGGCAACATGGAAATCTTCTGGCTCCACAGCACTTATGTACCTTTATCTGTTATGCTCTCTCAGCTGCACACGATGCAAAAAAAAATACCCAGTTTAACCTTACATCTCATTTAATATCCAGGATCAACTGATGGTGGAAAATGGGGGACTGAAGTTATGGAAAACTGGGGACTGAAGTTATTTGTCCTTAGTCCATTTATTCATTTCACAGAGCAGGACAAGTAGCTGCATGCTGTTGATTTTACTATTCTGTAACTCAAAAAGGAAATTTTACTGTGTTTTTTTCTTACTATTTTCCTGCAGTCTGGCCTGACCTGAGCCACACAGCTGCTGGCAACAGTGCAAGGCCAAGCAGTGGGATAAAACACGGATGGCAAACGTTCTTGCCACTGTTTCCCACACAGGTCCTACTACGTCTCTCCTTCGGGGTCATTCTGTCTCTGGAGGCACATGCCATCCTGCCCATAAAGGTAACAAAGAAAGTTCATTGCTGCAGTGTCAGATCAAAACCAACATGAACCCTAAAGGTCAGAAGGGCGACAACTGCACAGAGCTGGCCGTGATAACTTTATCACACTGTAGAAGGATCAAACAGTATAATCCTAATTTAAATGCCTGGTGTCTGACCCTTTTATTTCCTAATGAAGCAAACAAGAAAATAAAAGTAAAGGAGCCTGAAGTTTCTGGAGAATGTGGGCATGCCAATAAAATATTCATAGAACCAAAGATAAACCTTGCATGAAGAAGGTATGAAAGAAGTTAGAAGTTTTACCACCAGCTCTGGTGGTAGCAGCTGTGTCTGCATTGGGGCAGGACAAGACGCAGTTGTTTTTATCCCAGGGCCAACTAAGCAAGGACTCAGAGTCCAACCAGCTTCCTCCAAGAAGCCCTGGAGAGCTACACCCAGTGCTTCCCACCAGGAGGACTGGAACATGGCCACTGCTGTCACGGATACGGGCATGGGGTTTTTCACATCAGTGGCTTTGCTGGTGCCAGTGGATTATGGCGCTGAGCGGGGATGAGATCTCCTGTCACTACCTGGAGCTCTGCACCCAACTGAAGTGATTTTTCCCGGCATCTGCCTGTGTGTTGAGTCAAACCCACCTGCAAACTTAAAGCAGAAAAATGTAGCTAATAATCAAACAAATCCTTTCAAAGAGACTGGAGGGCAGGAAGAAGGAATAACTGCAATACGAATAACAGGAAAGAGAAGAACGATTTGGCTGAGATCTAAAAAGGACTTCTGAGACGAGTATTTGCTGTGCCTGGTAGTTAAGTATCTGGCTGCCTACATGGGTTTATTACCCTGAGTTAAGTGTTGAGGGTCTTCACAGAGGATAGGGCCTTAGTTGCTCAGAAAAATTAAAGTTAAAAGTAGCTGCTCAGCTCCTGGGAATAAAGTCCTAAAAGCCACCAGTTGGAGGAGAGAACTACCAAACCTAAAGTAGTAGAAAAGGCCACTATTTCTAACTTGTAAAGAGAACAAATTCTACCAGAGCAATTCTCACTCTTTTCTCCATCTACAAATATACTGGACACCCTTATATTGATTTGAACGTGCCTGTGGAGAACACTAACCTGGATTTAACCAAAGCTGTTTCCAAATTGCAGGTAAAAAAAATGCAGAAAGAAATGTTGATCTGCCTCCTCCATTTGTTGTTCTTTAAATGAGGCATGAGCCTGCTTCTAATGAGTAACTTGAGAGACAAAAGGAGGTCTCTTAGCTTAGGTGGGAAATTCCCAGGAATTCAGGAGCAAAATCCTGCTTTTCAATGAGGTGAAACTATTTTCTGAATTTTTACCCCAAGATAGAGTAACTCATACATTAAAAGTCTGTATCACTTAGGGAATCAAATCACTTGCTACAGCTCCTGGAGTAATTTCCCAAAACAAAATATATTGTCTTTTCCATTTAAAAAAATTTAAGATACTCAACACAGATGCCATGCTAAGGGAATTCTTGTTTGCAACAACAGTAAGAACATAGTGAGATCCAAAATACTCCATGTGGTAACATACAGAAAAACAAAACCTCTGTTCCTCAGATGTTTTGATCTTTCGGACAGAAAAATAGTTAACACAAATCATTATGCTTTAGCTCACTGATTAACTTCTCAGAGACCTCCAAAACTCCATGCACCAGGAGTCCATTTATGCACTGCACCAGCTTTTGCTGTTTCCTTTTTCCCTGTCTTTCAGAGTGATCCCTATGTACCTTAATTCTCACACGTCTTTTCTAAAAACCCATTGTGTGGGAATATTCTGGGGCAGGATGTACTTGCTACTTTGAAACAGGGATTGAACAGACAATGCCCCATTGCTGTTGTCTTGGCAATACTTCATTATCATTACAGAAAAAATAGGTTTATTGGATGTCTAATAGTCATTGCTACTGTTAATAATACTATTAACATATTTTTATGTCGGCTATTGTTGTTTATACTATCCTAATAAAATCTTAATGTGTAAATTAATAAAGTAAAAATGTACACTGTTATACAGCACTCCCTTTCAGCTTCATTTCTCTTGGTTGCTCTTTACCTGCTGGGGGGACACAGACAAAGGATATGGCAGGGACAAAATATATTTCTGAGGTGAGAAAATCCTTCCCCATTGGAAGAATTCTTTGTCACAGCTGGCTGTAGTAGAAGACACCTGAACTCAAACAGTTAGGACATATTCAAGGAAGTCCTGTATTTCAAGCTTTCTGAGTAGTGTTATGGTGTTATTTTCTGACCTGCAGGACATTTATGGGCTCAAATGTGGACACACAAGTTGTTTTAATCACAGGAGTACCATGAGAAGCATGTGCAGGAACGTTTCCATAGCGTCACTTTCTACACTGCCTTGTAGCTGCTCTCATTTTCTGAACAGAAGCCAGCTGAGGGTAAGCACCTTCCCATCTTACTTCTCATGAAAAAGATATTCCTCAGCAGTAATCTCAATTTTTTTTTTTTGGTTTTTTTTGGGGTTTTTATTTGTTGTTTTTTTTTTTTTTAGTGTGAAATCCTGAAAACTCTTTCCAGGGAAAAAGGGGATCAGGCTGAAACCCATTGACAGTAAGACTGCCTTTCACAGGACTTTTTGTAGAGTCCCTCTCTCTTCTCATTCCAGACCGTCTCAGACAATGGGTTGAAAAACATTGCTCTGAAGTTAGTTTCCAAATGACAACATAAAGCAATGAAACAGAAATACCTCTGGCATTACTGTACTACCTTAGACTATTTTAGAACTACAGGGAAAAATGATGATTCATCTAAGAAGGAAAAGGTAAAGTTGCTACATAGGGACATAACCTCATATTTTTACAGAAAGTGTAATCGAGTCGTAATCAATTAGGCAATTCAAAAGCCTGTAGTGAATTAAAGATACTATTTCTTTGTAGTTGCATAATGCTTGGAAAAATGATTTCTTAGAGACAAGACAGCAAATGGTTAACCCGGGTTACTGTGCTGTGTTCCCTGACAATCCTCAGGTGAGTTTGAGTTTTTGAAGCAATTTTACTTTTTGCTGTGTTGTTCTTTAGGTGTGAGAATCAAAGTTGCGCAATTCTAAAGTTATAGGTGTGAGGATCAACTCCTTGTATCCTTCCTTACCCTCATAAACAGGCACCAGATTGAGATGGGTTGGTGACCATTTTATTTTGGTAATTTTGTTAACAGTCTTACAGGAAAAGTGTGGGGGTTTGAAAGTGTGCTTTGGGGATTTAGACACTTTCTTCCTTCTGTGGCATTATATGGGTAATTTGGTGGTATCTTGGAGCATAAAACAATTGGCTGTGGATTTGTAATGAGCTGGTTATCTTATTTCCCTTTGCAAATCAAATTAAAGAAACAAACTGGGAAATGCTCTGTTTGAAGGATGGGTGGTTTTTTTTCAGGGATGGCAAACAGACAAAGTAGATAAAAGCTGATATTAGCATTCCTACATTTGTTTCCTGTGACTATAGACATTATAGACATTAACCTGTTTAATATGAATACTGTCTCTATAGCCCTCACAAAATGCTGGTAATAAGAGCTAAACCGTGCTGTATTTCATTTCATTCCCGCTGATAGCATTTATCAGCAAAATCTGGATTTAAAAACCCCCAAAATATGCAATTTAAGCCTCATCATAACTGGACTGCTGAGGAGGAAAGTGAGGGGATTATCTGGAGCCTGGAAGCACAAATATAAGAGTGTATTGTCAGCATGGGCTATAGGCCTTTTAGCAAATGGTAGTGTAAGCTTCAGCTGACAGGCCTTTTCACAACTGACAGATGAAAATATGAAACTTAAATTCTTCATGACAGATAGCTGTGCTGAATGAAGAGGCCAATGGGACAGTGCTGGGCTGGGGGCGAGAGTGACAAATACAGGCCCAGTGTCTACAGCGCGGGATGACTCTTTGTAACTCACACGCAATTCATTCCTCAAGTCTCTCCCATTTTGCCAAGCAAACTGTTATAGCAGACTGGGGTTTTTTTCCCTCTCTTTTTCTTTCAGATCAACATCCTTTTTTAGTAGATGAATGCCAAGTCATAAAAGACGGGGGTGGAAGATTAAATTTAATATGCAGGCATGAAAGATGTTTCCTGGATGCTTCTCCATTGGACTTTTCCACCCAAGCTAACACACTGCTATTGTAGGAAGCTTATTCACTAGTTTATGAACTATGCTTGATCCTCAGTGATGCAAAGCTTTGTCAAAAATTTTTAGAACTGTGTTTTGAAATGACAGCTTCTTTCTGTCAGCACCCCACCTCTCCAGCCCTGCCTGCTCATATGGTTTCATTCCCAGCCAGGATGCTCCTCGGTGCAGGATGGGACTCCTGGCATGAGATGGAGGTCCTGGGAGTACAGCCCAGCCCAGGCCCTGCCTCCAGATGTGGCTCTGTAGCAGGAAAAGCACAGGGAAATGTTCTGTGCAGTCAGAGGGGCCCCGGACACCTTCACTTGTGGAGCCCCAGTCCTGCTGCAGCTCTCTCATGGCTCCACCAGTGGTGCCTGCAGCACCTGCCCACAGGGAGGTCACGCTCCCATGGCCCCAAGAGACTCCTGAGGTGCAGCTGCCACCTGTGGACAAGCAGCTCCTGCAGATGTTGCTACCTCATCTGCCAGCACCAGTTTCAAGCTAGTCTCCTTCAAGCCATGCTCTGTCCGAGACGTGGCCTGTATGGTTGCCAGACGGTTTCCTGGCAGGAAAGCTCCTGGCTTGGTGTCCTGCAGGGCATCACACCGGATGATGGCAAAGGTCTCCTCTGGCCTTCAGGAAAAAGAAGAAAACACCCAGGCATGTTTTGTTGGTTTGTTTGCTTCTCCTTTGCAGAGGGAAGTGCCCAGCTATGGAGCTGTTATGGTCTCCCCTGTGTTTTCAGCCTCGTTACTGGGCTATAAAAAGGGGCGAGGGGAGCCAAAAATAACAACACACAGTATGGCCTCTGGCCAATCCCAGAGTCATTACCTCCACAGAGTTCCCTCTGAAGTCAATGGACTGTAGGATACAATCCGTAGTATTTGTCTTCTTTTATACAATTTGTAATTATCAATACAAAAAACCAGAAAGCCCTAAGGTAATATGTTAATTCTTACCAGATGTACTGTATGTATCCTTATATGCTAGAAGCCTGGCAGGACTGCAATGTCACAACAGACATTTACTGAAGTACCTGGGGAAATGTAACAAAAAGTGTTAGTAGAAAATGGTCTTTCAGCTAAATTACCTAATATATTTGCTAATGGTATCTGATTTAAAAGCCATAAAAATACTAAGTTAAAAGCACATTAGAAGATGTGGTATATTTATAAGTGTTTGTCACCTTGGCAACAAAAGAGAAATTCCAAATCTAACACTAGCTTTCATGGGCCAAGACCTTTGAAAATTGATAAATACCTATTCTTTATAGCAATGATCTTCTCTCAGTGAAGAAATACCCCACTGTAAAAGGAAGTTCTTCATTGCATAACAAGATTCGTGATAGCTTTCAGCTATGGTTTTGCCCTGTCTGCCCACTGTGGTATAATTTATGAAGTCTTGACAATGAAAACAATACGTTTGTAACTACAGTAAAGCACTGATCTTTTTTGTACCCTTTTTGTAACTTTGAACCCAAATTTCCTTTATACAAACCAGGTTTCGTAGCATCTTTCTGAGCTCTAACCTGGCCTGGGTCAGTTTGCAGATCTATAGCTCTGCTCTGATGGCTGTGGTGGGGGCTCTTTTCTCTTGCCTTTGAATATCTCTGCCACAGGCACTAAACTATGCATGCCTTGATAAATGTAGTACCAGTTTCAGCTCTGCCTTCCTACATAATATATGGTCCCATAAAACTGCACTTTAAGACTAAAAGGAAAGCTATTTGCTCACTTGTAATGCAAATGCTTCCAGTATATTACCTCTGCATACAAGTGAGTATAGATCCTTATTATGTTAATTCTCAAAGCTCCACCGGTTTGCCCGTGAAGATCATAGGGACAGATCTACACAAAGAATTAACAGTAACCAAAAAGAAATTCATGCTGTCCAGTGGACCCCTCCAACACTGCAAAGCTCTGTTCTGTGTGACGGCAACAAATTTCCCTGATGAACAGGGAGTCAAATTAACCAAAAAAAAGAATGTCACCAAAACTAAGCATTACCCAGTATAATTACCCTTTACCTATATCCTTACATCTGACGGAACTGATTAAACAACCTGATCACAAAAAGAAAAGCAAAATCTGTTGTATGTGGGTAATCTCTCAGCAGAGGTGAAATCCTATGGATTCAAAGCTCCAAAATTCCTTTAAGGATTAGAGAAGCCTTTAGAGAGCTTTAGGTAGCACTAGATTAGATACTGCTGAGTATCTCATATCCCTCTTTTTCTTCCTATTTTGTAGATGCTTTCATTTTTCTTCTACTGTTGATTCATGATGTTGACAATTGGCTAAATTGAATTGACAGCTGAATTGTCCATGATCTCAGGAGACACTGAGCCAAGCTGCACAGAAAATCTATATTTATTCTTCATTTGAATCAAGTATCTATGGGAGAAAGGAAATTATCAATATGAAGTAAAAATTCAGAGAAGCTGCTTTGGAAAGAACTTCTCATTTCAGAGCTGTTTAGAACATATCAGTATTAGTGTATCATTCTGCTGTCCTGAGTCTAAAGTTTGGGGCTTTTTTTAAATAGGAAATTTAAAACCACATATTTCTAGTCTGATTTAGATTTCCCGGTGCAAGTGGTCATGCCTAACTAATTTTCATCATAAGCACACCTTCCTTTTGTTAAAATTAATGAGGACTGAGAGTGTTAAACAGATTGGACCTCCAACCTTGCCAGTGTTTCAGTGGCTTGAAGACCAGGCTCATAGCTCTATCCATCTCTATCCATCTCTATCCATCTCTATCCATCCATCCAGTTGTGCCCCAACACCTCCTGAGTGAACATCTCCAGTGAACCATAGAACTGACCCTTGTATTAGTGAAATTGCTTTTTAGCAAAATACATGCAATTTATATGGAGCTGATAAAGCATCTATTAAGGCACTGGTTAATAGATGTGGTTGGAGCTATTTTTCAAGTATTGATAATAGGGTGGAAAAAGGGTTTCAATTAACTGAGGCTGCAAGAATCATATGGATAGACATGTGCTCTTACACTCAAGTGCACAATTTTCACTGATTGATAAACCTAACACACCACTTGAGACTATATTCTAGTTACATCACTTCACCATTAAATTCTGCATTTACCCCCAAATGAATAGATTAACATTAAGTAAACTCTACTGAAAAATTGTACATTTCAGTGAAGCTTCAATATAAATTTGTACCAGCCATAAAAGAAGATAACAATTCATCCTTTGAAAGTCATTATTTAAAATGTACAGTTCAAGTTTTCTATGCAATAAGTGTTTCAGATGTGCTTGTTCTATAAGTTTATGCAAATCTGCAAAAGACTAGCTACACATGTATATAATATATATAATATATGTATATAACATACCAAAATATAACACATATAAATATATTAATAACATAAAAATAAATATTAAAAAGTGATTAAATTTTATTAGGAAGGTGATTACCCACATTACTTTAGCAAGTCTGTATTCATAGTGTTTGCTTGCTCTTATGTATGCCTCAAATAGATTGGATTTCAATTTTGTTTAAAATAAATAAGGTAGGTCATATGATTCTAGCAATAGAATCAAGATTTTATATGCTGGAGAAAAATGACTATATTAGAGGGACATTCCTGAAAATCACTGAAAATGCAGAGTAGATGGAATTGCCTTAAGAAGAGGTGTAAAACCAGTACTGTTAAAGGATTGTCAGGACTGTGGGCCAAATTTTGAGGAACAAGGAACTGTTCTGTGAAAACCAGATGGCTAAAACCCACATTGTCATACCTCAAAGAATCTGGACTTCAGTACACAAGGTTTGGCTCCCCTCAGAACTAAAGACCAATTGCTACTTGCTTTGTGTGTTTAGGAGGAGATGGTTTTCCATTATACCCAAAAGGCAGCTGTCAGAAGTCCTTGGTGAATATTTGGAGCCTCTTAGGGTCATTAGAAGTATGAAAAGATATGATGTTTCTAAATAGTCTTGTATAACTTAGGAATTCTTAATATCTGACAGCATAGGGGACATCTGTCAACTTCTTTCTTTTTCTTTCAGCATTAAAAATAATATACATTTATTCAATTCTCTTTTAAGGTTATGGTTTAAACTCCTACAACTGAAGAGCCAGGCATTTGGATGTATTCAGTTACACTGTGCCAATAAACCATGTGTGTGATAACTGGTTGGGATATAAAATTCTAAATTTAGTCACATTTTTGGGAATTGAGGAGCCATTGCTTCAGTTGTCTCTCTCAGATCTGGATGTGATTGTTTAAATTTATTTTTCCTTGTGGCTTACATACAGCCTGCATAAACACTGAACATACAATTTCAAACCTTATTGTTTTGTTTTGGTTATACTTCAGACTGCAGCCACCTCAAACCACTTCTGAGTGAAACACAATGGCAAAAATGGACTTTTCCCTCCAGATGACAAGGCAATGTAACACAAAGAACAAAAATCTACTTTTTTGAGGCACTGACTTTTTATATGGCCCATGAATCATTTGCCATTAATGTGCAAGAACTTTTGTGAAGATGGTGCCATAGTCAGGCAGAGTGATGCAATGGAGAGGACCTAGAAGTCCCAGCATTTCTGAGACTTCATTTTAAAAATAATTTTGCTGTCTTAACTTTGAATATATGATCAGTTTCCTCACACTGGAAATTGTTCTGCTGACCAAAGTTTTATATCTTACTGGTGAGCAAAAAACTGTTGACCTAAACCATAGATATCTGTTCTGAATGGTTTTAATAAAATCTGTGCTACTACAAAGGAAAAGAAAAATACTATCTAGATTTGCAAGAACATGAAAACAAGATTATAAAACAACCTTCCAGACCTCAAATATCTGACCTGCAGAAGATCTTAGCATTGGCATCTCTGGGTGTTTCAGATCTTTCAAAATCAGGCCCAGAGCCTGAATAAGAATGTCACCACAAGACATTTTCATGCTATTTGCAGATTTTCTTTACAATACCTCCAGCTTTTGATTGTGCTAAAGGCTTAAAAGCAAATCAGAGAAAAGACTCCCCTATTGTGTATTACAAAAGATACAAGCCAGAAACAGTAAAACTGAGAGTGCTGTTTCCTAATGCACTCCTTCACATGACAATCAGTTTAGATCTTTTACTTTCTTTCTCAGTCAACCTCAATAACAATGTACTCAAATCTAACTTTTTTGCTGTAATACACTGCTGTAGGTGATCCTACCCACTTTTAATTTACTTTGTATGTTAGAATAATAATTAGTACAACTGTACTATCATATAAGCCTGCTTAATTGTATCGTTTATGTGTACAATAAGTACTGTACAAGTAAATATTTTAACTTCACTGTGTGTATACAATGTAGACAAAAGGATTTTATATATATATACTCAGTAAAACCCTTGGTTTTGTAGATTTGTTTGACATATGCTCACCATTTACTCTGATGCTGTTTTTATAAGAATTCCAGCTGTCACTGATGCTACTGTATTTGCTGTGGGGCTAAGGATTATAGTTACAAAATATTTATGTGCTTTGGAAAGCAGAATAGGACCATAAGAGATGGTTTTCTAGGGTTTTCTTCAAAATGTAATTCAGAATAAGTTCCTATCTAACAGAAACAAAAAGAACTATCAGTTTTTCACAGTTGTACATACAATGGCCCAGAGCTGGCTGGGCCAACTGCTGCACTCATGAGAGCTGGTTAGATGAGCTGAATTAAGATCACAACTTGCCCAAATTGCTCCTTGTGGCTTTGATTTGATGTACTGCATCAACTTCACTTGGTAATCTAAGACAAAAAGCAGACTAAGATAAAAAAGGTCTCAAGAGTGTCCTTGTTTAGAAAGAAATTAATTGACACCTCTGCTAGTAGCACAGCATTTCTTCATTCATTTCTGTGGAAAACCACTAGATGATTCATCAAAACCTCTAGGCTTGCTGAAGAAGACATGCCAAGTTAATGCGAGCTCTGAGGAAGAAGGTATCCTCTCTTTGCAGGATGGATGAGCTTTGGGGCTCTATGGGTTTCTCCATGCCATGGGCACCACTGTCTGCTTTTCCAGCTGGGGTGGCCTTGCTGCCCCTCTGCCTGGGCAGCAGCTGGCAGCACGGAGCTGGGGGGCCCAGCGTGGTGGTCCTGCTCACGCATTGCACTGGCCCTGCACTGCTGGCACCTGGGATGCATCCCCTGGGAGCTACAGCCATGGCTTCAGGATTCAAACACACCTTAGACACCTGACTTTCATTGGCTGTGTAAGTCTGTGTGATAAAACACACCCATCTCGTTTTCCTGACATGTTTGCAATGAAGATGTGTCCACAAGAGTAGGCAGTAAACCAACTACACGATACTTCTTCACAGGCCACGGATGAGCCACACTGGGGCACAGGAGCAGTAAGAAGTGAGGAGCAGGGGAGGGCAAGAAGTGAATTGCAGGGGCAGAAACCAACATACCTGGACCCCAGTTGCCTGTCACCTCACTGAAGGGACTGAGAGGGAGGAAAAGTGGAAACCAGCAGCAAAAACAAAGGGAGCTGAGGTGAGAAAGGAGGGAGGAGAGTTGTTTGACTGAAGTAGAGCCTGAAGAAAGGTAAGGAAAGGTAATTCCCTGAGTGTTTGTTCAATTCTGTATGTCTTTTTTCCCCTCGGTACACAAATCACTAATTAAAAGGCTGTGTTAATTGGCAATAAATTAAATTAAGTGAAATTCCCTGCATTGAGGCTGTCCTGCCTGTGACACTGCAGAACAGCTGAATGACAGCCAGGGCTGGTGACAAGCAGGCCCCAAGGGGTTGGAAGGGCAGTGAGCACACTCTTGCCTGCCAGCACAGCAAAGCCAACACCAGCAGCACGCTCTGAGTGACACATCCTGCTAGTGCCAGCTCCCACCAGACACACTGGAGAAGCTCCTGAGGGGATAGCTGAGCTGTTAAGCGAGCTAAACAGATACATTGAGGGCTAAAACTGCCCTGGAGGAATTTTGTCAGAGAAATGTGGCCAATAAGGATGACTGCTGTTACCTGAACTTGTAAGAGATTATTTCCATCTCCTGACTTTTCATACATAATTATGGGACAAGTCCTACTAATACAGTCAGAGATGAGATAGGTCCCTTCAAATTACATTTCAGGGCTGATATTTAAACCCAGGTGCTCTGAATCTCTACCTTGAAGAGTCCATTTATCTCTTTTCTGAACTGAGAGTACAGAGGGGCTGTCTGAGTAAGTCCTCTAAGGTGAGGGTGGCCTCAAGTTTGGTGGCCTGACTCTGGCTCTTGAAATAGTCTAGGTATCAGTAAGTCCCACAGCTTGCCAGGATTGCTAATGAATAGTCCTGCTTACCTATCTGAACATCAAAAATAATGCTTAATAACTATTCCCAGGCCACAACATTTGATTTTATTTGGGTTGAACTTCATCCTGACCCCATCTTAGATATGTTAAGGTAGAAGCATGTTTGAGATGGAGAAAAAGGCCTACTCTGTCCACCTGATTGCTAAAGAGCCATACTAACCTATCCAGTGACTATCTCCTGTTGAGGTTACCACAGTGTAGTGTTCTCAGGGCAGCCACGGCAGAATAAATGAAGTCAGTTGTGCAGTAACACGAAAAGGACACTTAAGCACAAAACATTTATTTCAGTGTATGGTAGGAATTCAGTCACTTAAACATACTCAATTGATGCCATTTTAGAAACCCTGGGGTATTTTGCCCCATCTCCATCTGCAGCTGGGAGGGGCCTGGGTCTCCCAGGTTACATCAGGGGGCTCTGTTTTAGGGCATTTCAACTGACCTTAGAAACCTTCTTTTAGGCAACTGAATGTACCCTGACAATCCCGATACTTGCAACAAAATTCAAGTCATGGTGAAAGGTACCTAGTGATTAATTCCATTGTGATTACCCCTTTTATGTTCAAAACATCCTTACAATTTGCATCAAGGTTCAGCAATAAACATTCTGACAATACAGCTACATGGAACACACAGTTATTGTGGGGCTACTTGGCTTTGTAAAATCTGGTTCTGGATGTATCTGGTACTCTTCCAGCGTGTAGAGCTGAGAGGCCAGAGATCAAGTGGCCAGAAAATGAAAGAGGGACAATATTTAGGAAGCTTCCTGCACTTTATACAGAGGAAGAGTCAAAGGAAAATAACAGTGAAAATTTGTAATGATGGACTGAGAGGAGAAGAAAGATGATACCAGGAACGGTAAACAAAGGCAGGAAATAGCCTGCTGGTGGTGTTAGTTCTTGATTAGGAGCCCGTTAAGTTTTGGCTAGAGGGCTAAACCCAGGGAGACATTTTGTCAGCCCCAATGTGGAGAGAAAACAGAAAGACAATAGAACAATTAGACAGAGGAAGAGAGCAGAAGTGAACAAACATATTGCCCCTATTACAATGACACACAGCTAGAGGTTTGTAGCAATACTGCCCAGCTGCCTTTAGACCGAGTGAAAATGAGAAAATAAATCAAACCCTCTTTTGACTGTCAAGGGCAAAGAGAGAACTGTTTCTATTTCAGCCACTGGTAACCCGATAGCTTGCCACAGCATATTTCACATAAGGAAGTCTGTAAAGCAACATCTAAGTGTTCCTTGTGATTAATATTCCTTATGATCTGCAGCCACCTAATCGCATCCTGACCCCAGTGAGGGTCAGCTCTGAGAACGGATGGGCTGTGGGAGCAGGGTGGGCTACCAGGAGCTGCTGGTGAATGATGGAGCAGCTGGAGAGAAAAAGAGGACCACTGCAGGCATGAATAAATAAATAGTGGCAAACCAAAGGCACTGACCTCAGGAATATGCCATGGGTGCAGAGCTGTGCAGAGCTATTGAAAGAAGGCAGGGCAATCTGTTCCTCACTTCCAGATGCACTGAATGTAGGATATGCTTTTTTCCTTCAATTTAATCAAAAAAAACTACAGCATGAAATGCAGTACTATCCTGAGACACAGAACACTATCTCTGAAGGGATTCCTGGGATGCATTAATCAGTGCTTGGACTGCCAAATACGCTACAGGATAGATATTCTGCCCTGCACAGTAATTCACACATTCTGAATGGTAACAATGGTAATAAGCTTCCCTGTGGGTTTTTTGTTTTGTTTTGTTTTGTTTTCAGGAATTAGGTCCCTCTCCCACCCAGATAAGATTTGTAGGCACCACTGATATGAGATAGATGTCTGAGCTGGTGGGCCATTAGATGTAGGTCTTTGCCCACGGATTTCACATGATATTGATCCATGGCTGGATCAAACACATACTATGCCAATTTTCTTTGCAGCACAGGGTTTCTCTGAATAGGCACTGTATGGTAGCCTGGAACCATGCAGACCTCCAAAACAACAGTTTACCCAAGATATCTAAAATTCTTAATACGGCTTTGAGATATTTTTTTCCAACAGGACACCTTTAACTGCTTATAAGCAAATTAATTTCCAATCTGTTCTATTTTCTCTTCTTAATCTTATCCTCAAAATATGCTTTCAGATGTTAAAGCATCTAAATCAAAGAAAATGGGCCCAGGCATTGAAATGACTAATCGTCCACCTAAAAAAAATCTGGAAATCTTAATGAGTGTACTACAAACACTTTTTGTTTCACCTTGAAGGAAAAAAAAAGGCTCTAATTCTGAAAAAAAGGTTTATTTCCATTTTTCATTTATGCAAATTACACTCTGAATAAATAAATCTACATAATCCACCTCCCTGCTAGACAACTTGCAGTAACATTTGCCAAGAGAAAGACAGGCTTTTCTGATACTAATGCATAAAACATGCTGAATAAAAAAATTAAACCAAATCATATTGTGTAAATAGCTGATGTGCAACTCTGGAAAGAATAATAGAGTTACTGATGAATTACTCAGGATTGTCTTGTTCAATTATTTCTAACATGTTACCATTTAAGGGTATATTTAAGTAAAGGTTTTAATAGAGACAGTCATATCCCAAACCACTGAAATCTGTAGGAATTTTTTCCCTTTAATTTCCCTGCAAAAGGCATGTAGATCTCTCTGCTGAAGCACCCAATAGTGTCAGGCTCTTGGTCTTGGAAAACCAACCTATTCAGCATGTAGCTGGTGTGTTGTGCAGGGGCTGCAGCTCCAAGGAAGCAGATCTTTTATGCTGTTTTGGGAATGTAGGAAGTGCCTTCCCTAATGTGATCAAAACTAATCCTTGCTCTGTGCATCCTGTGGCCATGTGATATACAAGCTTGGTGACTGTAAAGGTTGCTGCCAGTCTTGGGACTGCCACAGGGGAAGGATCAAACAAAAATCACTGGCAGTATGCTCTTTAGAGGTATGCATGGCCTTTCCCCACTCCGACTCCATAAGGTGGATGCTGAAAGGCAACTCTTATTCTCTATGGTCCCTCCAGAAACTATCAAACTCTGATCATACTTGGAGCTTGGACACGCTCCTGCAAATTTTCCACATTGGAAAACCTGTTCTAGACAGCTGAATCCTTATGCTATTTTCCCTAAAGAATTAAAACTACTCCATGGGGCTGGGTCCCATTCCATGGCTTGGGTATTATAAACTGCATCACCACATTTTTACATGCTGTGATGCTTTGTGGAACTTGAAGATATCTTTTCTTGGTGCAGAAATGTAAGTTTTTCAAACGCTTCCTGGAGGCAGTGAAGTGTGGCATATACAAAGCCTACAGACTGGAAGCTACCTAAGAAGGCCAGTAAGAAACCTTAAGAATCTATGATTTAATCCCATGTCTCTGCTAGGAAATCCCAGCCACAAGACTGGCACTAAAAACTGTGTTTTCTAACAGCTACCTGCAGGAGAATAAGTTCTTCCTATTTGCTTACTGTATAGTCTGGTGGTTAGGAACATACATCTGGGATATGGTATGTCATACCCATCCACCACCTGCCAGGAGATTCTCCTTGGTAGGCTATCTGCTGTTGCAGACTGAGTTGTTTACTTGTCAAATCTGCTCCACCATGAGTGAAAATACCTGAATACACTTTGGAGGAGTTTGATCCCCAAACAACCAGCAAGCAGCCTGTTTGTTGGTTGTGACACTCAGCATTCACACCAGGTCAAATCCAACTTGGACACGGTGGAAATCTGAAGGTAAGCCTGTTGCCTTGGCCTCTGGGAATTCGTTCTGCAAGGTCTAGCAGGCTGGCTTGGAGAATGCTTCTCAGGTCCTTCAGGCAACAGAGGATGGGCATACCTTGATGAGAGAAACACAACATGGCAGGTACCTGTGCCCTTGGAGACCTTACTAGCAGAGAGTTAAAGCATTTGGGACATTACAGTGAGGTCTGCATCCACGCCTTCATCTCTTCATAGAAAGGCTAGGCAAGCTAATGAAATTCCAGGCTTACAAAACCTGTGGTATTTGATTTAAACCAATAGATTTAGAGTTTTTATTTTTAAAATCATTATTTTAGAGCAAACTTACAAGTAAAATAGGTAAATCTGAAACAAAGTTCGTTCATATTTCCAAGCTAATTTCTAATTGCTTCAGCTAGAAACTGTTCTCATCTTTAAACAAGAACCAAGCTCCTTATTTAATGACAAAACTCCAGAAACCACAAATTTAAAAGAACCATCAAATACTTTGGGATTTATAATAAAAGGAGGAGATTTTGACACTACAGATTTTTGTGGCAATGCAAGATTAAGTCTGGCTAACTGGTGATACAGGAATACTCAGCTCCACTGGTGGGAAATGCATAGGAGGCCTCAAAACTGAGACTGATTCTGGTCAGACTCTACACCAGTAAGACACTGCTTCAGGAGTCCTTGATTTTCCTTGTTTCACTGTGCAGTGGCTGGCCATATTCTCTTGGGAAGTACAGATTCTTCTTTTCATGGGCACTCCAGAGCTTCCTAACCAGCAGCTTGGCAGAGAAGAGAGAGAAAGAAGGGGTGGAAAGGACTGTTGCATCTTTTCTCTACAGCAGATACCTAGGGAGAATCCATGAAACAAGTTCAGGCTGCTTCCTGCTTCAGGGATACTTGAAGCTGTTTGTCCATAGGAGTTTCCAAGTTACATTCTTTCTTGGATAATCTAGGTGCAACTGAGTATCTCATTATTTCCCGGTGTGATCCAGACTTCACAGGCCAGTCACGTTCTAGGTTAGGCAAAAACTAGAGGGTTTGAATATGAGCCTTAGTAACTGAATGATCATGGATCATTGCAAGCTTTTGATATGACAAACCCCTATCCACTCTATGACTTTATCTTGTACTCTCTTAGAGCAATATAGCTATTATTCCAAAATGCACGGCTTGCTGAAAATCCCAGCTAAGTTATAACTAGATTTCACGTACTGATTTATTAAACCAGAGTTTTCATAATTTCACAGTCATCACTGTCAGTCAGTTCTTCTGTCACGAAAAACTGGAACATGACTGCTCGATTAGACCTTTCATCTGGCAGAAGGACTCATTTCCCACCTCGCCCTACCTGGGTTGGAACTCAATGATACATAAATTCCCACACCAGTGTTTTGTTGTTTTCCTGACTTTGAATCTAGGACACAGTATAAGCCAGCTGTGCAAGTCATTGCCTTGTGAATCAGCTTCTCACAGAGCAAGGGAAAAAATCCTGGCCTCTCCACCAAACTGGCAGTATTGTTGTAAGGTGAGTGCTGGGAGAGAAGCCACCGATGCTGCCATGTACACAAACTTGTTCAGGCTAGTAAGTGCTGAACTTTGCCTTTGTTGAAATCATCAACAGAATCTAGATTTAAGTGAAATGAATACACTTTGGAATAATAAAAACCCGTAGCATTTCTCCTTTTCATGTAACACCCTAAACTCTTAGTGAATAGCTTAGTCAAACCCTCTCTTTTAAGCTGTTTGCTTGTTTCTCTGATGTGATGGACAAGGAATTTAAAAGATAGCAAATTAGTTATAAGTTTTCACAGAATCACAGAATCGATTAGGTTGGAAAAGACCTCTGGGATCATCGAGTCCAACCTATGGCCAAACACCCTCTTGTCAATCAGACCATGGCACTGAGTGCCACGGCCAGGCTTTCCTTAAACACCTCCAGGGATGGTGACTCCACTGCCTCCCTGGGCAGCCCATTCCAGTACCTAATCACCCTTTCTGCGAATGAATTCAACCAAATTCAACCTAAACCTCTCCTGGCGTTTTGAAACACTACGTTAAAATACCAGAAGGGAAAAAACCTTAACAACATGACTTATAGATAAGGAGACACGGCCGATACTCGATAGGTTTTGCCTGAGTACAAACCAATAATGAAAGAACGCAGAGAACAGAGGCGCTCAGTAGCGGCAGCGGCCTGTGCAGTTTGGTCTGCCGTTGCAGGGAGCGGGCTCGCTCTTCCCAGAGCACTGCAGAGCGAAGCGGCACTTCCCTCAGGGCTCCCTGAGGCCAGCCTCGCTCCGCGCCGGGCCCGGCAGCGGCGGGCGGGGCCG
>VWZT01012685.1:692872-802959 GCA_013397055.1 Pachycephala philippinensis | reverse complement strand
GCAGGGCCCGGCCGAGCCCCGCGGAAGCTTCCGCGGTGCCCCGCGGGTCCCTGCCCAGCCCCCGCCCGGGCAGGGGCCGCAGCCCCGTCAGAGCCGCCACCGAGCGCGATCGTGGTGCCCGTGCCCGGCTCTGTGCCGGTGTCACGGCACTCGGCACATCGCGCTGGAAGTGCTGTGTCATTGTGCGAGAGAGCCGGGCACAAGTGCCGGAGAAATTTACTGCTTCTTGGCACTGGAGATTAGAATCGCAAGGGAGAGGAGGGATGAGGGCTGGAAACTGAGCGGAAGATGGAAAAATGTGTGAAAAGGAAATAATGCGCTCTGTAGTTACTCTGAATCTCTTTACCTTTGGAAGCACAGATATGTATATCTGTGTTTTGCTTTTCGTAGGTACAGGTATACTTAATACGGAAGTTAAACTCAGTAAAACAACTCAGTGTCCCTTGACAGATATAGTCCTGGAAACATCCCTATTAGGGCATGTTGGCTTTTTATGTCCTTAATTCTGGGATTGTCTCAAGCTGTGGATCATGAGAACATGATGAATGTAACGTCAGGATTTTTTTTCTCTAATGTCTTTATTGCATGTGATGTGACCTTACAAGCCTTAGGTGTTCTGAATCCTTCAGTACTGCTAAAATTGATACTTTTGCATGTACTGAGAGAGAAAGTTCATGACATAGTTACGATAATAGCTAAAGTAAACTTACAAGACTATACTTTCTTTTTCATAAGTGTTTCCTAAACAGGAAAAAAAAAAGTTTATCTTATTTAATGTAAATTAAGTATTCACAGTAGGGGAAGTCTCTGAAGCTTCTGGACCTTGGATTGGCCAGAGCACTGAATTGCTGTATTACTGAAGGTGAAATTAGTTTTACTTGACTCTAGCTGTAATGCTAAAAGTACTGTGCAGGCTTTCTGAATAGAACAGAGACTTATTAAAAAGTGACCATCATCAGGCTTCTAGATGTTCTTTCTTGCAGAAAATAAGAACCTCTAAAGGGGCTTATTTGAATCCTCAAGTGAGGTCATAGTTTTGAGATGTTGAGTGTTCAGACCACTTTGACTGTTATCTGTAGTACTTAGGAAAGATCTGTGATAACTGGGCTCAAACCCATTCTTAATTGTTGTTCTTTCAAATGAAAACAGCACTTTATAGCAATAGAAGAACCGTGTGTTGTATTGCCCGATTTTTATTCAAAGGAAATTAGATAATGCAAATCTGTGTTAAGGGATGAAAACATGGGCTTTGGGGGTTTATTCCAGCCTAAAAATTTACTTAAACAATTTATGAAATCAAGTTATGTATCAAAAACAGACGTGCCCAATTTTTATAGGATACTTCGAAGTATCGCCTAAGTATACTGTAGTAGATGAAAATACACATAAATGAGTCACTTAAGAATCTTTTATACAGTGCATTTCAGAATGTAAAAATGTAATGTGTAAAGTGATAGAGCAGGGGATAAACCCTAAAATCCTAAAAATTGTTTTTTGTTTCCCAAGTGCGAAAGAAAACAATCAGTGATCAGCATATAAAAATATATTTTTAAGGAGACCAGCCGTGACAAGGTTATAATTTTGGTGTATCTTAGTAATACTTAATGGTAGTGGACTCTCAAGTGATCTTAATACTTTCAATCCCAGATAATGCTCTACCATTTTTTACTTTTGTTTAGTCACAGGCATATAATGTAGCAGGGAGTAATAACTGTATTATACAATTCTGGGGTAATAGTATCAATATACAGATGCTGTAGAATCTTGTCCTACAGAGATGAGAATGTAATTTAGGCTTTACTTTCACTCCCCTCCCCACCCCAGCGCAGGAGATGACATGGGCCTGACTCCTCTTTACTCAGTGTGATTTAGAGCATCTTTTTGCAGTCTGCCCAGCTGGCCTTTTTTGACTGAAGCTGCTGTTTGTTATGCTGGATATGAGTTACTGGGAGATTTTTTTTGTCAAGTTTGTAGTTCTGTCTGAGCTACTTTTATGTTTGTAGATAGAAAAGTTTGACTTCGTGTGAATTTTAAGTTGTTTGAGCTTTGTTTTTTCTATCTTCGAAATCTAGATAATTGGTAAAGTTGGGGTTTTTTTACAAAAAAATCAATGAAATATAAATTGGCAAGGGCAAAGCTTATTGCAGGTAGTTGTAAAGTATAAGCCCTTCCCTTTGAGCAACTAGCAATACAACTAAATCCATATAATGCATTTTTATATACAGCATTTTTTCTTCACCTTTTCTTCCCACTTCTTTTTTTTTGCTCTCACAGCACAATTTCTATGCTCTGTCATCTTTTGCCATTATATAATTTATTTGAGTAGGGAAATTTAATTGTAATGCCTTCCACACGTGTGTCTTTAATCAGTGACAAATGGATTTTCCTGTCCTGGTGAATCTCAAATATTAATTTTGTTGCCTGTCAGTGTTAGAAAAAGGAGGAGAAAATGCAAAGACCAGGCTTCATTCTTAGAAAGTGAGCTGTTCACAGTGAATTAGTTTTTAATGCTTTACCCCACTAACTTTCTCCCCTGCTTCCTCCATACCTCTATCAGTGTTTAATGTTGCTTTAGGCCTTACTCCTCAAAGCTTTCTGTGGATGAGCAGCAGATGGCTTACTAGAATGGAAGGGCAAGAACAGTGTTATCTGTTTAAATACACTAATAGACTTTGAGAAATACAAAGTGGCAAGTGTCAAAATTAGGGGGCTTTTCTTTTTAACATTTGAAAAACTGTGTCTTTCAGTAGGAATAAACAGAGAAACTAAAAAAAAAAATCAAATAAGCCAACTTATGTTTTCATAGTGATTTTGAGCCTTTCATTTTCATTATTTTTCTAAACGATTTCGTTTGATTTTAAATTTTTTTAATAATGAAGAATTAAGTGTGTGATCAATAATTTGTCAAGGGTGATGTGCCAGATTACTTTATTATAGGAAAATATAAATAAGGTTAGTAAATGAATATAAAGTGTTTCCTTACAAAGGCAAGACAGCTTCTGCTGTCTTGGGAACCCAGAAGCAGCTGGTTAGAGGTATCAACTGCTGTTTGCAGGTGCTTGTCTCAATTTGCTTCTGCGTCACAGATAGTTTTTTGTCATTTATCCATAGACTGACTGCATCTGATTAGAGGTAACAGAGAATGTGTCTATGTTTTGGCAAAAGCATCTGATACATACTTACTTTTTGAATCTGAAAAAAGTGTTTAAATACAAATCTGGAAGGATGATGCTACAGTTTATCCATAAGTATGCAAAATATCTGTTAGGAATGTTTAATCTCGCAAGCCATGATGTGAAGCGTGTAATGATTTTTTTTCACCAAGTTTCATTTTTGTTGTAATTACAGAAACTGTGAGGTGTGTTTTAGATCTTTCTGTTTCATAAACACTTGAATGTGATCCAGACTTCTCTGTTAAATTTACCAGAAGTCTGCCTTCCCCTGTGGCTGAGCTAATCTGTCAGTAAGATGTGGTACCAAAGCAATGCAGCATACACTATTTAGACCTGCTTTTCTGTCTTTAGATTGGACTGGTTTAGATGAAGATGAAGATGCACATGTCTGGGAAGACAATTGGGATGATGACAATGTAGAAGATGATTTCTCCAATCAGTTAAGGTAATTTTATTTAAACTTACTGTTCTAGAAGACAGGTAAAATATTTTAAATGGAGTTGATTAGTTAATACCCGAAAGTTTGAAATCTGCTTACTTAAAAAAAATAAAGATCTGAAATGGAAATAAATGAAAGCTCTACTTTCTGCTTTTCTATTTAAAGCCCTTTAGAACCAGGGGTTACAAGACTCTGAAGTACTGATCAGCATTTCATCTTTTAATAATTCTACTGAAATATGCCTTGGGACATTGTGGTGACAGAATTTTGCTCTGTTACGCAAACAGTGCAAAGATCACAGAAAGCTGAGATACAGTTCACACTTTGTCAATTTAACATGAGTGGATCCTTTTCTAATGACTTCTCTATGTGTGTGTGAAAGTTCTGAATTGTACTGCCAAGATTAATGGCAAGGCATCCAAAATTATCCCTTTGTGCTATGTGGTCTGCAAAGTATGTTATAGTTTTATGTCTGTACTTTAAAACAGCACTGCTGTTCTTTGTCCAAATGGGCAAATTTTCTGGAGATTAGTGGTCTGCATTAACGTTAAGGTTCTTTCCTGTGTGATGAACATACTGTTTATGAGCAACAACAGCAAAGTAATTGTTAATTACATGCTTTAAAAAAAGTGATAGCAATTTGGGTACCTCTAAACCAGTTGCTTAATCCTCTTTGTCACTTGTAGTTTCAGTAATCCTTTGCTGACGCATAATTATAACTTAAATTGTTGCAAGCATTCAGAACAAAGCCAGATTTTATAATTAATCCCTCAGTATGTTGCATGAGGAGCAAACTGTCTGTAATGCAGCCTGCTTAAACAGTTCCTGGGTTGATCTCCCTTGTGCTCCAGAGAAAGCAATTATTTTTGTATCTTCTGCATAAAAAATTGTTGGTATAGTTATGTCATATATGGTTGAAAGGCAGTTAAATGGTAGTATTGGAAAACAAGTTTATATGTAATGAAACAGACTTCCAAGAAATAGTATAATTCTTGATAGACATAGTTGGTCTAGACAAACTTTCCATAACTGGCCTTAGTTGCAGCCTGCACTATTGGTGACCATATAGTGGTTTGCAGTGTTGCCTGGTTGTAGCATGTTTCTTTCGTCTCTAGAAAGCAAATGCTGCAGTCCTCCACTTTTACAATCCTACTACTAAATGTGCAAACTAACCCAAAATATTATTAGAGATTTGTACTTCCATATCTAGATACACATATGCTAAGACCAGGGGACAAAACAGGGTGCATCCTGGCTGGTGTGTTCAGAGGCAGGTGAGAGGCAAAGTGGTGGCAGGGCAGGAGTGATAACAATTGTAGTTCCTGATTTGCTGTTCTGGCTACAACTAAGGACGACAATCATTTCCCTCTGAATTGTTCACTGCAAGGTGTATTGCACCAATAAAAGACATAAATAAAAATTCCAGAATGCACTATTCTGAAAGCAAAGAAAAAGCTTACAATTGTTCTGGAAGCACATGCATTTAAATCTAATAGAATGGTGAACTTGCTTGAGTTAAGGAAATCTTGAGACTATGTGTAAGGTAATATTTTGGTTATTCTAATGAGTTTGGAATGTTGCAGGCACGTAGGTGCTGCTTTGTGCCATGTGGTGGGTCAGAGGGCAGTAACTGTGATTGAAACAAATACTTGAATTTTTCACTGAGAAGTCACTTGTGATCTAAGATAAAAAGCTGGAGTTCAAGAACTACAGAGTAAGTGAGGTTAAGGCTATTGGTATGAATCAAAAAGCAGTATGACATTGCTATTCTAAAATGATTGTATGTTGTGTAGTATATTTAACTTTTAAAAAAATCAAACATCTAACAGTATTGCATATGTTTCAATACATCTGTCTCTTTTCTATACAGAGCTGAATTAGAAAAACATGGATACAAGATGGAAACATCATAGTTTTTGCAGAATATGGAGTGGTTTAACACTGAACTGTGGATAGACTTTATTGAGAAAAGAAGACAAGATGGAAAATGAGAAGACACACTTAGTTCATTATCTGCTTGAATTTATTATTGTTTTGTATAAAAAATAAAGTTTTTAATCTTAGCCTAGTCATACATTCAGCCTCTACTCACCTGGTACCTAGTATTTTGGTTCTGAAATGTCTTGTGTGGCGGAATTCACGGACCTGCCTCGAATGCCACCAATGGTCTGTCAGTGGCTGATGCTCTTGCACCAGCTGCAGTCATGGGGAGCTAAACAGGTGTAACCAGAATGAAGACTAATGAGTGTTGCTGTCACAGGAAATAAAATACTTGTGTATTCCAATTAAAATGCAGCAGATAGAAAGCAGTTTTAGGGAGTGATAAAGCTTGTTTTGCTTTAACATTTTATTTCATAATGACCTGGGGTTTTTTTCTTAGTCTCATTTCATGTGAGTGCTGGTTTAATAAAACAAATTTCAAAGTGTCTTGCAACAGCAGAAATCCAAACTCTCCAATCTGGTCCTATCATTTCTCAGGACTGTTAAAGAGGAGACTTCTCCTGAGGTGAAAGAAGTTCTGTTCTTGCGCTTATTTAAGCCTAGGAATCTCTGCTGAAATTGCCTCCAATTTGCCAGTTACAGCAGTTCATCTGTATCACACAAACATGCCTGCTGAGAACGGAAATCAAACTTCCAACTCATTTCATGCAGGCCAACAAAGATTTGCCAGAAAGATATCGCAGTAGTGACTGGATTCAATTACTCTCTGAACTAGAAAACAGAAAGTGGAAATTACCACACCTATTACCACTTCCATGAACGCTCCCCAAAGGAGCTGTTAAAGCTGGTGTATGCAAAAACAGAGGGAGATGGCAGCTATGGCTGCAAATTAAATTACGTTTTTTTTAAGGAAGGGGCAACTATAGTTACATGCTTACGGAATTTGAATGAGCTACTTGCATTTTACCAGTTAACTAGAGAAACAGAGACTTAATTGTTACTTAAAGTGAGCTTTCAGAATAAAGGTAGAGTTGATGGACATGCAGGTATTTAACCTTGTTAACTAAATAACTGAGTATCTTAGGTTATAATGACATTTATTAATGCAAAATGTGAGGAGGTTTCCCCTTCCCCAAATTATTAGGTCGTGGTATTTTAATGATGGGGGCAAGATTCACTGTGACCCTTACTGCTTACTGAAGATACCTATGTAAAGACTGAGAACTTTCATTGCTATCTGAATGGTTCTGCAAAACGAAATGTTTCAGATGGTATTGGATGTTGTCAGTTTGTCCAGTTCTGTGCTGCTTGGGAAAAGAAATGGAGGACTTTTCAAGTAGGCTTGCCTCAGAGTCATTTAAATTTTTCACATTGGGATGTGTGGCTCATGCAGCCCTGTTCAGTAGAATACAAAGTCATGGAGTTCATCTTTTGACACATAACAAATGTAAAATCTGTGTATTGAGTGGCAAATAGCAATATAAACATCCCCAGGTTAGTGTTGGGAGTTTTAAGAAAAAAGCATGTGGAGTACAGGTCTGGGATTGCTGGTATTAGTAACACAGCAGTACTGGGAAGTTGAGTAATGCAGCTGACCAAAAGAAGATGACAAAGTAATTGTGGAGATGTCTGGTGCAATCGGGATAGGGACAGCTGCTTTTCATTACAGGACTCTGGAAACCTGACTAAAGCAGCCTTGTCCCATTGATTGCAAGCAGCAGGAGGAAGCCATGGAGATGGAAAAGCATCTTTGCCTCAAGAAGGCTTTGTTTTTGCTGAGCCTCAGTTGTATTAGTATCTTTATCTTTCCCTCTTTTTTCACAAAAGCAGAATTGGAAGGGAAGCCTAGGCTGAGGTAGTGGCAATGCACTCTTGCAGTATTAACCTTCAGCTACTGGGTTGTGATATGAAACACCCAGCTGGAAAAAAGGAGAGCAATCTGCTTTGACGGTCGGTTTGATGATACGGTCTTGTAATGCTGTCTGCTTAAGAGAAGGTATTGCAATGGATAAATAAGTCATGTGCAAAGTGCTACAAGAATGTAGCTTACTGCAAAATCAAACACTTCATGGGGGCTGATGGGCTATATAATTACCACTGGTTTTTTTTACCACTTAATTTCCCCCCCTCAAGTTTATTGTGTGGTCACGTGGTTCCGTTTATGCTTTCTAGTTTAAAAATTACTTGGGAACCTTTCTACTTCTTATTTCTTCCTAAAAGTTTTAAAACTCAGCTGGTTTTGAGACAAACTAGAGACTTTTTTGCCCATTTTGGTTCATCTTTGACAGCTTTGGTGTTCAAGAGGGAAGCTGAGGTGGTTGGCCAGGATGTCGCAGTATAATCCACCCTAATGTACCTGCTATTCACCTTTAAAAGGAACTAATATTCCTGTGTCCTTGGAGACTTGAGTTTTTAGATTGGCCTTGCTGGGAGAGGTTTCCCTTGGAGGTCGTTCCTGGAGGTGTTGTAGTGATCCCTGTTAGCTGAGGAATGCATGAAGTGTGGGAGATAGGAATACTTTGGGGTTGTGAGGAAGGACAAATGGAGAGAAGACGAAGATTTCGGAAGGAAGATCTGCAGCCTGTCAAGGGTGGGAATGTGTTGAAGAGAGGGAGGTTTGGCAAAGAGCTGAGCAGAGGAGAGGTTGGGCTTTCCAGTTAAGAAAGTAGGACAGCACGTGGAGGTGTGTGTGTGGCGATGGCTGGGTGTGGGTTGCTGGGTAGTCTCTGTTCCCTGCTGTGGGAAGGAGATTTAGGTTGATGTTGCCCTGTGTTTGGGGACCTGTCCTCCTCACTAGCGCATCCCTCAGCCAAGCTGTGGAGCTCTTGGCCAGTTTCCTTACTCTGAGCCATGCCGGGGTATGTGGCACACGTCTACAGCTCTCCTCTACATGAGGAGGGAGGGGGTGTTTTGCAGTGTTGGGAGGGTTGACTCGGTGTGACCTAGATGCTGGGGATGTCTCAAGGCAAAGCACTGTTCAGCTAAGTTGGAGGAAAGCTCTGGAAGGTTCCTGATTGCCGATGTTTGGCTCTTGTGCTTTACCTTGATCCTTAAGAAACCATACACACTTAAGAAGAAATGCGAAGTCACAGGCACACAAAATGGTGAGCAGTCCAAAGTAAGACTGCTTGGAAGGTCTTCAATTCAGCTCTTCTGTTTCAGAATAGCCTTTGCCGTTTCCCCCCGGCCCCTGCCTCCCTCCGCTAGCTTGTGCAACAGCACCAACAGCTTCCCCACGTATTTTCTGCTGCTGGGTCACAGTGTGTCCTGTTCCCCTCCTGCTGCACCGGCTCCACGTGGTGCTGTACAGAATGAGTAAATGTGGGTCTCCATAACACAGCAGTATGGCTGTTTTGCAGTTGCTCAAATACATTTTCCACTGTCCCTAGGAGAGGGAGAAGTGTTTTCCCCTCTTTGAAGAGTACGATTATTTTAAGTGTGAGACCCCAGGACCTCATCTTTCACTAGGTTTGGTAGTATGGAAAATGCTCTGCACTTTTGAGTGTTTCTTTAGCTTCAGTAACTGCTGTGCATATTCAGCATTTCTGCCGATCAGGATTTATGGGGTACCAAGTCAGCCACCCAGAAAAGGAGGCACGTGCATTACAACCTTTGCAGCTTTTGTAAGGAATGAGGCAAGGACTCCACAAGTGGCTACCTTTTCCTGCTAGCTTTTTCTTGAACCTTATTTTTTCTTATCCTGTTTTTTTCTTGAACACTAACAAGGACTAATGAGTACCCTGGGGGAGGGGGTACATGTAAGAAAATATGTGATCATAAAATTAAAGACTATGAGAATACATACGCATGGAAAAAAGGAATTTATATTGCACAGAGTCTCAGTTCCAGCGTTTCCTATCTTTTAACTGTCTGACTTTACAGCACTAATAATAATCTTTTAATGCAGGTATGATTTTTTGTTTGCATAATGATACAGCTAAATTTGATTTAATTTCAAGGCATGCAGGGAAATAAGAAGATTGATGCCCAGAAAGTTTTTGTGGTGGAATTTTACTAAAGAATAAATGTTACGTAACATTTCAAACACAGTGAGATCCTTCAAGATGAAGTGTGTGATATAAATGTAAAATATTTGCAAACTATAATTTAGCAACCGTTTTAAAATCACAGTCAGTATTCCAACCTCTTACATGCGGTGGGTGAGATCCTTTGTCAACTGAGAGCTAAGGGCAGTGAATGTGAGATTCATTAAGTAATTATATAGGAACATTAATTTCAAATTAATTTCAACAGTTGTTTTAGACATTAGCAACCAAATTAGGGGACCAAAGGCAAACAGTAATGCAGCTTAATACTTTTAATAAATGAAGGCATTTGAAGTGATTTACATAAATCGGATGATAAGTTCTCATTTAATGGGCTTCCAAATGCCCCCGCCTCCCCTTCCCGTTCACCTTCGAGCGTTTCCAGGCTGTGTGTGCTCTGCATTTACCCAGCTCTCTTGTTACATCGTGCTTTTCTCAAATCCTTCCTACACTGGCTTTATAATAAGCGGTCAGACTTTCTGGAATTTGTTACCGTGAGCTGGAACCCTTTAAGGCTTCTGAATCTGCAACGCTGGGAGGCATGGGAAGGGAATGGAGCCGCTATTGACAAGGCTCCTAGGAAAATAAATGGTGGAGAACAAAAAAAGCAGATTAGGGTATTGGGGGATGCTTGCCTACAGGCAGGGCAGGGAGATGAAAACCAGCCCATCAGCAAGTGAATGGGTCACATGTAATGGATAATGACCAGCCCTTTTCATCTTTCCTGCAGTGAGCTCAAGGCTCTTAATGAAAAGGAACAGGCCCTGGTCTGGATTTACACTGCACCTGATGGAGGCTCGGCAGCTCGGTGACTCACCCGGGAGGCGAAACCAGCCCTGCCAATGCTCCAGCCGCCTCACCTGCCTTGGGTCCCTCCTGCCATGAGCAAAATAAAAGCCCTTCCTTCTCTAGGGAGCCGGTAGTCTGTGAGATGTAAAAGGCAAGATAGGGCAGCTGGGGAGGGTGGGCGATGGGCTCTGTTTCCCTTTCTCGTGGTATTGGTTTGCAGTGTCCAAATAGGATGTGGTGGAACTGTACAACACAAGCCTCTAACAAAGATTAACACGAGGAATTGTCCCAGTCACTGGGCTGTTCAGTGATACTGTCCAGCTGGCGGTAATGTTTGGACCCTGTTTTTCAAGACTTGGGTAACAAACTGATGCTATCAGCCACTTCTCCCTCAGGGAAAGCAGTGGGGTGGCTGGGTGGTAACAGCACATCCGGAAAACAAAAGTGCAATGATTCTGTTTGTGCTCAGCTCGGTACTGCTTTCTTACGCCAAAGAGATCCGGTTCTGGCCAGAAATGCACAAAGAAGCATAAGCTCTGGAAGAAGAGTTTGATCAGTCTTACTCTGAAGTATTTAAGATGTTAGTTTTCCTCCTCCCTTCCCAAGCTTCCTGTTGTGCCCTCTGTGCAGGTGAGCATGGCAGAGCTGAGACCCAAGCACATTTTCTTTTTGGCTGGCAGTTAGCCGTGGAGGAGGATCCCAGAAGGACATGAGGGCAAAGAGGAAACCATGGCAGCAAGATTAAAAAATCACCTGTTTTCTCTCTGCAGGTTAAAATGGGAAAGGGTAAAAATCCCTCCTAAGCAGAAAGCAGCATCTGAGAGGGTATGTGAGCACATCACAGGTTGAATCACTGTAAAGAGCAATTCACTCCAAATTATATATGTGAAATGGCAAGACCTCTAATGTAACAAGTCGTGTAGATGGATCCATTTCAAGACTATTCCTTCAGTGGCTTTTTAGGGTATATTATTTCCTTTTTATTCCTGGGGCATATTAAAATTGCAAAAGGTGCTGTACAAAGCAGACTTTATCTGGTATGACCTCAGTTCTCTGGGTCTCCTGCTGCAGGGCCCAGCTCCTGAGCACTCAGTGCTGCAACCAGATGTGGCTTTTCAGAGCCAGGTTCCAGTTGCAGCTGATCCCTGGTACCTCAGAAGAGAAATGGGCTGTGCAGAGGTGGCAGCAAGATGGGTACTACTATGTGTTGGCTACTGGGAGCCTCAGCTTCAGCCTAGGAATGTGACTTTCTCCCAGCCTTTGACTTGACATTTGACAGATGAAGTATTAGCTGCTAAGAAATTTAAGGGATTTCAGTAAAATGTGCACTGGCTTCTGTTCCTTGCTCTGCTACTCTGTGATCAATGTCCATTAGAAAAGAGAGCAAAATAGTGCAAACTATAGCAATCGTTTCATTGCCTGTGAGCATGAGTAAGATTACAATGGTGCTGTGCATCTCTCCCAGGATGTCATTTCTAGGCATTTCTAGGCTGAAGCTTGCCTCATTAGAGGCTGTCTGCTCCCTTTGTAGGTGCTTGCTGTCTTACCACAAAGAGGGTCTGGCATGGGGTAAGCCAGCCTTAGAGGAATTATAGCAGTTTAAAAAGTAATTAAGAGCAATAACACCAATGAGTAGAGATTTGATTGCAACTTGATGGAGCTGCAGAAACTGCATGACTCATCTTAAATAAAATATATATATTACATTTATAAATAGGCTTCTTTATTTTTGCAGTTCCTGCGGAATATTTAGCAATTGCTGTTCTTTTTAAAAATAACTTTGATGTTATACAGATATCTAGGGTTTGCAGGTTGTGTTGTTTATTGAGAAAACACACCCTTTAGCAGTAGCCTTCTGTCAGAAGAGGCGTGCTTGGTGCTTTTACAAGCACAGCATCAGGCATGGCCTTCCTGCCCTGAGACTGCCAGTGAGACTGGAACAACGCACAGAAACTCTGCAGGAGAGGATGGAGTGGGTTGTGATGGCCATCTGTAAAAGACCACAAATAGTGGATGCTCAGGGTCAGGCAGAAGGAACTATAGAGGAGTCTCCTGAGTGAAGAGGTTAGGAGGAAGCAAGGGACACTGGTTCTGCTTCAGTGGGTAAAACAGACTGGGTCCAGGTTGCATCTGCAGTGAAAAGGCTAATGTGAAATGAGCTCTCTTCCTAACCTGAAGAACAGCATACCTGAAAGGCATAGGGAACTTGGTTAGTTTGTTTCATGTAGCAGACAGTTGAATGGTGATTTTATTGCAGTTCTCAACCTCCTTTATGAAGAAAATTGTCCCATAAGGAGATAGATTTTTTAACCGCACTATAAAGGTAGAGCAAGACTGAGAAATTGGAAGCTCAAGTTAGACAAATCTGTGCTGTACGTTTTTGCAGCAGGTTCTGAACTGAACCACTCTCAGATTTAGTGGTCTGCCCACCATGGAACTGGTAATCAAGATTCTTCTTGATGCTTTGTGATGGCTGAAAGAGAGATGGTATAGATGCAATGCAGGAATGGCAGGGTGGAAATATGGGTATGTCAAAGGCAATAAGGACAGACGAGTGTTTCAGTCTTTCCTCACCATAGCTTTCCCATTTTCCTTTTGCTCAGCACTGCAGTGATTTTTGCAGTGTGTTAATGGTGTGTGACATGAGCTCATGTTGTGCCATCTCTAACCGCTTCCATGACAGAAGGCACTAAATCAGGCAGTTTGCCTCCCAAATCTTTGTCTCTCCCTGGTTTTGCTTCCTTGATGTCCAAGGATGTTTGTCGATTTCACATTAATGTGGGATCAGAACCTGGAGCTTGAGAACATGGGGTAAGAATGATCTTGCAGCCATGGACCCAAGGAATCACCACAGGGTTGTTTGTGGTGTACAGGGAGCTGTTCCCTAGTCCTCACTGGACTACTGGGTCCTTCTGTGTGTGAGGGCTATGGGTCTCCTTTCCCTCCTCCTTCGGAAGGCTGCAGAGACAGAGATTTAAATACAAGGTCTTAACTAGATTCAAATTCCATACAAAGTTTCAAAATACTGAGCAAGATGTCCAAGTTCTCAAATATTCAATGTTTCCAAGGAGTTGGAGTCCAGTGGTTGGAGTCCATCCTGCTGGAACCATATTGTGAGCTTCAGCTCTGTGAATTGGGAACATAAAAGTGATTTTTCCCCTAGGAAGTTATATTAGCAAGAGCACTCAGGGAGCTTCCTCCTCGGTTTTGCTGAGGCCAGTTCCAGTAGGTGGAAGAGGCTCGTGCTGGGCTCACCTTTACCATTTCCACAAAGATTTTGAAAGCAAGAGAAGGAGTCATGGAAGAACCATGGAGCTAAGTCAAGAGAGATTCCCCACAGTAAGACTATTGTGCTTATTGACAACATAGCACAAAGTTGTCACAGAACAAAACCATCTTAATACAGTGAAGGTGCCGCATGCCTGAAGAGCAGCTGTGAGAGGTCAGACCAGAGGCTCTGTGCCCAGAGGTGTCGGCTGCGGGGAGAGTCTGGCTGGGAGGAGTATTCCTACAGCCAAAGCTGACCCTCAGAGACATGCCACTAGTGCTGCTAGCAGGTGGACACAGGTGTCCTGTTTTGAATGAGAAATGGTTGTGGAGAAGCGTTTTTGCCTTCATGTGTGGGTATCTCCATGGTGCAAGCTGGTGACTTTTATAGCTACGATGAGTGACAAGCAACAGTGATCGTTTGAGGCACTTCAGCATCAGCTCTGTCATGAGTACCATTAATCCTCACCACTGATTGCTCTTACTGAAGCTTCAAGTGATTGGAGAAACTGCCCAATGTTCATGAAAGAAGTTGAACCTCTTTAATCTACCTCTGGAAAATCTTGAAAACAAATATATTGATTTGTTTGGGAGGGGATGGGGTAAGTCAAATATTGTTTTAGTGAGTTTGAAAAAAGAAAAATGTAATTGTACAGACAGCAAGAGACATCTGAAAATGCAGAAGTAAACCCCTGAACAGCCACTGAACTGAAGAGGGTAAGAAAGATTGAATCCAGGCTGTGACCACCTGAGAGGCAAAGGATCCCAGGGAGTGTGTTCCCAGGGAGGTACATGTTGCGCCAGGATGAACACTTGTGCCCGCTCCCCATGCCTGAGCGCTGTGTTTCGCCAGTGCCTGGTATGCAGAGCGGCACCAGGGCCTGGGCTGTGCCTCTCGATGTCAACATACCTGTTTTAGAAAGTGATGGCAAGCTCCCAGTTGGATGTCCTTTGTGGAGAAACCTTCCCATGGGTAGATACTCCTCCTTCAGGAGGGTGTTCTGGTTTTGCTTGCTCTGAAATGCTGGAAATAGTTGCTGGTTTTCCAAGGACACCTTGTTGTGCAAGCTGTTGCATGTCCCCACCTGGGCACACCCTGTGGCGTTAGCCACAACGTCTCTGGACAGAAATGATTGGCTTTCAGAAAATCTTTCATTCCTGAAGCCAAGAGTCTCTGCAGGAATGTATCTTCTTGAGCTACATTCAGATCTGAGATCAGGATAAACACAGAAGAGAGCAGAAGACTACAGGGTTACTGACAACTCCTTATTCAATGGCAGGGAGTAGCTGGGTGGGCGGAGGTCCCCTTCCACACCCCTACCTACCACCCACCAGTGGCAGCTCTGTGCTCTGGGTGTAGGAGTGGCAGCCAGAGCCACCAGTGATTTGCCAGGCAGGGTCTTTGTCACTTGTCATGTAGACTTTCATGAGCTCCTGGGTTTATGTTGAGGAAATGGTAATAAATGGAAAATTCCTCCTCCTTTTTTAAAAAAAAATCAGACACCACCTGTTCACCTATTTCTGCTATTTTGAGGAATTCACAGTCTGAGGCCCTGTTGGTCATTTTTATGTGGTAAACTCTGCTGAATTTATAGCAGCATTGTTCTCACTAGTTTTCAATCACCCAACACTTAAGTATCTGAAATTTGTACCTTCTCATACAAAATGCCTCATTTTCTGCTTTCTTCTGCCAAAACAGTATTGCTCAGGTTGCCAGAACTGTCTTTTAATAGGGCTTCAGACCACAGGAGAGCTTTGATCTCAGTGCAACCCAGATGGGTCCATATATTGTTACACCTCCCATGGACCCTACATCTTCCAATCTGCCATCTGTCCTTCCACTTCCATCAGGGAATGTGGTATATGTAATTGCCCACACATTTTTCATTCCTAGTGTGCAAATTAAAAACTATCCCCTGTTCAGAAATGGGGGAAATTATGGGAAGGGGTATCAGGCTGGAGGAAGGTGCACAGAGCTCCAGGACACCAAAGAGTAGAGGGGAGCTGCAGGTTCCCCTCAGCTGCCACCTCAGAGGGGGCAAAGGCATTGGGGCAGGGAGAAGAACAGACATTGGCTTCTCAGCAGGGTTAGCACTATGACAACACAGTAGACCACTTTCAATATTCTGTTTTACTACTACCACTGTCACTCTTACAATTTGCAAATAAGGAAATTACATGCTATTAATGATCAGAAGAAATTCCTGTGAGACTTTCCAATTATAGTGGTCTTTTATCTTATTGGAGGCCAGTGCTCCCTTGCATACTCACCCATTGCTTCAATGGCTTTGAAGTTGCATTTCTGTTTCAATTGACATAAAACTGACCAAAGGCAATATTATAGTCACAGGCCTGTGCTTATTTTCACTGGGAATGCATTAGCATCTCAAGGAAATAAAATCTGCCTGAAAATCACTGGGTGATCACCAGAGCAATGCTCAAATAAGATTGTGAAGTCACAAGGTGGAAATTCACGCTCCCGGTAATGAGATGGAAGTTGAGTAACAGCAAAGGGAATGTCCATAAAACAGGAGGTGTGCAGAGCTGCATTACTATAAGGGCCATCGAACCACACATACGGTGTCGGGGAGTTGGCACTGCTGATTTTGCTGGAAATTCAGCAGTTTAAGTAGCCTAATCAAGTGACATAATTAATTGGAGGTTCATTTCCTCTCTTGGAAAACATTAAGGGTAGTCATTGCTTGCTAAAAACAGATTAGCCCTCCCCACAGTGGAGTGGGGGAGTTTCTCCCTCTTGCCAAAAGAAAGCCATTGGCAACCTGCATCCAGGGGGCACAGTGGGCAGCCATTCAGTCCTTAAAAAGGGGTGCAATGCACTCACACACAGAGGCACCCCTGTTGGGAGGATGCTGGGGCTTTCATGACAGCTTCACCATCCAGTAGTGAGCTGCCCTCGATGCCAGAGGGGGACGTGTGTTGGGAAGCGGTGTTGTGTGACGTTGCTTTATTCTTCGTTGCGTCCATGTGTTACAGAGAAGTCTGAGTGCAGAGTTGCAGGGGTTTGCCCCTCGCACAGGTGGCAGGCGTGGCTGGTGTGAACTCACCTCTCGCTCCTCCCTCCCAGTAAGGCTTGCCAAAGTGCAACCAACGCTCTCTGTGGAAGAGTGCACCTCCAGCAGAGGGGATCACCTCTGCAAATGCACTATCCAGATCACAGGCAGTCCAGTGGTGTTAAACACTTCCCATTTCACACACAGAGAGAAAAGCATTGCTCCTTTAATGTGTTTTGAAACAGCCTTTCTTGGATTAGCCCATACAAGAGACTATCTCTTAAAGTTTTGCTAAAGGAATGTCTCAGTCCGTAGGAAAAGGTTTTGTAATTTTATTTTGAGAAACACTTGGAAGATAGGCAGTTTTATTTTTGAAAGAAATGTAAGCAATGTTAAAAAGCTGTCATTTTTTAAAATCAGAGTTTCTGACCTCCAAACACACAATATGGTCTTCAGTGAGCAGATTTCTGTGGGCTCTGCAGAAGCACTTTCACCAGGTAGCTCTACTATTGTTCCAACTTAGTGTAATCATTGTAATCAGCCAAACCAATTACAGAGTAGCAACCTACAATACACATAATATTCTAGGTGTATATTAAGGATGTTCTGTTAAAATTGGTAAAAGTCCTTTAGCAAGAAGAAAAGCCTTCATCACTCTTTTTTTTTGTGCTTCATTTTAGTGAGGACTTAAATATAGTAGCATTTATATTTTTCACCTTGGAAAATATTTGTACTCTAAAATAACGCATTAAAGCTTTGAGCCTGAAAACACTAATGCACAAGAGTGACTTTATTTATACATTAGGAATATTTTAGTCAAATGGTCTAATGTTTGCAGAACCAGATTCTGAAAAATAATGTACTATTTTATGTTGTATCACTATTGGTTCAGAAATTAATGGATGCTTTATTTAAATCAGGCATTTAGAGAGAAGCTTTGTAACTTGGCTGTTTGGTGGTATCATATTGTTGGAAGAAACACGTAAATAAAATATGAGGGAATGGGAATTGAAAATAGAGGGAATGAAATGAACACACGTGAAATGTTCAAGATGTGAGGCACACCTGCTTCAGTCTGGAATGTCTCAGATTCAGAGCAGAGGCAATTTTCAACATTTCATCCGACCCAGGATTTAGTAAAACTCTTGATCCGTCTTTTCACAACTAAAAAATCCTTTCATCATTTTGGTCTCCATCAGCCCCAGAGGTTAAATCTTCCCTTTCAGCTCCTATTATCACAAATGTGGCTCTGTATGAGTGGAGACCCCAGGTTTATCCAGGACTGGCCTTTGCATTCAAACTCAACTGCCTTTTCTTCCAAAGCTCACATAGAACAATTTGTTTAATGCTCTGGATATTAAGTATAGTCATTGCAGAAAGTGGCTGGGACTTTTTAACTAGAAGAGTGAGCAGTCTGTGGCTTCAGCCAGGATGGAAAGAAGAAGCTGAGGTAGACAAGCAACACTGATAGAGGAAACAGAGATAATTATGCAAACAGATATCTGTATTTGTTTCTGGCAGTAATCCTTACTAGACATTTTATTAAAGATCTAAGGTGCTGGTAATGGGAAAATACAACACCTACCTCCATCAAAAGTACTTTTTGACTCCTTCAAGATTAGATTTTGACCCCATGTGGTCATCGTGGTATCTACACGAGGGGTCCCCAGGTGGTGACTGGGTCTGTAGCACCCTCCACTGCGTGCTGAGCTGGGCGAACTGTAACTCACAGCTGATCTCGTGCTCTTGGGTGGTTAAGCAGTTTCTACCATCATTACTACCATTTACTGGCAGCAAAACAAAACTCTTATTTAAAAACCCAAACAACCATGTAGCTAAATAACTTTTATCCTGTCCTGTCACTTTATAGTCACAATCCACAGTTTCATGCTTGAGCCACCAAGGTGCGGAGACCAGCCCGTCTCACATGCTCCTGTGGCAATACTTGGACATTTCACTCAGAGGAGCACCAGGGAGTTTCCCAAAAGCAGCAGAGCTGGTTGTGTAGGGAAGCTAGGAGTAGAAATGCCAGTGAGAATGAAATAATGACAGTCACAACCCTCCACCTAAAACAGAACCTCAGTTGCACAAACTGTAGTGTCGCCACAACTACCACTCCTTCCCTGGCCTAAGGTCTTCACAGAAATGGAGAAGGGACAGAAAGAGACCCCTGGATGGGAGATTTTGTGCTCACCAAAATGGGCTGTTGCTTTCCTGAGTAAATGCAATGTGGACTTGTAGAGAAACAGAGATTGAACTACTTCACCTTCTACAGGACAAATGGCTTTCTAGTGCATCATGACCCACAGGAACTCAGCATGCCCCTGTGAAGAGCTGGACATCTCTTTTTCTTTCTTCTCTTTTGTCTTTCTGTTGCTGTCCAGCTCTGCTTTCCACTACAAACATCCCTGGCTAAAGTTTCATTATATACCTTGTGGTGCATATATATTCTTCGGCTAACAGCTTTCAAAAATGGTATCTGCCTTTTCTTCCTAAATAGACCCCTTTTACACAATAACTACCATGCATTTCTGACTGTGAATATGTAAATAGGTGAAAAAGAAAATGTATCCACTGTCACAAAGAATAACATTGCAGCCTTAAACTTCAGATCCATTCAGAATGATTTGCTAACATTTGGTCCTCCAAGCTGAAGTTCCAAAATTGCCTGTCTTGTGCAATTTTCAAACATTCCACCTGCACAGAGTGAAGAAAAAATAGCTATTTCCAAGAGTGAGAAAACTCCATTTAACATGTTTTACAAAGTACTAAATAGCTTTCATATTTCAGATGAAGAGCAGAGAATATGTCCTCTGTGCTGTACTTACTAAGTACTTGCAATATTGTCTATTCCATGTAGTTTCAAAGATACTATAACATTCTGCATTACTATGATTATTTATCAAAACCAAAATCATGTACCTTTTTATAAGTCAGGAGCTCAGTGGGGAAAAATTTAATTTTTGTTGCTTTTAATTTCTTGGAGAACTGAAATCATTTCCACTGAAATTATTTTGAAAGCCTAAAGATTCTTCTAGTCTGCTTGCTAAATACAATTACAACTATAAGGTGCTTTGGGTAATTCATTCAACAAAAAAGCTGAATATCTAATTGTAGTCAAGTATCTTTGATCTTAGGACTGGTAATGTCTTCTTTACTCTGGGTCTTCTGTCACACTGGAGTTTTTTATAGACACAGGAAATTATTTTTCCATATGTAAAGACATTTCTGGAGTGTATTTCACAAAACAGAACTGCTATTTAATCTGACAGGTGAAGGGTGACTCCCTATAAAGTATATTTGTCTGCACAACAGTCACATTTTCACAAAGAAAACCTGATTTACACAAATGCAAACCTGAACTGCAGAGGAGAGTAAAGAAAAGGCCCAGTAAGACTTGTGCAAGAGAGTCTAGCCTCAGTGGGGGGCTGAAGCTGTACAATTATTTATTTCTAATATCTGAGCCAAGGGCTGCCCTTTCAGTTTGCAGAAACCCAGCCCAGAAACATGGGTAACTGCAGAGCATATACACCATTTTGATTTATACTACATTCCTCTAAGAATATTGATGCTTTATCATTGTTTTTTGTTAACAACTGTGCTTACAAACTTTTCTGAGAAAGAACCATGTTTTCTCATCGTGGTTGAGAATTCAGAAGCCTTTGGGGCTAATTTGCATTAGGTAATCTTCCTAAATACCCATGATTCCTAAAAACATCTAAATTATTCCTATGCCCTTTAAATTGTTAAAATCAAACAAATTTTCCCTGAAAATAATTAAAGGTTCCACACCAAATTTTTGTTAATTTGCAATTGATTTGTATGTGATGCAGAGTACCTTGGAGCTGGTAAGAATTGTGTGTTTTTTTCTGTAGACTTGATGTGTTGGAACCAGGTCAAAACTTGTAGTTGGGACAACTGATGCTAAAAAGTAAGAAACTTTTTATGGCAGAAGGAAAGCAGTCTTTTGAATGGGGGATGCTTAATTTGTGGATATGACATAGTGCAGACTTCCTTGCCATATTTCCAGCATTTTGTCCTGCCCTCTGGGCTTGAACTACCAGGAGAACAATTTGTCTTGTGATGTTTGGCATTTCTGCTGCTGATGCCAGAGTAAACTAAGGAGAGAAAAGGCAAGTGGAAATTAAAAGCCTGCCACATGAGAATCGAAAACGAAGATTAAAATTTAGATGTCTTTTATTTTAGTTCTTCACTTCTCTCTAATATGACCTGAAATACATGACAGCTATTTCTGAGGGTAGGTCTCTGTGGTATTTGCCAAAACAACCAAAATCACACAAACACCTTTAGAGTTAAGTCTGGGCAGAGGCAACGTGAATCACGTCGAGCTCTGAGCTGGTGTGGTCGCAGACAGAACTTTTGGCAGCAAAACAACAAATGTTCCACTGAGACATGCAGGTCACCATCTGCATGTCCCAACACCTCCCGTGCTGCTGAGCCGACCCCTCCTCCAAGGAGCTGCCACCACGGGCCCTGCCGTCAGCACGAGTCCAGGGTGTGACCACCAGCATCCCTCGGCATTCGAGCCATTGGTCCCTGGGGACAGTGGCTGTGATGCTGGCTGAGAGCCAGGCCTGATGGAAAACTGACATCTGCACTTGGGGCAGCAGCAGTTTTCCCTGCTGGGATGGGAAATCAAAGAGGAGTTTTGAGTCACCTGTTCAGTGCTGTCCCATGAACCAGGAGTGATGGCTGGTGGCTGCAGTGTCAGAAGATGTTGCTGCACGGGTGTGCAGCAGAATAAAAACCTTCAACCCCGAGGAGGTGTATTAGATGGAAGGACTAAGGAATAGTCCTGAACTGAATAAAGAATATTTCAGTGATGTTAAAAGACACCTGGAAACTGAAAAAACTTTACTGATCTACCAGTACTGAATAAGTGCCAGCAAATGCAACAGCTCAGTGAGAAACAATGATGATGATGTGCTCTTTGTGAATGTGAGGATGTCTTGTGGTGGTGCAGGAATCTCCAGCGCTGTGGCTGTGACTTTTGCTCCCGGCATACTGAGCAAACACCAACACAGGGTTTGCACCATGCAGAAAACCTCTCCCAGAGCAGTTTCCAGCATCTTAGGAAAAGTTCACAGCCAACTGCTCAAAAATAGCAAATATTTGGCTGCACTTATGGTAATTTCTCACTCTCTGCTCCCTCCGTGTCAAAATGATTATGTATATTCTTCAGGGTCGATAAAGTTACTCAGCTCCAAAGCCAAAAACATGTGTTGAAAAGCCGAGGTTCATTAAAGGCTCTTTTTTGATTCCAGCCATTTCACACACATTTTCCCTGAGCTGTGGCAAGCTTCCAGAATGGCTGAATCCAAATGTTGCTCTTCTTACAGGCACACAGTTTGCCAAGACTCAGGTTATTCCTTCTCCTTGCAATGCAATGTTTGTTACTGACCACTGCTGTGTGGAATGAACCTGGTGGCACCAACCTGGCTGCTGCATGTGAAAAAAGATCTGATCCCTCAGTTTTGGGAGTTTTGACATATTTTATTTGCATTTATTTGCACATGTCTAAGCATTATTCAATTGTCAAACAATCATGTTGATGGTGAGAAGGCAGGTAAATTATAAAAATGAATTGGCAAGATCTTCATTTGTAGAAAGTAATTTGTCTCCACTGTAATGCACATATATATTGTCAGGTTGGAAAGAGGAGCCTTCTTGAGAAATCAGAATCAGATTTATCAGCTCAGTTTCAGAGTCATGTTTGCTTGCTTTATTTGCACAGCGTAGCAAAGAAAATCCAGCTCTCCTGCTGTTTTCTATTTCCCGAGAGCCCCCTTCACCCCTCTCACCAGTCCCCCCTTTGCTAGTCCCACATAAACAGAAAATGGTGTTGGCATATTTTACTATGCAGAAAGCTTGTAACCTTCCCACCCTGACAATTCCCACATGCAGCCCTGGGAGTCTAGGTAGATACATCATTGCCAGAAGGGCATTTCTTCCTAAGGGCATGTGATTGCTTCCTCTATTTCCTGTCTTAGCCATAAACTTGCACAAAAAGAGTCACAGATCACAGAATATTCTGAGTTGAAAGGGACCCACAGACATCATCAAGTCCAGCTCTTAGGTGAATGGCCATACAGGGATTGAAACCGTGGCCTCAGTGTGATTAGCACCATGCTCTGACCGACCGAGCTAAAAAGGATGCGTCTCTTTTGCTTTGCCTTCTCAAGGCCCCAGTCTTGGCAAGAGTCACTGTCGAGTTTTCATGGGACACTGTCCCTTTTCGGCCGAGGGTGCAAGAGCAGAGGAGGCTGCTGTCCTGCTAAAGTTCTTTATTCCATAGTCTCATAGTTTTCTGAAGGTAGAGTTCAAAGAGGATACATGATAAGGCTGAGCAGCAACAGCAGCAGCAGCAGGCAAAACAGCAAGTAAAGAACAGCTTCTTCTTATTTTCTAAACTTACAGAAGTGTGGATTACATTTGTTAAATGACCAATAAGATTGACACACAATTTTAGTTTTTCTTCTTTCAAGCTATCTTGGTCTAATTCTGATAGTCCTAAATCTTACACATAGGTATTACACAGATTTGTGTATATAGTTTCTATGAGCTCTTATTGTTTATGTGAACACTCTATCTAAAAAATGTGGACAGTATAGTTCCATCTATGTTTTGTCTAGAGTAAAGAAATTCTGTGAAAGGGTAACACTGCTACAGTAAAAACTGTGTTTAAGGTCTCTTTGCAGCTTTTCAGTGTTTAAAGCACTTAGCATATATTTCTACTAAAAGTTAAAAATCTGTATTTCTATTTCACTTTGGTGTGACTTCATGTATCTCAGCTTATCCAAAGGTTTTAATTCAACCCCTGCGCTTTGGCTTTTCTCTGGGCCTGGGTCGAGAGGAGCTCTCACTACAAGTCACAGGGCAGAGTCTGGTGACACGGAGGAAAATGTTGTGCTGGCTCCTTTTGGGGCACACAAGTCAGTGGGGCTTTTGGCTCACGTGAAGGACAGCACATGTCTGGCATACTCAATGTTATAACAAAGTGAGATTCCCAGACCATCCATTTAGTGCTGTCCTATTTTTCTTGCTGCACCTGGAGAGTGCTTCTTGGTTTTACTCGGATTGTAACTGGCATCAGGAGTCTGCTAACTCTACTGCTCAGCCATAGTATGAGTCTTCTAAATGTGGCATGTAAAACCATGCTTAGCTGGAGAGCTGTCCCTCGTTTTGTGACAACAACACATCACAGTGTCTCCGTTGCTGCAACATCTTTGGCGCTAAAAATTAGTTTGAAGAAATGAGGCAGGCAGCAGCCACATTGTCAGTGGATACAGTGAAGCAGAGCAGAGAGGTGAGCGTGACAGAAGAAAGACTGGAGATGCCAGGCCACAGCTCTTCACAGCTCTTCGGATATTTTCAGAATAATTTTTCTGGCTTTTATTTTTGGTTTCCTTAAAAAAAAAAAAAGCCTTTTGCTTGTCTGGGGCTTCTGCTTCTCAGTCTCTGGAGGCTGTGCCTGCTCCTCCTGTTCCACGATGTGTCAAGCAATCCGTGATATACCACAATTACCCCAAGGGTGGCAGTCCCTGGGGAGACCTGACAGCACAGTTCAGATCAGCAGAGACTTTGAGTTATTTTCAGCTAGTTTTAAAGATCATTCAGTAATTCCCTTATATATTCTACAGATTCTAATAAAGAATTTTCCTCTTGCAATTTTTTAAGTCAAGAGCAAAAATCACTCCTTATTTTCTCTTACAAGCAGGAGAAAGAGGACTCTTAATTTCAGTGATGCAATGGCAAACTATGAATTTAGGGCAGCAGGCTTTAGAAGGGAGTCCAAAGGAAGGGTATCTGGTCTTTTTTTTTTTCAAATTCAAAGAGATAAGACCCACTGCCATTGATTTTTATGTACTTTTAGGTATCCTTTCCTTGGTATCTTCTTGGCCTCCTTCTTCCACAAAACATTTTCTCTCACTAGACCTACTCCACTACAGGTTGTGAAGGTTTCAGAGTCTCTAAAATGTCAATGTATTGATTCTTTTCAGTCCTTGACAAGGAGGTTCAATCAAGCATTGGAGCAGGTTTCCCAGGGTGTCTGTGCAGTCTCCATCCCAGGAGAGGTTAAAAATCTGGCTCGATATAGCTCTGAGAAACCTCTTCTGATCTTGAGCTGACCCTGCTGTAAACTGGAGGCTGAATCAAGACCTGCTGAGATCTCTCTCACCCTAAATTATCCTGTGATCCCATACAGTACCTCAGGTCAGTATCGTATGGTCTACTTAAAGTTGCAAAAAGTTAGAGGTGGTTCTTTACTGGGACCTAAGAAAGAGCTCTGAGTAGAAAACCAGAAAAAATCTATCCCTCTCCCCATGAGAGGTAAGTAATGACTGTGTTGACACCGAGTCTCTTCCCCTTCATCCTGGAACAGTAAGGTAATCCATAGTCTGGCTGTGTGTGGTTTGGGCACACAGCACTGGCACAGAGTTTCAGAAGACCCTCCTCTGGCTGTAAGGGTTATCCCACAGAGTGGCACTGCAGAAGAGACGGAACCCTCCTAGGGTTAACCACCACTGTGCTGGATATCTGCTGGCACCTTTTTTGTGGCACCTTGGGCACAGCCACACTTTGGGCACCCCATGTGCCTCTGTGTGCAGGTGCAGGCTGGCAGTGAGGAGTGAGAAACTCTGCTCTCTGCACCTGCTGGGTCAGGATGAAGCCCTGCAGGATACAGGATACAATTGTGTTTGTATCCTCACGGAGGCTGGTGGGGCAAGGAAAGGGAAACCTAACCCTCAGCACTGGCTGTGGGGCTGCTCAGAGTTTTCAGCAATTTCTCAGAGGATATGACCATGTCAGTAATTTGCCAACATCAAATAGCTACTGTAAGCAGCATGGGCTGAGGATGACAGAGATCTAAACCCTGAGAAGCTTCAGATGTGAACATGGTACATGACCCTGAAATTGGTGGTAGCTTCTTGAGATTTTTTTGCTCCTATATTGCAACTACCACATAGCTGGTATGATTGCTAGCAGAAATAGCGATTTCTGGACTTGTGGAAACTCTGATACCAATAGGATGTTGTTCACTGTCTCTATCAGAAAGTGATCAGATCTGTAACCAAATTCAGCCAATTTTTATATATTTGTTGTGACTGTGAAAAAAAATTGTTCTACTTACAGCTCCTAACTGCTCTTGCTTTTTCAGAACTATAACTTTTTGTTTGAATGAAGAGTACATTTTTAGTCCCTACAGCTGGAGACAAAAGCTTGAGGTCCAGTAACCTGTGCAGAGACACCAGCAAAGCAGATGCGTGATAACCTATGTGTTATCTCCTTCTTGCTTCTAATTTTGTCCAAACTGAACTCAGTACTGCCTGAGCTATGTTATCACCTACAAGATTTCCTCCAGCTGTTGAACATGGCTGGGAAATCCGTTTTTCTGTTGATGGTGCCCACATTCCAAGAGCCGTTTGTTACCATAACACTTTGCTGAATGTTGTCCTACAATTCTGCTGCCAAAGAAAGGGCTTGGGCACACCTGAAGTGTCTCCTTGGCAAAGCCAGCTAGCTTGGATAAAGGGCTGAGGATGCTGATCTGCTTTTACCCAATCAGCTTTGCTAGCTGAATTTGGGATAACTCCTTTCCACCCACACATGGTAGGACGGGCACAGCAGACCCAAAGAGGGACCTCAGTGTGTGGCCATTCCCCCATGTTAGAGCTGAATGCAAGTCCTGGGCAAAGCTCTCCACACAGGCACAGCCTGTCCTTCCTTCACAGCAGGGAGGTGATGTCTGCATTTTCCCCTTTTGGATGCTGTAGCAACTTATTCTGTAGAATTTCCTTTCTTGCACTCAGGAGACCTTTTTAATTCCCTAGCTTAGCACTCCATTATAATTTCGTTGTGGAAGGAGGTGGCAATTTTTATGTCAGGGCTGCTGGGCACAGAGCAGGATCTGGATGATAAGTACAATAAAATGAAGGTGTCAGATAAACAGCTTTGCAATGCCTTAAGAATTACCCGATATACTCCTTCCACAAAATGAGGGTGTTTCCTCAGTCCACACTTACTGATCATTCATGGTCACTGACACCCCACTGGCCAGCGAGCCGCCCAAGAGATCCCGTGGGCCCACGCTCCCAGCAACAGCACTTAGTGTGTGTTCTGTGTGGGCAACTGAGGCAGTTAAATCATCCTGGTTATCATCCCTTTCACTCACCCCCTGCCATGAAAAACCACTGCAAAGAAAGGAGAGGTGGGGAGAGGGAAGGGGGAAGGGGAGCTCTTGCAGGAGTTTTCACCTGGATACAGTTGCTATAGGAACCACTTACGGAGCATCTCGGTGCCTCCACTGTACAAGAAAATTTGCTTGTCCTTAATAGTGGGCAAAGTGATTTACACTTAGGTGTAGACATTTGGCCCCTGCTGACCCCCAGCAGGACAGGATCTCCTTGGCCAGGGCAGCAGGGACCGCCAGCACTTGCAGCAGGGGAAGGGGCTCCGTTGTTTGACGAGGCAGGGCATGGAAAGAGTGATGCTCCCTCTGCATCTGCAAACAGCAGTGGTGGTGCTCAGAGCGCTGCTGAGGTTAATGGACAGCAGTGGAGGGTCTGCGGTGGACAGGGAGGATGAGAAGAAGCCAAGAGATAGGGATAGAAATCTGGATTTTTATTGCAAATATTTCAGGAATAGAGAAAGGGTATGTAAGCTCTGGAAGAAATTGAGTAGAGGAAAAGATAAGAAAAGAAATCAAAGCTGTAGGAGAGATGTGTGGCATTAAAGGTGCAAACCTTGGAGAGTGAAGCAGCATAAGTGGAAAGTGCCCAGCTTGGTATTTGTAATGTGCACTGGGATCCTCGGATGAAAGACCTAAGTAGAAAGAGCAATACTGTGTCTTTTAATATAATTTTGATAGCTTTTGCAATAGCTATTAGTTTCAGTCCTTGAAACCTCATCTTGATGAAAACCGCAGTGGTGGCTCCGTGTCATTATCCTGCTGCTGGGTGTGCATTTGTACTTGATGGTGTGGTACAAGTGCAGAGATTGCAGCTGCTGGAGCAGGGGCTTATCAGCTCTGTATTAGGGCAGCTCTTGACCCGTGGTTTGTGGGGAACAGTTCACTGGCAGCCAGGAATAGACCACAGACAACAAGTTAATGACCTTTTCCCACCAGTTCAACAGGAAATGTAACCGCAAATTTGACATTGCTGGCAGAGCCTATATCACAGGAGAATGGTGCTAATCACCACAGAGCAGTGAGGGCAGCCTGGGAGGCAGGGAAAAGATTAAACCAAATTACATGAAGGATGCCCAGGTTCAGCAAAGCACTTGAGTAGCTGCCTGATTTTAAACCATAACTAGCGCAAAGTACGAGCCAATTCGGAGTGATCATAGAAGGAACAGTCTAAGGATGGCTCAACAGAGCAGTCTCGCTTAGCAGGAGCTCAAATGAGCAGAAGAAAAGCAGAGACAAACTTTAAAATGGCTCAGAGTAGGCAACTTGTTGGGTGAGCAGAGGTCAGGTGAAGAAGTGCAACATGACAGAGGAGGAAAGTGGCAGCAATAGGAGTGAATTATAAGCTATTATGATAAATGACAAATGGATTATGGTAAATCGTCTTGATGGCCCATTTGTAGGCTGCAAATCAACAAGGGTTGGAACCTATTTACCATGAGATGCACTTTAACTTCACAAATTAATGATATAACCCTAAACAACTTCTGCTAAATGCAGCACTTCACAAAATTACACGATTTAGGTAAGGAAACCTGAATTTCATATGTCAACTAATATAAATACAATATTTATGTAATTGTATTTTTTCAAATATATGAATTTAAAAAACCACCCATACATTGAGCAAATGAAAAGTTTATAGACTTTGTGCAATAAACATGTGCTGTTTGTGCACTGCCAACAGGACCTGGATTGAGAGTGTTTTTCCTGTAGTCAGCTCTGCAAAGGTTTGCCATCATGAAGCTCCTGACCTCAACAATTACATATATTTCTAGATAGGTATTTATTCATACTTTCTTTCAAAAACATCTAGCCACTTCTGCCCATGTTTTATGCCTAATCTTATAAAAGACACAAAGAAGAGCATTTGGTAAAAGCCAGGAGACAGTCATACACCTGCAGCTGACGTGCAGGACTGCTTCAAGGGGTGGTGTGTTTTAAAAATACTGCCAGTGGTGGTCTGTTCCCAGCTGTCCTCTATACAGGCTACACGTTTCCAAAAAATACTGCGTGTGGTCAGTGGATTCATTGGTTTGGGCTCAGAGCTCTCAGAAAACTGGGACAACCATTTCTCCCGTGACCTGGATGGGCGATACACACATCAAACAATCAGGCCTCACAACTGATCTCCCAAATATCAAGGAGAGAGCAACAGATTTTAGATACCTGTAACTCACAAAGGGCAGGAGTCAATCAACAAAACACAATCACTTTATGGACTTCTGTAGCAGGAGGATGTGATACAAGTGGTGGAAGAGGAAAAGCGGAGAAAGGCATTTATGTTGCCAATATCCAAGTTAAAGAAATAGGCTGAGCTCTGGGTAAGGGTGGTAAAGGCCAGTTGAAAAGTTCTGCTACAATGTCTGAGGGCAAAGTATGTGTTGCAAGGGGAAAAGGTTGTCATAGGAGACAACTCCAGCCAAAGCACTAAACTTATTCTGAATCTCACCAATAGTGAGGGTGCTCTTTTCACTGAGACAGCAGAGATTAGAGGCAGGAAGAGAGGATGGAAACATCACAGGTATTTCAGCATGAAAATGCTCCTGACAGCCAGGAGGAAGATGGTGGGATTCAGGAACTGGAGGAGAGGCTAGTGGCAAGAGGGGTGCTGCTGCTGCCCCTGTACATGGTCCCTGAGCATCCTCCAGGCTGAGCAGACTGACAGCTCTTCCCAGGCAGGAGAGCTGCTCCTCTCAGGGATTGCCTTCCACAGGCTTCTGGGAAGAACTCCATTGCATTAAGACTCCTCCTCTGCGCTGCTAATTAACTGTTGACCTAATTTCTCTTCCAAGAGATCTGTTCTCTCTTTATTTTTATCCTCCTCTCTTTTGGTTATTCTGGATGTGTTTTATATCCATACAAATTTACATATCATAACATCCCAGGGACCTGGTGATGGCAGGGAGCTCTGCAGACTGCACATCGCGTAGAACAAGCATTTCTGTGTTTTCTAGTTCAGTACTCCCCCTTATTAAAAAATTCGAAGTTTTCTTTTTCTGGGTTATTATCAGACACAAGAGGCTTTCCCACTGTAATTTCTCTCATACATACATTCTTCTATTACCTCCTTTTCTTGTGCCTCCTCTTTGTCTCTTATTGAAAACTGACCTTGTTTTTCCATTCTGCCTTCAGAGGAGAGTTTTGACAGCCTGGCTCTTCAGCTATCTCTTGGCTGGCAGGATCCCCTTCTTTCTGAGTAGGGAGGAAGAAGAGCTCTGCCCAGCTTTGCAGATGGGGCTCTCTGCTGCTTTTTGCAGAGGCTCAGCACACTGAGTGTGCTGCTCCCTGTACAGCAAAGCACTTGTTTACTTTTGGGCTCTTGGCTGCCCCTAAGGCTGAAGTCTTCCCCACACCGTCCGTAATGGTGCCCATCTCCCTTTCTCCAGCTGCCAGATTTGGTGCCAACACTGTAGGATCTAAGAGTCACTATGCCTGCCTTCCTCCCACTCCAGTGTGTGCCATTTTGCTTCTCTGTTGTAAAGAGATATTTTTTATTACTAGCATTGCAATCTCACTGGCTTCCCCATGCAGAAAGAATTATTGTTATTGCCCGGGTTGAGTGGCATAATAATATCCAACACATTGCCCCACAGGATTTTTATCCTCAGATGTGAATTCCTAGCTCCACTGAAGTCCCAATAGATTTCAACATATTTTCAGAATTTTGTTCCTTGTAATATTTATAACATCACTTCAAAACTCACAGCAGCCCTAAGAAATAGACTTAGTGAAATTCCAGTCATTCAAATGGACTATGATGGGCATGAAATCAGTGCAAAATAGTAAGAGACCAGGTCAGAAATATTCAGCATTTCTAGGTTATCTTGCACTAGATTCCATCATATCTTGAACATTTCAGAAGTTTTGCAGTGTTAACAGAGTGGGCCACAACTTTGACTGGTTCTGTTTTTCTTTTTCTTTGGGAATAAAGCCACATAAATAACAATAGATCCAAGCCATTTATTCCTGTAAAATAAAAACAAAGCTGAAATCTTTTCTTCCCATGAAATCTAAAAGAGAAAAATTACCCTGACTGGCAAAAGATTTTTCAGTCCTTTCATCAAGTGAAACCTGTCTCTTGAGGCTGAGATTTGAGACACTGACTCTATTTTTTTTTTTTTTTTTTTTTGAAGGAGCCTCTCCAGCTAGAGATCTTTGACAGGCTTGAAACACTGCAGCAACCTTTAATTTAGAGAAATTATTTCCAGTAGGGAAAGTGGCTGGTCATGTGCAGGACTCAAATTAGGACCAACAACAACACCCCCTACCCCCAGAAATCAGGATGCATAACACCATCCGGGCTTGGCTTAGCTCTGAGGCTGATTTGTGTGTCAGCAGCAGCTGTTCAAATAAGGAGCTGCCCCGAGGAAAGATCTGTACAAATGACTGGGCTGGTTTTGGGTTTGAGTTTTGTTGGGGGCTTTTTTCAGTTCTTTGCCTCTCACCTAAAACCCTGAAACAACTAGTTGCCCTTGTGGTGGATGATTATAATAATTATTGGAAAACAATTGAAGTGTGATCAGGCAGGGAGGGCGGTAATTGAAATATTGACAGGTGGTTGCTTTGTGCCAAACAGGAGTTTTTAAGATCAGCTGCTCTTTGAAGGACTCGCAGCTAGGATGCTTCTGATAAACTCTTTAATTAACTGTGTCGTGGATTTTACTACAGAATCTACAGAAAGACCACAGCAAGACTCACTAGAAGAAGCTCTGAACCTCATACAAATAATCTTCTGTTAAAGAATGCTTTAGTACATGTATTTTTATATCAGTTTTTCCTGATTGTTCCACCTTTTTATTTACACGGATGACGTGTATAAAAGCAAAAAGTTTGTCTATCTTCTCTGATAATCAAGTATCATTGACACATGATATTATCACAATTGGGTGATATAAGGTAATCACATCATGGAGCCACAGGTAGGAAGGGCACAATTTAATGCCCAGACAGCTATGCCAATGCTAAGGGGATGACTGATTTGTAGGGATTCCGTGGGTTTATTTGGGACCCGGAGAGCAGATGCTATGAATTACTGAGAAACTAATAATATTAAAAAGTATATTTTTGTTCAAGTATTGCTCCTAACAGAATAAAGAGGAGTGTTGCCAAGACAGTAAGAAATACATACTCCTCAAAACCTCCTGGTAGGAAAAGTACTTCCTGAAAGGATATCCTGAAAGGATGCTAAATTTGAACTTCCTCCTGAAGCCTTCCCTCTTTATTAAAGGTCATTTCATCAATTATTGTCCAAGAGTTGTGCAAAAGATTTAAACACCCAATCTTGCAAAAGCTTCCACAAACGTAACTTTTCCTGAAGCATGAGATCTGAGACAGACACTGCCCATCATTTTGGTACCTATAAAATACGTATGCACTTTTCCATCACCTGGTGAAATGTTCTCTGCCAGCAGAGAACACATCCCCAAAAAAGCAATGATCAGGTGTCATAAATGAGCAAAACATGAAGGATAGGGCAGGGAACTGCAGTTCAATTTGCATAGGTAAGTGGCTTACATATACACACAGGATGAGCCTCCTGCATCAGCTGAAACACCTTTGTTGTTGCAACTGATATTTCCGAGCGAGCTGATTATTTGTAATTTAAGGCTAGTGATCTTCAGTAAACATTGGAGTAATTGAACTCTCTAACTGTCAGCATAACTTCTACCATCTCCACAATTAAGCAGGCTATTTAGAAGCATCTCTGCGGTAGCATTTATTGGTTCATTTCTAACATTTTCATACTAACTGTTAACAAATTGCAGAATCCTTGCTAAAACCTTGGGAACAGCAAGAAAAGCTGTTTTCTGCTGCAGTTTCCCTGGCTGGTTTCCCTGAGTGTCTCTGGCATACTAAAGGGGCACAGACAGTGGGTCTTATTCCACTCCTTTCCCTTTTTTTCTTTGTTTGTGCCTGAGGTTGCTCTCTTCCTACATCCATCAAGGACTGCGTTTACCAGGACAGTCTGCTGCTGCAACTTGGTACCTCGTGGTGTGTTTCAAGGAAGGCACATCACCTGTGGGTCCAAGCAATGAATGTCAAATGTACCCTGTAACTCCTCACATAGATGGCTTGTGCACTGCCAAGGTCCGTGGGAAATGGATGGGAGAGAAAAGTCCTCCCCACGATCTCTCAGCTCTTGCTGCTCATGGATCATCACGCAAAGGCAGAGCATGAGTGAAGGTCACCTCTGGAGGTCACGAGGACTTTGGCTGAGGGGCAAAAAGAGGAAAAAAGGGACTTGTATCCGTACATCAGCTTCCCACAGCCCCTTTTGGAGAGGTGACTAATGAGATTTTTTAGGTGTTTAAAATATTCCCTGACAAACATAGTGTTAGGCGAAGGAAAGTCTGTAAATTCAAATAAATTCAAGGGAAACTTTCAGCGCTCCTATGGCCATAATATTGGGAAGGGAAAATTCAGGAAAGCCAAATCTGTTGGGGCTTTCCCTCTATAAAATTCTTTGACTTTCTGAAATAAAATGTAACTTTGAATGTTTAATTAATGTCACTCATGATTTTTCTCATATAGATAAAAATACCTGCCCATGGCTTCAGAAACACCTCACTTTGGGTGGATTGAAACTCCGTGGATCTCAATTACATTTGCATTACATCATTACAAGATGACTTAGGAAAAAAAAAAGGAATTAAAAAAATTTAGCAAATCCTGTTTGTAGCTGGCAGAGCAGGTTGGTTGTACATTCTGGTGTGTGGGTGAGAGGACAGACATGTTTTGTACCATGTCACATGGAGAGCATGTTGTGGGACCTGATATGGGAGACACTGCACCAGCCCACAGCCCTGTCCTCCTCAAAACATGGTCAACAGCATGGCCAAACCTCTTCCTGAGCCTCTTCCCGTGCCTGGCAAGGTGGAGCAGATTTGCCTTGTCAGTACCTAAGGTTTTCTCCTGTATACAAATATAATTCAGTCATCCAATGTTTTGTTTTCTCATCCTTCAATCCTTCTCACAAGTACTTGGTGGGAAGAGCACATGGGAAAACAGACCAGATCTGCTAATGTTCATTCAGTCCCTTCTCTTCAGTTTGCTCTTCTTATCTGTTTTGGTTGCCAGATGCCATAAAGTACGTCCTCAGGAAAATCAGTAATGTAAAGCGCTAAGACAGACCAGTGTTTCAAAGCTGGGCAGTGTCTCGAGAGGGGCTTTTGGTTACATTTATTCCAACTCATAACTAGTTTCTAGAGGGGCTGCAACTTTGATGTTGAGTTGCAGAAGCATGGAAGTGTTCAAGGACAGGTTGGATGAGGCTTTGAGCAACCTGATCTAGTGAGTGGCATCCCTGCCCATGGCAGCGGAGGCTGGAGCTAGAGGATCTTCAAGGTCTCTTCCAAACTAAATTTTTCCATGATTCTATGAAGTATAGGATATTTATTCGGGTTGCAAACTTCAGCCAACACACAACCAAAGACATTGGCCTCTGTGTTTGATGGCACCTTTTCAGTGTAGAGAAGTGTTTTGTGCTACAAGGTAAAAGCTCTGTTTCTCCTCCAAACTGCTCATAGGCCTCCGCTGCCACCGCAGTGCACTTGTGAATTCACACCCCTGCAATGCCTTTCTCTGAAGTGTATAGTGCAAAAAGACCAAACAAGACAAAGGTTATGCTGAAACTGAATTTTTAATGTGGAACAAATCACATCACTGTGTAACTGAACCATCAGACATAAAACTGCATAGTAGCTGTATCTAGCAAGATGTGGTGAGCTCTAGCTTCCCATTTGAAATGCACAGGAAAGAAACCAGAATAACAGAAAGAAATTAAAGTTTTCCAAACAATATACAATGGAGAAGACAAGGATTCAGGAATATCATCTTTTTACTGATCAGATTTTCTGAAGAAAGTTAAATGTGTCAGAAAACAAATACAACAGAGATATCCAGAAACAAAAGAAGCAGTACTAAATGGAGGTCTTGTGTCCATTTTGGAGGGAGTTCCATCAAGCTGCAATGATTATTTAGAGCTGGGTCCAACCTGGTGATTGGACATCTGGATATAAAAGGTAGTCCTTTTTTTTTTACAGGTAGAAGAGTAGGAAACTCATAATCACTTTATAAATGTTGTCTTTTTATAATCATGTGGATTATTCTTTTTTCCCTACTTACCTACCTACCTATTTAATACAATGAAGTTTGCAACCCAAACAAGTCTGTACTTAATAAAAAGGATGTTGATTGAAATAATTTAAATCAATGCTTATTTGAGCAGCACTAACAATTTTTTTTTTTCAACAAGCAGCTCACAGCCTGATAGTAGATACAGAAAGCCCTGATCTAAACAGGCATAAGAAGGACAAATACCCCAGTTTATAGCATGTGACTTGGGATGCACCACGCCAGCCTTGCTGGAGGGAGGAGCAGGGGGATGAGGACAGGACAAGGCAAGCCTCTCCTTCCCCTCTCCTCCTGCCCTTGAATGCAGTAAACCAGCATCTGTCTGTTTTCTTTACTTAATTTTCTCATTCTTAAAAGTTGGGCTAAATCCCATTGTGTACTGCCATCTAACAGTGCTTTCTTCAGCACCTTATTAATCTACCAGGGATCACAGCATCATGATGAGCACTTTTAAAAATGACCACAGAAAATGACTAATGATCTTGCCAGATTTTGACTCTGGTGGGCCAGACCTGTTGGTCAGTAGCCCACTGGCTTTGTTTCTCTGTTTGTGGAATTGCCTTTCTGGTCTTTGTGTAATCACCTGATTCACTGGTGTCGCAGGAGCTGCTGAAAAATGCATTCTCTGTACCTAGAAAGAACCTGTATAAATATTCTCAATAAATAAATAACAGTTGTCATTTTCAAAATATGACAATCTCCAGTTGCCTGTGCTTAAATTGAATGACATGTCATTTATCCTAATAGATGTGAATACATGTATAGTACATATGAGTGAGTCACCTAATTCTTATTCATCTCAGCCTTGGTCTCAGTTGGGGGCAAGTGCCTCTAACAGGGTTTGGATGGATCAAATCACAAGCAGAAAAATCTTGGTCAATTATAGATGCCTAAGGCTAAAAGGGAGGTGTCTTTTTCTCTTCTTTTTTTTTTTTTCTCTCCTAATCTCACCAAGCACAGGATGCCCCTCCTATCCATAGGTTTACTAAAGGAGCAAGTCAATCTCCGATCTGTGGAACTTCTGGGAATATCCTTTCTCCCTGTAATTTAACGTGACTCAATTCTCCATCCTGATAATACAAGTGGTGAGAAAAGCTTCTAATCCTATTGGCATACCCTCTTGTCAGCACCTCTTTATTTCACTGCTTTAAAGGCTCAACATGTTTTCATTTACAATAAGCACTAAGATAACTGCAGGTGCCCTCTCAAAAGCAAGGTTAACTCACCTGAGATGAATTCTTTTATTGCAAACAAAAGCAGCACATGAGCAGGAAATACAATTAATACAGGTGCTTCCCTGAAACTTAGCAAATGCCATTTGTCTTGAAATGACATAAATCCCCATTATATAAACAGGCCCCAGAGGCTTGATTTGTATTATTTCTGGAGAGGAAGGATTTAAGCAAAAGATAAATGAAGCGGTGATGGTGGGGAGAAAGAAATCCTTATACTTAAAAGGTATTTATTTGACAGTAAAACTACTAGGGTGCTATTTTGTGATCGTATTTAAAAATACGCAAATGCCTTAACAGAGACAAAAAATCCCAGTCTAGATGGGATTTGCAAGTTAACTGATTTTTGCTGATGGTGTGTAATATCCCGAGTATTTGCAATATAGCGTTCAAGCGTTTAGCCTGACACACAAATCTCCTAATTATTTGCTGTTTGGTGATAACGTCAGATCCTTCTGGACACTGCCAGATGCTGAGCACCTTGGGTCTCCACAGCAGCAGAAGGCTGCTCCTTCCCAGCTCTCTCAAGGAGGATCTTGTAGGGTGCAGCCCGAGCTCTTGTTCCTGCTCCCCTTGCACCACCAGGAGTGCAGCTCCAGCCCTCCTGGAGGCAGGGATCAGGGACAGGTCCATGGAATTGCCTCTATACCCACCACCTCAAGTCTACTGCTGTCCCCAGGGATGCTGGCGCTCAGGATGTCTGGTGAGTGCGTGCTGCTGCCACAGAGCTGGAGATTAGGTCATCTCCTGGGTACCCAGATGTTTAGTTTGTGCTTGACACTGGGGTACCATGTTCATAAACAAACTAGAAATATGCCAACAAGGAAACAGACAGGGAAGGCAGCAGAGGAGATACTGCTGCTGAAATATTCCGTTCTCTTTCCTCCTCTGCTACTGACTTACACTGAGCAATCTCAGAAAAAAACCTTACCTCCCCCAGACTCTTCATGCCCCTTTCCTCTGCTGATTTTGTCTAGCTAGTCTTTCACTCCAGGTAGACCACAGCTATCGTGCTAAGGACAACAATCTCTATTACATAATTTTCTGAGAAATGTGTGTTGCTTTCCTGAGACCATGTACCTCTCCTCCCTTTGTAATTACCAGTATGAACCCTTGGTGCTCATAAACAGGTAGGAGGAAGGTATAAGGTTATCATCATAGCTGTTTACAGTCTAAAAAGCCACTTCAAAATAGAACTCAGATAATAATTTCTCTTACCCATTTCCTTTATAATTCACATATAACTACTTAAAAAACAGACTCCAAAATTACCTAAAACAAATAAACAAACAAAAACTGGGAGAAAGAAATTGTAACACTTAATAGGATCATCAGACAAACAACTGCAATTATGTTGACAAGTATAATACAGTGGTTTAGATATTCAGCTGTATCATCACCAAATCAAGTACCCTCTCTTTCTTCACCCAAATGCTGTGCTTTGTCTAATGAGTGCTCCCGATCCTCAGCCTTTAACAACTGAGGCTCTGATTTTTGCAACCAGTCCTGTTTGTTTGGATTTCTGCAGCCTTGTGGAAACTATTGCCCTCAGGTTAACTATGACCCCACCAGGAGTCAACCTGCAGAAAGCCAGTTGCATCATCTGGGCCAAAGCTGAAACACCAAGTTGGACTGATGTCTTTTCTCTTACCTATATTCTTATAAGCCAATAACTTCCAGTATCAAGACATGAAAGGCATAAAAGTTTGTTATTTCCCCTCACACCTCTCCAGACTTGAACCCATTGCATATCCCAAATGTCCTCCATTGTCCATTGGACCTTTAGGTACCAGAAAAATGCTGGATCAGTCCCTTTCCCCTGAAAATTCAGGATTTATTCAGACAGCTACAGCAACATTTAGCAACCCCAGTCTGCAGACACTACCTTCATCAGGAATGACAAGTTGACATGGTTGTATGCTCAATTAAACCTTCTCTTCCTTTTTAAACAAATGCATTAGACTACTAAATTATGTACAAGTTTTCTTGTACACTTTGACTACATTAAACTTCAGATGCCAAACTTCGGTTGCAAACCTTAACTTGGTTATTTGGAGAACAAAGACTTAACACAGCTTTTTTTTTGACAGATATTTAAGTAAAATTAAAGTTGCTTTAGAGCTTTTCCCATTTTCTAGAAAACATGCAGCTTCCCCAGGAAACAATTCTTAAATGTGTGATGTATAAAACAAAGTATGAAAGCCCTAATTTCCAGAAGTCCCAAGAATGAGCAATTCCAGCTGACAATGGAGATGGATAACCATTACTTGAAAATGTAGCCCTGATGTTCTAAAACACCTGCTTTGAAAACTTTATCAACTATGCAACTCTATACTTGGATGGCAAGTGTGGTATTTTCACTTTATTGCTCCTTTCTAGCAATTAGTCTCCTGTGAACGAGCCCTTTCCTTTATGTAAAACCCCACTGGGGTCAACAAAGGATTTGCATCCAAAAATAGAGGTATAATAATTTGTAAAAATTATATTCCAGACTGGCTGACTGGCCTGTGAATGTAAATATCCTTTTGGGAAAATCAAACATTTTTATAAGAAAAGCTATTTCTACAGAAAGTCCTTTCTGTTGTCAGGTAAATGAAATAAAGCTTATCCCAGCAGAAGCAGCAAGTTTCTCCTGGTGCTATTCTCCTCGTCTAGGGTATTGATAACTCTTTCTTTAACAGAAGGAAGTGTCAAGCAAGCATCTCTGTCTCCAAAAATAATTTCTAATTTTCCCTTAAATGGGTGGGTGGAGCACTTATTTCCAAAGAAAAGTGATAGACAGCCTACCTGCATGAGTAGATGCAGAGGGACACGTCGTGTCAATTGCCTCCACTGTGGGTTGGCGGTTTCACCTTGCCACAGTCAGCCTTTGAAGTTGGAGATTCCAAACTCTTGTCTGCTTCTTGAAGCTGTTTTACTTTCTAAAGGTCAGAGTTTGCTGTAATTTGGGAGATCACTGAGAGGCATTTGTGTCTGGGATACCAAATACTGAATGGAAAAGGCTGGAGTAGGAATAGCACTGAGCTGAAGTGCTTCAGGTGCATTGGCCTTCACTTTAGGGATCAGTCACGTTCCTTGTCTTCCCATCCTGCCTGAGAAGAGAAGACAAACCACTTCTCTCACGGACATTGCATTGGTCTAAGGAGGAAGGTACACTGTTCAATAATGATTTGACATATCCACCACTTTGAAGACTCAAAAAAAAAATTCTTCCAGAGGGAACAATAAGGAGTCATCCCAGCCCATCCCAATCATTCTTCAGTAGCTGTTAATATGATTTGCAGCCACTGGCTTTAAACGATGTACAGAGAAGGCGAGGATTTGTCTGTAGTACATTTAATTTTCAGTTTCTGGTTATCTCCTCCTACAAAATATTCTCCAAGCTTTGGATTCACAAGAGTTTGCAGTAAAAGAAGGTTTCCCTCCAGAGAGCATAGAAACAGAAGTCTCTTGCAAGGCCATGCTTTTCATTATGGCCAGAGGGCAAGACCTTCAAGCCCATGCAGCAGAAACATAAACCTTTCACTAACCTTACAAAGATCTGTGGTGAGCCAAAAGCAGAGCAACAGTGTTCTCCTGCCACAAGTGAGAGAAAAAACTCTGTCCCCTGAATGAAGGAGCAGAAGACTGCTCAGGGTTAGGTCCAGAGGAACCTCTTGACCCAAAGGGTTATACTGGACAAGACTGGGATCCACCACAAGGAATGTGTGCAGCTAAAAAGTTTTAGTAGCTAAAGACCAGCTAAATCTTAAATATAATCTTAGACACACACACAAACACACACACACACACACACACACACACACACACACACACACACACACTCTCCCACACAGCAGCTTCAAAAGTCCATGAGAAAAACAAAAAAAATCCTCTGCCAAAATGTCCTTCTAATAGACCCATGAAAGTATTTTATTTCCTTCAGTCTCTAAAATACAGAGATCTGGGCAAGTAGTGGAAAATATGTATGTCTCTGAGACTCCCAGACTTTCAGGGAGATTTAGGTGCCTTTGAATGTAATGTGACCAAAATGATGATAATATTTTATATATCAATGTTTTGATTTGAAGTGTTTGCAACTGAAATAAGCAATGTAATTTGTACCCTTATCCCAAAAATTTGCGTGGGCTTTAGATAATTTAAAGTTGGAAGATTTACATTCCGGAAACACAAGCATTTAACAATGCCATGTTTAGGGAGCACTGCATTAATTGGAATGGATCTGGAGGATAAGAACACTATTTCAGTTTGGGTACTGAAAGAGGACTGCAAATTCTGCTGGGGTGGAGAGAGGGGGAAACTGCATGATCTGAATGAAACCTTGAAAGAGCAACAGTGGCTGAAAAGATGGAGAGCCAAGAAAAACTTTCAATAGATGCGTCTGGTGGTATCAAAACAAGTTAAATAATTGCTAAGGAGGGAGTGCAAGCAGCAGACATTTGAAGCAGGACAGGTCATTTTCCATAAGATTGGACCTGATCAAACAGAGTAAAGGCAAAGAAAAACAAGGAGTTAGAAAAGTAAAAAAACATGTGGTTTTCTCTGGATTACTATTCTGCAGCTTGAATATGATAAATATGTATGTCTTAGGCATGATATGAAACTTATCTACCAACCGTTCCTGAAGAAATTAGACTGAGAGGCACTATTATGTCAATAAAAAAAAAATCCACTTTGCGTCTTCAAAAATGTTTTGTTATTTCTGGATATGATTTTCTGATGTGCCTGATCCCCAGCTAGTATTGCTCTCAGTCAAGTGAACGTCACTGTAAAAGTTTGATGTTTTTTGAAAATCACACCTAATAACTTCTCAGAAGTTACAAGTGAAGTTACTTTAAATCTAGGGAGATGCAGTATGTGCAATACAGATTGTCAGGATTAGATATAAACACTGTACATGCAGATAGAGAGACACAAATGCTCATTTGCAAACAGACAGAGCCTTAACCGGGCACTGGTGCTATTGAGCTGCAGTGGTAGATTTGGCATTCTTATTGCATTCTTGCTTCAAAGTCCAATTGTCCTCTCAATTGTTGTTCTGATTATTTATCAGAGCACAAAAGTAATATTGTTCTCCGTGTCGCTGCACTAAGAGACATTTTCATGCAGGAGATAAACACATTTCCTTCCTTTTAAACTCTGTCTTCTCCCCTTCCCTTTGTCTATAAGCCAAAATGTATATTAAAAAGGTGTCTGTCCCCCTATTCTCCTAGTTTAAAAATCATGGGTTGTGACAGACCTTCTACCCTGATTTGACTCCTGTGCCAACATCACTTCATACACTGCACAAGCAGAAAATACATGGCAGTCTCCTGCTGGGGATTTTTCCAGCATGGCAGATATTAATAGATGCGTCTGGTGGTCTGGTGCTGTCTCTGCTGCCATTGCCCGGTCCCTGCTGCCATTGCCCTGTCCCTGCTGCCTCCAGAGTGGGAGCAGGATGTGGCAGAGGGGCCTGCATGTCCCAGCCACAGCGGGGGTGCGCTGCAGTGTGCTGGAGCTGTGGGGAAGGTAGAGGCCACGTTTCTTCCCAGACCCTCTGGTCTCAACAGGCCTTTTAAACAAAGCCTCCTGCCTGCCCTTAAATATATTGAGAATTCTGAAGCTGAATGCAATTGCCATCCCTGTAAACTCTGTTTTACACGGGGGATGCACACAGGTCAGAACCAGTGCCAAATTTCCAGTGTCTTCTGTGAATGACACCAAAGTGATAGATGTCACATGAAAGAAAAGATAACTAGAATGTGCCCTGAATTCAGAGCATGCAGAGAAAATGTGAAGAAAGGTAGTAGCTAGCTGGCACTATTTTCATAATTATAAGTAAATAGGCTTTTAGCATCAGCAAAGCCCCCATAATCTAATACTAGTAATCTAATCAAAGACTTTGTGAAAAACAGATTCTATATCCATATGATGATGTGATGACCTATAAAATGATGATAGATGTTCCTAGCTGACACTGGTAACTAGGAGAGAAAAGCAGGTTTACTGTTTGCATTATCTGAAAATGTAAATTCTTTAATTATACACTGATCTGTCCACAGAACCCTGGAGTTCCCGTTGTTAAGTCTGCAGATTAGTTGGATGGAGATATTTAAAACAGGAAATAAAAAGGCATTATAATCCAGAATAGAACAGAACAGAATAGAATAGAATAGACTATTTCAGTAAGAAGGGATCTATGATGATCATCTCTTTCAACTACCTGACCCTTTCAGGGCTGACCAAACCTTAAAACATGTTATTAAGGTCATTACCCAAATGCCTCTTCAGCCCTAACAGGCTTGAGGCATCGACCACTTTTCCAGAAAGCCTTTTCCAGCATTTGACCACCTTTTTTCCAAAGCCTTTAAAACATCATTGCTGAAAGCCTATGCCAACAGAAACAACCCATCTCCCATCTATTTTCTCAGTAACAGACAGTATCAGCAAAAAATTTTGCACCATAGCCAGCAGGAATCAATCCTGCCTAGCACATGAGAAGCAAGCTAAGACTGGCAGAAATAAAGGACCAGCATCTCAAACGTTATCATAATCTTTCATTGCAAAGATAGGATACCTTTTGATGAAGTATTCTGCAAAATAGATATGTTTTAAATCTCAAAGATTTAAAGACAAGACACACTTTGTATACACTTCTCTCTCATACAGCAAGTGGATTTTGTACTACTTCATGCATTGTTTGAAGATGCTACAGTTGTATATAACTGGGAAACTATTAACAAATTACCTCCACAGAGATTTCAAAAAATGTAATAACGTATTGAAACAAAAATGAAAAATAAATTATAGGACAAACAGACTGTACTGGGTTCGTGTGGCAAGGTTTTGGTAGCAGGGGGTGATAGGGGTGGCTTCTGTGAGAAGCTGTCAGAAGCTTCCCCTGTGTCTGATGGAGCCAAAGCCAGCCAGCTCCAAGACAGACCCACCACTGTGGTGGTGCCTCAGGGATAATGTATTTAAGAAGGGGGAAAACAGCTGGACAACAGCAGCCAAAGAGAGGAGTGAGAATATGTGAGGGGAACAGCCCTGCAGAGAGCCAGGTCAGTGCAGGAGGGGCAGGAGCTGCTCCAAGCACTGGAGCTGAGATTCCCCTGCAGCCCATGGTGCAGACCATAAAGAGACACGCTGTCCCCTGCAGCCCACGGAGATCCACGGTGGAGCAGAGATCCACCTGCAGCCTGCGGATGCCCAAAGGAGGCTGTGACCTTGTGGGAAGCCCATGCTGTGCAGGCTCCTGGCAGGACCTGTGGCCCCAAGGAGAGAGGAGCCCACACTGGAGCAGGTGTGCTGTCAGGAACTGTGACCCTGCAGGGACCCACCCTGGAACAGTCTGTTCCTGATGGACTGCTGGAGCAGTACATGAAGAACCAAAATGCATGGGAAGGAATCATGTTGAAGAAGGTCATGGAGGACTGTCTCCCATGGGAGGGTTCCCATGTTGGAGCAAGGGAGAAGTGTGAGGAGAAAGGAGTGGCAGAGACAGCGTGTGGTGAACTGGCCTCAACACCCATTCTTTATCTCCCCTGTGCCACTGGGGAGGAAAAGGTAAAGAATTTGGGAGTAAAGTGAAGACTGGGAAGAAGGGAGCAGTGGAGGAAGGTGTGTTAAGATTTGATTTTATTTCTCATTAGCCTACTCTGATTAGATTTGTAATAAATTAAACTTATTTCCCCAAATCAAATCTGTTTTGCCCATGACCGTAACTGCTGGGTGATCTCTCCCAGCCTTTATCTTGACCCATGATTTTCTCTCCTCTGCCCTACTGAAGTGGGGAGTGATAGAGTGGCTTTGGTGGGCAGCTGGTGTCCGGACAGGATCAACCCACCACACAGACTTACCTCAAAATCAGCTGGGGTTCAGATTAAGGAAGGATGGATTTCATCTATGGGAAGTATATATGAAAGACCTTCAGGTCTTGCTTCCTTTAAGTACGAATATTTCAGTGTTTGTGTTAAATCCTCTTCACTTCTTTATTTCATAGCCACAGTCTTTCTATTTTCCATTTGCAAAAAAAAAAAAAAAAAAAGAAAAAAAGAAAAAAAAAGAAACTTTGCGTTTAAGAAGAAATCCCTGCTATCCGGCACCATGCAATTAGCATATATGAATAGGAAATGAGTTCCTGCTGCTCTGGACCATTGTTAATCCATATTGATGGGCTAGAAAACATGACATCAACTGTAAAAATCCAAGAACATTCCTTAAAATATTCAAATGCTGTACCTGGTCCTGTATTCACTCTGCATCTCAAATTCTCATTGACTTTGTGGGTGCCTGGAATGCAAGAGGAATGCAGGATTAGGCACACAGGCTACGTGTGGTATGCCTACCTTGACAGTGAAAACAGCTTTTGATTCTGTCTGAAATTCTCTGAGACATATATTCAGGTCGAAGGAACTGTACAAAAAATACACACAAATTTTGTACAGCTGCTATTTGTTCTGGGCCAGATGCCACCGTGAGCTCGTTGGGGCTGTGTTTAGCTGCTGCTGAGGGGGTATAGGCACACTGCACTGTGCAGTGCTAGAGAACCGTGGAGCTAACCACCTTTTGAGCTCCCTTACTAGACTCACACCTGCTTGTTCTTTAGTCTCTCTCATTTTTTACAACCTTTATGCAAACTGGTAGCATTTAAAATTTGTCTTTACTGTAATGGTGGGAGAAAAATGTCACGGTGATGGTTGAGACACTGAGCAATTTTGTATTTTCAGGGCAAGTTTTCAGGAATTAGTGATGTGGAAGTGCCCTGGGAGTTGCTGAGGAAAAAAGACTCAGGAGTCATCTCAAGTGGTGTATATTAGAGCAGCCCTAAGGTTGGTCTTCAATGCAGCTAAACCCCAAATTAGCCCCTATGGTATTAGAAAGAGAAGTAAAGATGTCACAATCACATTCAGTTTCACCATCCTTCCTCTTTTTTCGTCCTCTCCGTGCAAAAAGAAATGTCCCCTTTCAAGCCAGCATATTGTATCTGTTTATCTTTGCCTCCATTAAAAAATGCACATAGAAATACCCTAATCCATAAAGAGACGTACCTCTGAGTTCAGATCTGTCTGTAAGAGAATATCTGAGTATTCCTAGAGTCACCAAAGAACTGTATCTACCTACCTAATGTCAGCCCACCCATGGAGTGGGCTGGCTCAAAGACTTTCTCTCAAAGCCCATTTACTTAAATTGTTGTTCCTAAATCGTTGGCCTTATCGAATTTAATGACATCTTCTGAACCATCATTATTGATAAGGAAAGTGTGTGAGTCATTTCTCTCCCAACAAATAAAGGTTCAAAAGTTTCAAGCACGAGCTAGACCTTTACTTTTCAGACCAATCTTTCTACCCCCAAAAGTCAAAGCCATTAGTCCGTTTTAGAATTTGCAGGCTGTGAAATGTCATTCTAAAAAGAACAACCATTTTTGAGATATTGGAGTACAAAAGCTGCCTTATAAAGGTATCACAGCACCATTGATAATAGCCTTGGCAAAGACCTTTCAGGTCACTTAGTCCAAACCCCAGCAAGGAGCAGTTATGCTAACCTTTTGTACAAGCCTTGTTTTGAACACCTCAAAACCGATGCAGCTCCAGGACTGAAGGCTTGGTTCCAGCACCAATTCCCTTCTCCTGTAACCCCATAAAACTCACTCTTTCTTTCTTTGGAGTTAGGCCTCCAGTCTCTGTGTTTTTATTAACTTCAGCAGCACAAAATATTTCTTTTCTGAATGCTTGTCAATTTTCACCTTAGATGAGTTGGTCTAGTTTGGAATCAGCGAATCAGTGGGTTCCTCAATTTTTATGGGGCTGTTTTCACTCTCTTATCATTCTGCTGGGCTTAAACGTTTTAAGCGGACACTTTTCTGCATCTAAGTGATTTCTTTGAGGATACAGAATTCAAGTTGAAGGATCCAACAGTTTTCCAAAATCAACAATAGGAAGAAACATGATGTTAAGATATTTGGGTGGTGTTCTTTGGCAGAGAGATCTTAAAATATGGGAGGGACAGCTTTCTGTGGAAATATACACCTTTTTAACAAAGAAGAAACCTGTTCATCACAGTATTGTGTTCTGTAAAATCTGCAAAGAGTAGGTTGGGACAGGCAAGTCAACATGGACCATTTAAAAAACCGGCAGCCTTTGGGCAATGTGTCCTGACTGGGAAATGCTGCAGAAGAAATACTAGCTCCAGGAAAAAAAAAAGCTTAGTAGTTCTCACTTTCTTGGGATACCAAACTAAGTCTCAAATAACTCTGCTGCAGAACAGTGAAAAGAAAATGTCAAAGCATTTCAAGGGGAAAAAGAAAATCTTTAACTAGGAATCTTCATTTTTAATGGACTTTTTTGTGTAGTCTGGTGAATAAAGCATAGTGATTGCAAATCCTCACTAGATTATACTTTTAGAATGATTACTTAGTTTGCTGCCATCACCACATTTGCCAATCGACTAATTCATACTGAATTTCATTTGAAAGTTCAGAAGAATCAATTTTGTCATGATATTTCAGTGTTTCTTCTTATGCATCAGCCATGAAGTGGAGAAACATCGAGTTTAGTCCTACATGAAGGATAAGACAGAGAGGTCTGTGGGTCTGTGAACAACAGGATTCAAAGCCCCTCATGCAGAGGATGCCATGCCCCAGAGGTGGGGTCGCCTCCCAGTCCCCATCTGGCAGACCCTGTGCCCTGCTTCCCCCCATCCCTCCAGGCAGGTGGGCAGGCAGAGGCAGGCTGGTGCTGTTGGTTTTCATCTGCCTATTTCCTCGTTGCTATGACAACCCACCCGAAAGTGCATCGAGAGCTACATCATCAAATCTCACAGAGCCAGTGACAGGAGGTGTGTGTCACACGAGCCTTTGGCTGGGACCCTTTGTGCTGGCACTGGTGTCCTGCTCCCCCCGTGGTGGGGCAATGACACACATCACCCTGCCCAAAGCCACGGCCTGTCAGCATGGGGCACATGCAGTAGCTGGCTCCTTGTGCTCCTAACTGCAGACAACAAAATCTCTTCAGGAGGCTGTGTTTGCTACCCTCCCTATCTAAACTTGGCATGAAGCCTATGTAAAATGAGTATTTCTTTTTATTCCTTGCTTCTTCCCTGGGCTAGCATATTCTTCCTCGGTGTTACCATCAGTGTCTTTCCTGTTTTCAAAACACATCTGAAATTGAGTTATTTTTTCAAACTCTTACCAAGTTTCTGTGTAAATGAGGTATCTTTATCAGGCATTGTATTCCCTGCTTTGTGCACTCGGCTGTGTTTTGGAAGTGAAAGCACAGCCCACCTCTATTTCTAAGTATAATAAAAGATTAAAGCGTCACAGAAGCTGTGCCACATAGTGTATTTTCCTGCAGTATATGTTATTAATTTTGTTTTTGTTAGCAAAGCTGTGTCATTTCAACCCAGGAGAGGAAGGGATAGCTTCTCCCTCCATGCAAGTAGGTGGCAACGCTGCCATTGGTACATTACACAGTGGGCGAGTTTATCCCACCCAACCTCTGGGAAAAACTGGGGAAATGAAAGCCTCTGTAGTCATTGCCAGATATCAACTCCTAATTTTAGCCACTCAGCAGTGTTTCTGAAGGTAGATGATTGCTTTGAAAGGCCGTTGTGATGTCTCCTCAGCCTTTCAAAAGCAATGTATTATTTTTAACTTGGGGCATTTTACCATCTTCTTGAACACCAACCTGCCTGAATTTCTCCCTTATTATGACTCCCACACTGGAAACATTTTCTTCTCTCATTATTTGAAAAGCAGAAGTTACCAAAGCTATATAAATAATTCATGAGAAAGCATGCCTCCCATGTGTGGGAATAAATTGTATGTGAGACGAAGAGTTCAGGGGGTACAAAAATTGGAACAAATGAGTGCAGAAGATGCTAAAACCAGGCTGGATTAGTGGCTAATTTCTACCAGGCCAATAAAATGCAACAGAGAAAAAACCAGAGAAAATGGGCTTGAAGTGATGACCTAACCTGGAAGCAATTTGGGGCCAGGACAGCATGTTGCATGTGTACAACGTGTGAGTACATGCTCTGTGTAGAGGAGGAATGTAAACTGTTGTCTGTATATGAACCATAATATGGCTAACCACACTCATATTCACTGCTAATGAAAACCAGCAAGTAGTACCTTTTACCTGCCTCTCAGTAAAGGGGATCATGCAAGAGGGTGGTGAGAGATGCCCTCATTTCAAAAATTAAAAATAAAACAAAACTTAAAAAAAAATAAAAGGTACTTTGAGAAAAAGCTTTTTTAAAAAAAAGCTAGCTTGATTTGGGTACATTTTAACTGACTCAGTATGCAGGAAATTTCAGAGATGTTAGCCTTTGGAATAAGCATTTTCTCTTTCTTTGTCCATTGATGCCACTAGAAGAAAAAGACTTGAGACATGGATATCCAGCCACTTCTAAAGCTGAGGAGATGGCTCAGTGCTTTGTTTTGAGATTGGACTGAAGAGTGGGTGGTGCAGTTCCTTCCTGCCTAATTTCTTAATATATTCACTTCAAGAAAAAGTGTCAAAAGCCATAATTTGCAAGGTGTGTGTTGGATGCTGGGATTCTTGGCTCAAGGATACCAGTCCCTTTTGCCTTTACCACGAGTATTTTTGGCAAGAACAGCGGGATATCTCCATGCAGTGATGTGGACATCCAGCCCAACAAGTTGAGAGCTGCGCTTGGCAGGAGAGTGACCGCTTGAGAGAAGGCTGTGTGTGACACTCCCGTCCCTCCCTAGGACTAACTGCCTGACTCAGGACAGTGAGAAAACTCTGCAGAGTCCTTGGACAGCAGAGGTTCCCCTCTGAGTTTCTTGACATGGTAAACTGGGATACATTTTATGTCCTACAGTTTACGATTAGGACTCTGCAGAATTGATTATGCGTATTTCCCGGTGACTTTTTAATGTGAAGTACTGAAACAAGGTTGGGAGCTGCCAGGCGCTGCCAGGCTATTCACAGGATAGCCTCAACAGGAGGCTCAAGCTGTATCTGGGAGAGGCACAGGTACTCCTGCCTCCCTTTCCTCTACCTACCTGCGTCACCCTGTGTTGAGGAGATACTTCTTGAGTCCTTCAGATAGACCAGGCCCCAGAGGAACTCCCTCACTTGATGAACAAGTGTTGAGCCCTTTGCACCTCTGAATGGGATGGAGAGCCAGTTCCGACTCCTCAGGACAGCCCTTGGTCCACGAGTATGTTGTGGCCAGGCACTGACAACGTCAGCTGAATTAGGCCCAAGCAGGACCTAGGTGAAGAGAAAGATGAATTCTGTCTGGAGCAGCAGTGGAGTGCCAAGGGGTGCAAGCTGAGAAGGAAATGTGAGGTTCGTGGGTTAACTTCAGCCTGCCAGAGAAGTGTTTTTGTTAATGTCTGTCTGGGCTCCCGCTACAGCCAGTGGAGATAGCTGGGATAAAGCATGCCAGACAGACACCCATTTTCCTTCCACTAACTATTGCCATTGCTTAGACAACTTTCTTCAATGACACATGACTTCTGGTTACTTCTAGATGGCTAAAATTAAAGCAACTGTATCCTCTTCCAGGTACCTGAAAGCAAAAGTAAAGAAGGGAGGTACTGAGGCATCCCTCATCTATTCTAGGAGTTAAGTGGCCACTAGAAATAGGCTTTTTTGGCTCATGGGATTTGCTTTAAGCAAATAAGCCCATCCTGGCTAACTCTTGTTTCAAGCAAGGCTGTTGGTGTATTCACTTCCTGATGGCAGGCCAGAATACGTAAGGCAAAGTGAACTCTGAAAATTTGGCCCACTGAGCTTTAAAAGAGCTAGAGGTGTTAAAGAGCTAGTGGACTCAAGTGCAGAGGCATGTGGAATGCATTTCTAAGATGAGCTTAGCATAGTCCTGTTATCAGTATATACATCACCTTAGACATTGCTTGACAAAAACATGTCTTCTAAAACAGGCACGTTCCTTCTCCACAGCTCATAGAGATACAGAAACTGAAATCATATTTTATGAATGGAAAATGAAATTAGCCAGAAATTACAGTGATAAATGTAGCTTTAGAAAATCTTAATTCACTTCAGTCGAGTGATTAACTTCTGCCACTCCACAGTACTCAGTTATTGCAAAGTCATTTGGTGACATTAAACAATTAAACTTTAGACCTGGGAATAATTTTGCAAATCTTTATAGAACCATAAAGTTCATTATTGTTTTACATGCTTGCAATGAAATACAGTGCACAACTCCAGCTGTTTGCTCTAGCATAAAGCCAGCCTCTGGATAGAAAATGATAAGCTCTGGGCAAACTACCAATTCTCCATCAGTCCAGCTCTCCCAAAAGGCTATTCTCTGCAGGGCAGAGACTTTGTTTGTTTCTCGTAGCAAAAAGTTCCTGCAAAATAGTTTCTACTGTAATAGTCTGACCAGAATGATAACTGCGGGCAGCAGTGGTCAGAAACAATCCTGGAGCAAATGGGCTCTGCTGGGGCCAGCTCTGCTGCTGGCGAGCACTGCTTTCCCAGGTGGTGGTTTAGAGGCTTCAATTCACCTCACCTGGCACTCAAAGCACTGGAAATAGAGGCATTTTAACTTCTCTTCACAGTGTTCAGCCTGGTGCCTTTCTTTGTGTCATTATTCCACCACAACAGGAACATTTTCATTGTAAATAGCCCTATTTCTGAGGAAGAGAACTGGGGCCCTTTAGGAAGAAAATTGTTGTTTTACTGAAAACACATGTGAAATGTCATGATTTCTCATTTTTTCACCACCAAATTACCATTTTGTGTGACACACAACAAAACCAGAACATATGTATGGGTGTGAAAATGGGTAATAACACAGCAGAAAAAATGTAGTGAATGTTCTCAGCGATTTTTCAAGACCCTGCTCTTTTTAACAGAGTAGCTCTAGTACACATAAAACTAATAAGCAATATGTATTTGATTTCCGTAACGTCCTTGTTGACAGTAAAGGCAGCTAATTAGTGTAATTGATATTTGTATTTACTTCTCAGCTGTTCTCTTGTGTAATTTTGGAGAGTGGCTGCTCATGCCTGTTATCCAAGTGCTGGGTATAGGGACCAACCATGACAGCAGCATTAGATGTTTCAGGGTTGGGCACGGACCCCAGGAGGATTCAGTGAGCCTGAAACTGAGCAAAACCCTGGTCTGTCACTATCATGACTAGCTGGGGCTTCACGGGCTCATCAAAACCTCCCAGTGTCCACCCCAGCCATTCCCTCATGGAATCCCCCATGTCCACCCCATACTCTTCCCCCATGGCCCTACTTCATTCCTGTGGCCACCGTCCAGGGGCTACAGCTTGGAAACTAATTTTTGAAGCCTGGAAATGCTCATTTCTAAGCAGAATCTTATTTCCAAACAGAAGCTTAATTTCTTTTTCACGTTCTGGCTACCAAACGTTATTTATAATAAGCTGCAAGACTATAGAGGTGATACCAGCACGGCAACAAATCGCTGCATGACAGTACTACTTACTGTAGCAAGAAACAGCTTTTCTCTGTGACCGCATTTCTAATTGGGCTGTAAGAAATAGCATTAGAGCAGTGGTGTATGAGTAAGAATCATATTTGTATGAGGCTCATGGCTTGCTGTGGCTCATCCAGATACCACTTTACAACTTCAGTCATCAAATCAGCAGAACCACAACAGGCTCTGGTACAAGCCAAAGGGGAAAGTGCCATTGTAAAACTGAATACAGCTGCTTCCATAATAGGACTAATTGCATATTGCATCGCAGAGCTAAATTAGTAGTGAAAACAGTTATAAAACCAACAGACAGTGAAACATGACTCACCAAGCAATTGCTGCCAGTTCGGCGAATACTCATTGGCCCCAGTTCAACAGCCCACACCTGCATTTTCTGAATAGTAAATATATAATAAGGCATAATTACTAGAAAAATACGCAGCACTCCAAATGTGACAACACGCTACTTGTTTATTGGGATAGTGAATAGTATATAATAAGTTTGACCCAAAGTACTTCTGAGCCACCTGGGGTCACAACGCAGAGAGGAGACAGACAGCACAATCCTGAACCGTGTGATCCACGAGAGGTTATCTGTAACGTAGCTGATGGCTGCTTCCAACTGACACGCTGAAGTGGTACAAACCTCCCCATGCTACTAAATCAAAGGAGAGTAAATAGGAAGAAAACATAAACAATAATCACCGTTTAAAAAAACCCAGATATTTATAGCCTGGCTTAAAAATTCAAGCTGCAATCACTTGGGATGTCTCAGCTGACTTTACTCACAGTAACAGCTCCCTCAATAAAAAACAGATGTAGAAAGTGAACTTCATCTGTTTCTTCTGCTTATGGTCCCCTTCTCCCCTCACTTTCCAGGGGGGTTTTGTGACTGCGCTGCCCACAGCTCTGCACAAGAGGTGGAAATCAGGCCCAGGGCCAGGGAGTGAGGTGTGCTCCCTCACGTGTGGGGTGTGCTCTCTCCACTGCAGACCTTGGAGCTGGTGCCGAGTGCCAAAGATAAGCCCCTGCTCAGGCGCTGAGGATGGCAGTACCTGGGCACTGCTCCAGGCTCAGCAATGACTCCCTGCTTGAACAGTGATTTTGAAGGACATTGATATGTTCAGGTCCTGCTTTCCCTCTCTCTCATGAAATTCCTTCCTCACTGATTTCTACAGAGTGGAGGTGGAAAATCTTTGTTTTTCCTTCATCTTTACCAGACAAAAGACATTGCAATGCTCCAACTGCTTCTTTCAAAGTCTGTTTTTACACCTGTCTCTGGACATAATTGGGGAATAGCTCTAAAACAGGCACATTAACATTTCTTGCCTCACTTCCAGGGCAGCAGCTATTACTGACAAAGAAATTCAGACACCTAAATTAATTTTACATTCCCACTAGTGCTTCTACATGTAGTTCACAGAAATAATTTCTGGCCTACAGCTCAGCTTTCAGAGGTGCTGGAATCTCTGTCCCGAGCCACTTCAAACTCAAGAGTAGCATGACTGTGATCAGGTCATTTGATGTCTCAAGTCATTTGATGAGCAGCTAGCAGGACTAGCCTCACACAGGCGGGAAAAATTTAATTTGTGTGCCTTGAAGAAACAGCTCTCCCTGCTTTCAGCGGTCTGATATGGCATCACTGCCTCAAACTAACCTGTATTATTCTGTTTTTCACTCCCACGAGCACTACACATGAAACTTGTCCTCGAGCAGACAAAAATCTTCACCATTTCAAGGTTATTCCTTTTAGTAGAAAGGAAGAGGAGATTTTCCTGTGCTTCCAGGACAGTGTGTGCTCCAGCTGAAACTGTTGGCTGTCAGCAGGAGCAGTAGAGTGACCCCACATCACTGGGCTCTGGGTCTCAGAACAAGCTGCTCACTGTGCAGCTCCTTCCTTTGCCTTGGAATGCCTCTTACCACATTCCTGATGGAGAACAACAAAAGGAGTAGGTGGGGTGCCCCTTAAGTTGGACATGGTTGGTGCTGCTTCACGGGCTTGAGGACCATCTGGAATCAGGGAGTTTCATTACTTGGCAGGGCACATGTGGACATTTTGCAGTACACCACACTTCTGCCATGACTTAAAGAAAATGTAATCTATTTCAGTTGTGTACAAATCAAAAACAGGTACAAAGTCAAAGGCTCTGTGTCTTCCATAAGACAATACTGACCTGTATAAAGGTACATCATTATATACCAGGGCTTTCCAAGCATTTCTTCCCTTTCTTTCCAGAAATTTTGTCCTGGCAGAATTTCAGAATTTCTGAATTCTAAAATTGTCCATGTTTATCTGGGATTTCCAGGCATCTGGGAATGCTATCAACTGGCAGCTGCACTGAACCAGATTTACTGAGCATGTACTGACCTGTATGCAGTTTGGAAATGCCATACAGGGATAAGATAGATTATTCCTGCATGGAACAAAGCAGCTGATTAAAACAATGGGAGATCTGACACAACAGGGCCAGGATTTCACTCCACATTTTGATAAAACATTTTAGGAAGTAGGATTTTGCCCATGATAGTTTAATTTGAAGGAATTCTGCCTACAGTAGCTTTTTACTTCTAGAGATGCAGGTTCAAATTTATATTGTAGGACTACAGATCTTATTCTGGTCCCACCTCCCAAAATTACCTTTTAATTTCCATACACACTATTTTTGGGGACATAGTCCTGCCCTGGAGAGCTCAGACTAGAGCAAGAAGAGATGTTCTAGTTCAAGACTGAAAGGCATCAGGAGAACCATGTAGAGAGTTGCTTGCCTCAAGTTTTATGCTGGCAAGCGCCAGAAGCCTCACACACAGAAGCAAAAATTTTCTTAGATCTGAGTTAAAACTGTGTTACCAGGAAGGAAGAAATGAAGGATGGAAGGGAAGGGAAAGAGTGCTTCAAGTTCATGCTTTAAGTTCTCCCTCAGTTTAAGACACTGCGAAATAGCTAAAACATAAGTGTAGGTCAGCCAGGAGCCTAAATCCAACTAAGATGTTAAGCCATTCGTGTGCTGGAGGGGAGAATTTGAAATGCAGAGCAGAAACATTTATCTTATTGTTTACATTCAATCTGCACATCTTAAACTTAAAAAATTTCTTGTTCAATGTCAGTTTTCTTCCTGCTTCGTGTGCATACATCTGTGTGTGGGGTCCTCGCACAGATTTAAAGCCACTTTTCTCTGGTGAACTTTTAAGAGCTTAAGTGTAAAACATTATGCAAGCAAGTATTTCTGTGAAGCTTTGGAAGATATTCAGAAAGCCTTGTTATCGGCTTCTTGTTGGCAGGCTCGTTGGTATTGCTTAAAACCCAGTGCCAGCCAGCACTAACAAACAACCTTTTATTCCTCCACCACATCGGTTCCTCAGAGCTGAATATTTCTACTCATATGGCAATATTTTAGCAAGTTGTTGAGTTTTACTCCAGTGTAACTTCAGCAACCAAAGAGCTGCACTTTTTCAAAGTTTCAGAGGAATGGAATAAATTTAGGTTAAGTAACGATGATTATTCTAGGCAAAGATTTCCTTCATTTAGTCTTCCCATAACCAAAAAATGCAAGCAGCATTACCACTCATTTTAAAAAAAACTAATGAATTTCCAAGGGAAATTAGAGAATCAGTCTTAAAGCATTTGGATTAGGGAATCTAATTCTGCAGCCTCTTTGCATATGAAGCAAAAAGCAGAGTGGATGAGAGCCACATGCTATGTAGTTCCTCAGCCTGGCAGATTTATTTTTCATTCCTCTTCTCTCTGGCCAGAACCTCTGTTTCGTTCTCTGCACCCTTCTTGCTCCAGTAAAATTGTTTTTCTCTAATTTCCCTAGGGCTGCTGTAAATCCAGACCTGTATTTAAGCTTTTGCAGAGGCCTGACCTTTGTTCTTACACTTGACTTCCAGTGCCAGGACTTGGCCTCACCTTCAGAAATGATCTGAGAGCTCGGTCACCAGCAGGCGAGTCCTGAGTGCACCTTGAGTGAGGATACAGTGGCTGCTTTGCTGCTGAAAGAGACATTTGCATGCCTACAAAACACACTGACTAGCACAGCGAACTCAATATTTCAAAGATTTCCCCATCTCCTTTTAATTTGGAAGCATTCTCAAGGAAAGTCAACAAACCGAGACCAGATGTGTCTTCTCTGCCAGTTCTGGGGGGCTGCCCAAGTTCTGAAATTGCCATGTTTTTAATTGTCTTACAATGGGGCAGCACCCAGGAATGCAGGGTGTGTTGGTGGGATCCAGCATCATCCTGGCAGGAACAGCAGGAAACTGTCTCAGGAGCTGTGGCACTAGGAGCTCCGCATTTTTTTGTATCTCCATCTCACATCTGCTTAGTTTAGAAGGTAAACCTTTTTCCTGTCTCTGACTTTCAGTCCCTCATACCTCAGCGTGCAGTAGGAAGGCAGAGAATGATGTTTTGCAACAACTGTATATCTGAAGGACACTGCTGATACCCCCAAGTGCCCTTTGTTTTCCTGTAACACCTCTGCAGCAAGTCCATCCTGTCTGTACAACCTCCAAACTGAGCAGTTGTCTTCTGATAGTATTTTAATATTTTGGTCCCGCTGCTGGACCAACCAGTCTTTCCTCAGCTACAGCTCAGTTTGACTCTGGAAAGGTCTCAGGTAGTGGGGACTGGAGGACATGGGAGGAGGGATTTCTTGCATGCTGAAGAACCGACCATCCTTCTCCTGTAAAAGCGAGCTCAGGATCAGATAATAATGTACCATGCAGAAAGAGAGGGCAGGGGGAGGAGGAGGAGGTTCTTTTGGCTACGTTGCTGGACAAGGTCTCAGAGGTCTGCATTTAATTCATTACAGGACCTAGGGTTGCCTGGTTTTATCCATTTTGTACTGACCCTTTCCACTGATTTGGATATGACATGAGTAGCTCTACCTCAGCTCCCAAATTGCCAAGCCACACTGCCCCTCCACCTCCTGAGCCCCTGTGCCATCTTGTCTATTCAAATCATAACAAGTTTGAGAAAAAATATGTTTGGGGCAGAAATGGTGTGCCAAAATTTTTTTGTGAGATGGGACCTGTGGGTCTGTCTTTGACAGGTATTGTGTGATCCCTGCTCCTGCTATAATGTTGAAATATGCTAGAGAGGTGATGGGAGCACGGATGGAGAGTCAGGGACCTCAAGGAGCTCTATAGCTGCCACCAAGGAAACTGCAAACTGCAGCCAGAAGATATTTGTAACGTCCCTTCAAAGTGATGGTCAGATTCCCAGAAATTTGCTTCTATTCAGAGACATTTGCCAGACAGGAGAACATGGCAGCATCCCTCTAATAAACTGTTTCTGCAAATTACTTGCTCGGCTCCTCCATGTGTGCTTGTGTGCACACATATTGGGCACTGTTGTGAGTGTCTTTTCCAGGGATATCTCAGGCTGCATCTTGAATGCTTGAAGGATGATGTTGGAACAGAAATTCTGGAAACCAGGATAAAACCAGAAATGGATGCAAACACAATTAGAATGTATGGTGTGCCGTCTGCATCTTTAATAAATGTTTGTCTGCAATGAAATACAATTAACATGTAAGATAATGCAGTTTACCTCATTTAGCTCTTCACTGGGTTTATAAACAAATTCTGCCAGTTAACTGTCCTTGTTAAGCAGATGCACTCACCATACATGAGCTAAAACACACCGCAGACTGCAAACTGGAACAGGTGCAGGGATTATAATAGGATGATGAATTTGTCAATTTACCAGCTCTACATGTTGACAACAAAGAATGCATTTTATTTAAAACACTCGACATTGAAAAGCACTTTTTTTCTCAGTCTAAGGAGTCCAAGGTGAAAGGAAAAACACGCAATAAAACTTCATAATGCATTCTAACTTCTAATGCTGGTACAGAAGGTATTTCAGATAAATTCTATGTATTCTGTACTAATTAAGAAGGCCAATTATGCCATCCGTTTTGAAATGGAAGGATTACTGGGGGAAAACATAAGGAAAGCTTCCGATTACTCTAAGGAGGTGCTGTGAGCAAAGAAGGTGTGGTAGAGAGGAAGCTGTGCAGGGAGAGCTGCTGAGGGAGAGGGTTGTGCATGGCACGGGATGACCTCCAGAGAGAACAGACTGCCTGTGGTAGTATTTTATTCACATCACAGTTGATTCCAACTCTAGTTTTGTGCTTACCCCAATTACCATCAAGTCCTATTTCCACAGGCATCCTGTGGCCAAACAATGTTCATAGGCACCTCTCCCGTTCAGACACACCAAGAAAGGTAACAGCTCTAAGTACCAATTTGCATCTTGGAACACCTAAATATCTGGAAATCTGGGATCTTGTGTCCAGACTCTCACCATCCTGTCAATGCTTCATGCTCAGTCTTGCTCAGAAGCATCCTGAAGGACAGTCAAAAACATCTTCTTGAACCCCATGCCTTTGCTTTGTGATTTTAACTCATACTGGAACATACTAATTGCTATTAATTGTTTCATCAGTCTCTATGATTTCATTTAGTTCTCCAAGAACAATTCAGTTTAGGTGAAGCTTTCTTCTCTTTGCTTTCCTGATAGGGTTGGATCCTTACCCAGCATAAATGAAGTAGTTGAAGGAGCTAAGCCAACATACATTTCTGGGGAACATCGTGCCTATATTGTGAATAACAGCTGAAATGTTACTATTCTCAGCTACTTTTTCAAATAAATTATGCTAGGTTTAAGTGTAGATAATGAAAGCCTGGAATCAGCCTTGGTGTAAAAGGGTATAACTCCTTTGACAGCAAGAACGTTGCATTTGGTTACCCCACAGCTGAATTTAGCCCAGTCAGTTCAGCTTGGCATTATCAGTGGGAAGATGTGGCTGTGAGTTCACGAAATGTCACAGCCTTATAGCTATAAAGGTGACACTTTAAATTGTCTTAAAGAATAAGTGTGCATTTAATTTACATTTAGTAGGATGGTTACTGTATATCATTTAAATACTAAATCAGTCTAAGGTTTAGTATATGCACTAAGGTTAAAGAGTTGCAGCAGCTGGGGAGAATGGGCCAATTCACCTCTGATGAAAGCGTGTTGGCTCAGTGGAGCTACAAAAGGTGACGTTTTGGCTCTTTTTTTTTGTTTTGTTTTGTTTTGTTTGTTTTTCGGAATCTTTCAGCACAGAACATTGAAGAAGCCTGAGACAAACTAAACACTTTCTTGCTCTTGTTTCCATCTATGTGGAACCCAAAGAAAGATTAGTGTTCCCAAAGGCTGACTTTTCTACTGCTGACACAGTTGGTTGCCCAAAGAAATTGTGGCTATAGACTTCAATCACACTTCAACTGCTGATGCACCTTTTAAAACTGCATATCTAGGTCCTAAAGACACAGGATAAACAGCTAGATATACAAAGGGGTTTCTGGGGTGAGGCAGGAAAGCAAGATTTTTCATTTTGAGGTGAAATGTCAAAGTGTAAAAGGTTATCATTCTGGAATAAACCCTAAAGCATTTCTCTGAAATGGAAATAGTTAATTAATATGCATGTTCCAGTATTTGAGTTTTTAAAATTTAATAATATATAATTTGATTTTATTTTAATACTGTTGAACATTTTTTGTTACAACACAAAATGAAAACTCTTATAAAAGGTCATCCTTCTGGGAAATTGAAGTGTTGTGTTTTTAGAGGATAGAAAGATTAATTTTTCTCTCATGTTTGAAAACAGATTCTCATCAAAGGTCAGAAATTTCTGCAAAATATTTTTGCCTTTGACAGTTCTGGTCAGGGAAACAGATTGTGTAAAAGATTGCCACTAGCTTTAGCAAGCAGAGCATTATCAGGAGTACACAAGTTAATTGCCTACATGCACACAGAGGATGGATGTTTGAATGAAATTGTGCCTGCAGGTACTTTAACTTATTGCTGGAATTTCTATTCTATGCAGAAATGCTCTTCTTCCCTTTATCTCCCTCTCTGCCAGATTTCAAATATTGCTGGGTATTAAAGGAAAAAATCGAGAGGAAGTGAAAAACATCCTTTTCTCCTTTCAAAGGCAAATGTCATGGCTCTGTATTTGAATTATTTTTCTTTAAGGAATTTAAGGCTGAGAATTGCTATTCCCAGACAAAGCAGCAGTTGTTCTACCCCAATTGCACCATTTTAGCAAGAAATGAGTAGTGTACCTTTACAGTTTTTGAAAGCGTGTACCAAAATCTCAGGCACAAGAACGTGGCAGTAGGATCTTCCATCTAAAGGAGGCAATGGAAAATTCTCAGTGCTTAAGCACGGGTGAAACAAACTACTTTGGGACTACCGGCTTCTTCTGTTTGTTTATTTTTTTACATCATTAGACAGAGAATATCAGATGAGGTCATACATTCTTTGTAAATCCGAATTTTGCTTTGACACCTACATTTACTGCTGTATGTGACAAAAAGTGTATTACACAGAACAAGTTCAAACTCTTGGCATTGAAGTGAAAATTGTCATCAATTGAAAGTATGTTAGAGGCAGTTTTACTGACGAAACATTAAGCCTAGGATGTGTTTGATTAGCACTTCTTTTTTATACCTTTGGATTTACAGGAGGTAGTAATAATCCCATCAGCCACTGATACAAATCTTGACCATGTTTTAAGGTTTAGGATTGAGCAAGGCAATGGAGGGGCAGGCTTTACTAAAGCCACTGAGAAAACACACTTCACTGGGACCAAAGTTTCATCTGAGGTTTGGTTCAGACTGATCTCTGACACTACATCTTCTGTGGCAGCTTGACAAGTAAGGCTGCATTTTTTCTACTTATAGGACAAAGCCTAAAGTAAAAGCACTTAATGCACATAGCATTGGGAAATGATATATTTAACAGAAGAGGATTTTTAAAACTCTATTGGCTTTGAACCACAATAGAAGGTTTTGGAAAACAGTGTATTTACATACAAGATGACATTTTTTGTATTCTCTGGGGATTTAAGATCCAAGGGTCATATTTGATTTGCCAGCTGGAGAAAAAATCCCGTTGTTATTGAAAGTTACTCAAAGTCACTCCCGTTCTGTAGTGCCTGCAATGCTTATGCTTTTACTTGATGGTTTGTGGAAAGTCTTCTAAAATGGTTTACCTTGACTAGATTGATGTTCTTTATATATATATATATATAAATATAAACAGATATGTAACTCTGAATATATATATGAATACAAAAATAAATAAGACACAAACTATTTTCTCTTAACCAACCCTGAGAAACAGTGCGGTTGCCTGAGACTGAGAATCACCAATTCTGTGTATGGTAAATAGTCTTCCTCAGCATGCTCTGGAGATCATCAACCTTTGATGAACCCCTACATTGTTTGGCAGCTCACCTCATGCTCAGTGCTGGCTCTGTGACTCTCACTGCACTTCCCAGGCAGTAATTGTTTATTAGGCAACACCTCACCACAGCAAGGCAGATAACTGCTACAGAAAGGCCTTGGCAGAGGGATTAAGTGCCTTGTTTGCAGTGGCAAACAGGGGCAATGTCTGAGTTGGAGTCCAGGGCTCTCCCTTCTCATCCCTACCTTCAGTCCTTAGACTTTGCAGTGCCAAGAAAGAAGATGGATAATGTGGTAAACTTCTTCCTTAGCAGCTTATTCTGAATTTTTCAGCTTGTGTATCTTGGTAAGTAGCTGTCAAATTAAACAAAATAGGAGTGGAGGAGGAAGCATTAGATGTCAGAGCCCAACCTAGTCTGCTTCCATTTAGCCTAGTTCATGCACTGACATTTTCAGACAATGCATTCAATTTTTTTATTCTAGAAATGAAAAAGCATATTTTCCTCTTTCAGCCTGTGACCTCGTCTTTTGCTGATGACTTCAGTCATTGTTTGTAATAGTCAAACCCCTGGGGCAGAGAACAGAGTGATTCATTGGTACTTGGGGCACTTGGATTTATAGACCACTAAACAGACTGAAATTATTCTTACTTGACTTTTGCATGAGACAGTCTTCAAAACTAGAAATGTTGCCAAACCGAAGTCCTAGATCCAGATTCAGATTTCAGTGGGCAGTGCAACCTGTTTCCATAGCAGGATGAGATGTATAGCAAACTTTTGGAAAGATCTCTGTTATGATTAGCCAAATTTACGAGCACTTGCATATGAAGGAACCCACCGCTATGTAAACAGTAGACAGCTTTACTGACAATTAAAGTAAAGCATGGTGTAAATCTCAGCCAACATATATATGCTAGACAGACCATAAATTATTACTCAAAAAATGGTACTGGCTTAAGATGTTGGAGTGTCCCCTGCCAGCAGCTGCTGACCTCTGTAAGTTGTCACCCTCCCTGGTGGCAGCTTATCTGGGCACTCCCTCACCCACTTCAGCAGCAGCTTTGCTTACGTGGCTCCTGTATCTGTCTGCCTGGCACTAGAGGAGGCTTAAACAAAGGGCAAGCTGTGGTCACTCGGGAAGGTGGGGTGGGCTGACCATTCTGCAGCACTGCCGGGGTGCCAGGGGCACCATCTCCTCTTTGAAGTGCCATCTTCTGGGCGATATCAACTAACTTGTTAATGAGTGAAAGCTAAGCTCAGCTTCACCCAAATCTGAGCCAGCACTGGTTTTCATTTTGCAAACCAGGACCTGACAGGTGAGGATTTGCAAATCCAGGTCTCCTTTGATTTTTTTTTTTCATAAAGATAGCTCAAATGTAGAACTCATTGCTACCTCTGAGGAAAATTTTGAATTAAATTGGAATTAGCCTGACCTCCCTCCTGGATTCAACTTTGCAAAACCAACCTCTGACAGACAAGCTCTTGTGAAACCCAAACATCTCCAGTTTGGTCATTTCTGCTATGCATATTTCAATAGCTCTTTGCCAGCTACAGTGCTTATGATAATAAGAATAACAGAAACCAAAGTGAAACCACAAGTTAAGCTGCTTATTATATAATTTAATTAGACTCCACTGCACTTTCTCTTCCAATTCCCAACTTACAAGGGTTGAATTGTTAGGTACATTTTTCACATTGGGATTCTGAAGAGTTTATTTTGACCTGGCAAATGATTTTAAGTCTGAGGAAAAGCAGGTCGAGTAGTGGTGAAATAAAATAGGAAGTATGCAGTTTCTTCTCACCAAGCCTGGTATCTGCGTGACTCCAGCACACAAAGAGCTGGTGTGAATTTCAGGTCCTGCGCCTGCCTTAAATCAAGGCATTTGCAGAAATTAGTCATGACATGGTTTACCCAGTGGTCTTTGCTAAAGGAGCATTTTGAGGGGGAACTTTTACATCAGATGCTCATAACTTATTGGCTTCATGAGGTCACATGTACCATTGAGTTAGGAAGGAAGGAAAAAACATGCAGTTATTAGCAAGCCCCTCACCTTCTTTCCCCCTTTCCCCTTCCCCCTCCCCTCCGCCTTCTTCCCTCTCTTTCTGCCTCTCATATGAGCAGTTTCCTTTGCAGTATCTGCTAAACCTGCACAGGCAGGACAAAACGGTCCCTCTTTCTTTCACAGTGCAAGGTCCAGTGTTTCCTTTCTGCATGCACATATATTGATTTATACCCTTTCAAGCCGATTGACTGATTGTCCCATAACACATCATTTAACTTCCATGTCGCCAGGACATTAGGTGTCTCCCCTTCATTCTTCTTTCCCCCCACTTTGGCTTTAAAGGCCACATTTTCCAAGAGGGAGACAATCATGAGAAATAATGTTTTTTTGAAAAGGGACTGATTGTCACTGAAACTGATACATCTGTGTGATAACAAAAACTGTCATTGCCTCACATGGAACATGTGCCCCAGGGACTGGGAAGAACAAAGAGATCCTTAGAGAGGAGCAGCGAGCCATGTGCGTCCTCTCATCTCTGTGGCACCAGGCAGAGCCCACAAGCCATTTTTCTCATACACCACTGGGACAGACAAATGAAGGAAGCATTTGAACGGTTTCCATTTAAGGAAGGAGTTAAATAGTTGAGTCATTCTTTTCAGCTATATTATTCCTCCTGCAGTTTAGAGCACCCAGTCGCTAGAGGAAGGACCAGGGAGAAGCTGCCTCTTCCCAGTGTTGGGGCTGATCCTGCAGGTTCTCTGTTTAGTGACAGAAATGTCATCTTGGGAATGTGGCTTTTTCTCCTGTTCTCTTCCTAAGCACCATCTCTTCATTTCTCTGAAGGGAAGCAGGTCATCGTCTTCTCATGTTTGCTTTTTTAGCAGACTGAAGCCATAAAGAGTACTTTTGTTTCCTGAAGTATTTCCTAGAAAACACGAGAGCAATATTCCAAGTTTGTGGATGGCAAATGTCAAGCTTTCTGCCATCTGTTTAATCAGCTGATCTGCTGCTATCTGCCAGCTATTAGCTGTTAATTCACTTTACTCCATCAGCTGCACAGTGTCACCACTCACATCCTTTGTGTCACTTTTCTCTATTATCATGAGATGCAAAATGAATAAGTTGCAAAACAGTAACTGCAATCACATCTGAAAATGAGCCCTAAACAAAATTAAATAACATTGGCCGTGCTGATCAATGATCACTATTAAGGCTGTACAATAAAAGGAAACACAGCTCAGCTCTAGTTGGAGAAAATAGGACCCTGTGGGCCACTCGGAGGTTGGTAACTTTTCCCTCTGAGGGATTCTGTAGGCATTCATTCCATCAGCTGTATTTTCCCTGGTTTACAGGATAGTAACAAACAGGACTTTTTTTACTGACGTAGGATGTGTCTGAGCTCACAGACCAAGATGTGCCAGGTCTGTCTGCAGGGGCTTTCCATAACAAAGCTGAGGGGACAGGGAGATATGGCTGGCTTGCCTAGGCTGAGCTGGAGATGCAGAATTAAGGTGAAGCTCAAGTAAGTCTCAGGTTCCCATACCTCGGGAAGTGTGCCATGGTACTGAGGTATAGATACCATCAGAGGCTTTTTGGCTACGTTAAACAGAAAGTACTTGTTGCCATTTCTGCTGCTGGATAGTGTAACTGATACTTTTGCCACTGCTGAGGGTGCAACTGGCAAAAAAAAAAAAAAATCTTACGAATTACTGAGGACGATTAAGTTTTCTAAATTTGCTTTCTTTCAGCTGAATCTTACGAACTGTAGGACACAAAATAACCTGTCTATTTTATTGACAATGGGTTGGATCCCCAAAGTTTTCAAAGTTCTTAAATACTATTCATGGACCATGACTTCAGTTGGCTTCCAGTTTATGAGAAGGATCTGGAATCCCAATACCTTTGAGAACCTGAACTAAATGCATATAATCAGGTGTGAAGCAGTAATTCAATACAGACACATAAGGGAAAAGAATTCTTCAGCAAACCTGTTGCTTGTCTTATTTTCTCATATGGCAAAATCTCCAAGAGGATATTATGGCTCATTGTAAGATTCTATGTAAAATGAAACATAATCCTGCACTTCTTATTCTCTACATTGCAAGCCCCAAAGTTAAATTATGATAATGTTCAGCAGCAGCAGTTGCTTACTGTTGTCAAAAGGCATAAAGCGGTAAGTTTTGTGTTCTGCTGAGAACAATATAACAAATTATACCTATGTAGGGGGTTAAACCCAGGGATCTCAAACGTGTGTGCTCAGAGAAAAGGGCAATGTGAAAGGTCTTTGCACCTATGTTTGTACAGAATGCTGGAAGGTGTTCATCTAGAGCAGTCACAGAAAATCTTCCCAAAGGGCAACCCAAACCCAAAATAAAAATTATTTAATGAAATCAAATAGAGTCAGTCCATCTAGCGCCATTCTGCTGCTTTGGGGTGCCAGCAGAGCTCACATGGCCATACTGGGGCTGTATTGGAGCTGCCCAGAGCAGTTAGATGGGAGCTCTTGACTCCCTCTGCAATGCTGCCGAACAAAAGACCATTATTCTGAAAATCTCCATGCTGTAGACAGAAAAACAACAACAAGTCAAGCTGAATGGCCATCACAAGCAATTACAACCACAGCACACATGATGCACTATTGATTTTATCTGTTTCCCTATTAAAATTGCTTCAGACTGCGTTTGTTTGCAAGCTGTTTTATCAGATCCAGGTAATGCTAATTAGAAAGCAGAGTCAACAGAAGTGTGCTCTCCACAAGGGCTCTCAGGGCACAAGAAAGCTCCCACCCAAAAGCCCCAAAGCCTTGGTGGGGTGCATACCTGAGAGCTGGAACCAGGAAGATGAAAGCACAGGATGTTATTTGAATGAGAATCAGAGATGTTTTGCTTAAATCCAAATGGATGAATTGTGTAGAGCGTTAACAGTTGCTAACGGTGACTAATTTTGCAAAAAAATAAATATAATATTTGTTCCAGGTTGTGGGTTTAAGAGCAAATCTAAGTTGCTGCACACAGGTAAATAAGACAGACCAGACTTCGTTTTGTCTCAATAATTACAGAAAAGAGGGAATCAACTCTGCTGTTGGCTATGGCTGTAGCACCCACACCTCTCTCTCAGCAGGACTTGCTGATTAGTGAGTACCCAAGCCCAGCCAGAAAGCAGGTTGCATTGCCAGAGCATCATCCAGCTCCCTCCATCTAGGCACTAGGAGATGCCACCAGTGCCCCACCACAGTCTGCTGATCATGGGTGCATGCCAGACAAAATGGCAGTCCTTGCCCTGGAGGGCTCATGGCATTGAAAGCAGACACAAGTCACACAAAAAAATCACAAGAAAAAGAGCCCAAACCTTCCACTGCTGGGGGTAGTGTCCTCTGTGAGGGCACGGTCCCACCTGAGATGGAGGAAGGTCAGGTGTACCCAAACCAGGCTCTATCCTCTTACACACACTTATTTATAAATTTGCACCTATTGAAAACAAACCCCAACAAATCACTCCAAAGTCTCTGGCTGGTAGTTGCTGATCACAAGTTGACTGATTCTCCTCTTAGATGCACTTCTGCTCATGTACCTTTCCTTTAAAATCCAGCAGCAGGTCTGGTGTTACCAATTATCCCATACACTTTGTCTTTAGTGTTATCTGCTGATAACACTATCATCTAGCCCGATAGATGGCTATCACGTCTGTCAGAATGCCTCATGCTGAATCACTCATGGGAGAAGATTCCTGTACTACCCTTGCTGTGTTATGGTTTCTGAATGACTCTGTGCATGTACAAGAAACATCCTTTCAAAACAAGCAGCTTGTGTATCTTATAAAAATTACTTCTAAATCTTACATTACCCTTCTAGCTCATCTATTATTTGTGGGGAAGGTAGAGTTTCTTTTTATTCCTGTCTGTCTTCCATTAAACTAAAGAACTCTATAAATCAATAATAGCCTTTTAGAGATGAACCTCTTTGTAATTATGTCTCCAAAGCCAGGTAATTGTTTGCATATTTTTATAGAGAAATAAAGAAACATGTGTTCAGTATGACCGAAACAGGAAAAAATAAAGAAGAAAAAAGTAATTGAAACTGGTTATCAGAATTCATCACATTCACACTTTTCATCAACGTTTTATATTACTCTTAGACAATTAACTTCTTTTGCACAAGAACCAAATCACTCAATCAAACAACACTACACACACGGGCGAAGGGAAAGTACAATCTCTCAATTGGGATCTGATTTGGGTTTTATTACAATATGGTCTTTATTAAGGATAATAATCTACAACCTCTGAGTTAAGGGAATGGTTGATTTGAGTCAAATCAATCTTTGTGTATCTCTCTGATGCCTCACTGACATTTCCCAACAGGAAGGGGCTAAGAGCCCAAACGGGAGTGATCTCCGATTAAGAAACAACACAGACATCTTGAAGGCACTTGGTTTGTAGAATAAGATGACAGCAACCAGAGCGCCCTGGGGCACTTTTCCAGGATGCCTACTCCCTGTGTGCCAGCCATCTGGGTTCATTTAAAGTCCCGCCTGCCTCTGCATGTGTGTGTGCGCACACGCGTGTGCGAGGGGAAGGTGGGGAGCAGAGGTGGAGGGGGTGTTTCAGGTTGCAGGCTTCAGTGTGGGCTGTGCTGGGGGCTAAACCCTCCCGCCTGGACCTTCTCAAATCCACCAACATCATCTGCTGGTCCCTCCAGAGGAGCAATTTCAGCAGGACCAGCTGCAGGGGGTATGTTTAGCATATCTTTTATTTAAAGTGAAAGATGTTAAGCAGGAAATTTCGGGAGCCCTCTTGTTCAGAGAAAGAGAAAGGAGGATCAGGGGGAGAAAATAGAAACTGGAAAACGTCCATGAAATTAGTCCCAAATCATTGCCTATACCGAGCATTTCCTGACAAGCTGTCTGTCATATATTTGCAACAGGTTATGCAAAAGTCTCCGTTGCCAGTAGCATATCCACATGACTAACGCGAAAACTCAGCTACCAGGGTTTCAGAAACTGCATCCACCAACGTGTTTTATTTGGAATTAATTTTAAAAAGGAGCATAACAATTTTTGAAGGGAGAACTCACATAGGATATGGCCAGCAGACAGCTTCAAGCCGTACATTTCCTCTCCTAATTACTCTGGATTTTAAAGCACGAGTGTATCAGCCAGAACAGGCGTGCTGCCCCAGTCCCTCGCCTCTCAGGCAGTTCAGCCGGGGCAAACAAGCTTCCACATTGCTGGGGGAGTCCCCAGGAACTGCAGAACAGGGAGGCACGGGGGGACTTGAACTCTGCAGCCCCACAGGGATAGGAAATAGGCAGAAATTCACCAAGACAATGTCAATTCTGAAGATACAAAACCAGAAAATCTCAGTTAAAAAAATCAAAGAGGATTCACAGCATGCTGGACTGGGTAGCATGACACCAGGATGAAAGAAGGACCATGCAGATCACATATACTGAACATACAGGAGTGGGTATATAACAGAATGAGAATTTCATTTTTCTTTGTGCTTTTATGCATTACATTGTAATCGAAATTGAATAAATGATACAATTTTAATAGCAAATTTTTAAATTTTAATTTGAAATGTTTAATTTAAAAATCCACAAATTACTTCTAGAATTTTCAGACTGGTTTCATTGAATTTAGTGGTTTTGTCTTCATCAATCACACTCTAAGGGCCAAATTGGAGAAATATCATGCAGGCAAGACATAGAGCTGTGTCAGTAGCATTAGCTACAGAGTGTGTGGCACAAAGAAATGACCCATCTCCATGCAAGAGCAACCCAACTTTATATATTCCGACAGACAAAGCCTTTTTATATTCCAATATATAAAGCGCCTACAGATGAAGAATGGTGCTGCAGCTTTTCCCAGAAAAGAAGGGTGCTTCTTGGTCAAAATTTTATTGTCTCTGTGGTTGTGCTGATTACATCCTTAAGTACCAGATCTTCCAGCTTCAGGTGAGATCTGCAGCTGGTGGCAATGGTTTCACAGGCAGGTCTATACTTCTGGCTGGGTCACCAGCATACGTCCTGGACACGTTCTGCAGGATAGGTGAACAAGAAAAAACATCCAGCTCCTGCTACCCTTTACCACTCCGGCTGATGGGGAGATCCACAGATCTCACCACATCTGCAGAGGTGCAGAGAGGCCTCTCCTCCCATGTCTGGGCTCTCAGCAGCCATCTCCTAACAGCCCCAGCTCACCAAATTGCTCATTGCTCATAAGCAGCTGTATTATGTACTGACTCCCAGCAAAATATGGTCAAAGAAAATGGTAGCACATAACTAAATGTCCTCCTGGGACTCCACAGCAAGGTTATATTTGTGTATTCAGGTTTATATGTGTGTATTTTCTGTCTGAGCCAACACGAAAAAATGAATGAGGGAGGATTTAGCCAGATGGGACTTTGCCATGCTTGCTGAGATGTGTCCAACTTTTTGAAGCAAGAAGGTAAAACCCGGAAAGAATTGGGGAATTACCTACTGGTCTCATCTGTATCCTCTGACGCCACGTAGATTCAGAGAAGGGCCGGCTACCTCAATCTGACCAAAATCCAACAGGAGAGCAGATTGGACTAATTCTGCTGACCATTCCTCAGGCTAACTTATTATTCTTTCAATGTTAATGTCTTGCATTTTTAAAAAGTTTTTAAGGAAGAAAAAACCTGATTTTTTTTTTGGTGCAGTATAAAGATAAGAAACAGTTCTTTCTCAGCAAGAAGTGTGTGGAGCAAATAGCCACACATTAGAAATAGTAATTGTGACAGAGGCACAAAGGAAGAACCAGAAACAATGTACAGGTCTTTGCAGTCCTGTTTCTGTGGCATATCAGCTGGATCATACTGAATAGCCCATGAAAAAATAAATAGGTTTGGAATGAAGTGGTGTTAAGAGAAAAATTGCAAATTCATTCCCTGAGTAGCCCCTCTGAAGCTGGTGGAGTTGCCCTAGGGATGAATTTGGTCAGGTATATGTCAACTGGCCGTAAGACATAATTTGAACTTCTACCTTTGCCAAATGAGCGAATATACACACACCATTTATTGCCAGTTCTGTTGGTTTAAGAGGTGCTCTGTGTTTCAAAGCTAACATTTGTACCACTTGTTGCTGTGGTTGTCTCTTATTAACACAGCAAATAGCTAATGAAAATCTATGGCCTTGGAAAAAGCCAGCTCATAAGTTAGGACTTTTAAATAAGTCTGCCTGTCATGTACACACAGCATGGTACCCTGCTACTTTTTGTCTCATTCAGTCAGCCCATTTATAAGGACACAAAATCATGGGGTACAAAGGTTGCAAGGAAATTTTTTTCCATGAGGAAACAAGCCTGGCTCAACTGCAAACAGCTCATGCTCTATTTAAAGTCAGGCAGTATTCATTTCTCATGCCAGAGAACCCAATTCATCCAGGGTGTAACTCCACAAACACCAACAAACTTCTACTAGAGAATAATTTAGTCCAAAGTGCTTTCAAATCTTGCTTAATTTATACACATTTCAGTTTGGCTTTAAAGCCATCTGTCCCACTACCTTCCCCCAGGACCACGTGCCCGTGTGCTGGCTCCCTCAGCAGAGCACAGAGGGAGATGGCTGAATTTCCTTTCCCAGATATTCTACCTCAAGGCTCCTGTTCTGCAGAAAATGTGACACCAACCTGGATATGATAACAGTGTGACCCATCCAGCAGTGATGTGTGTCCCCAGCTGTGGGCAGGCATTTTCTGAGATCACACTTCCTTCAAGGAACCCAAATTTCTTTTGAATAACAAGGTGACAGCCCTTACAGAGGTCCATTTAGCACAGTTTTGCATTGCCCCATGTGCTTGGTTGCATTTCTGCAAACCAAAAATAAACTGTGTAAAGTTCATCTCAGCAATAGCTCCCTGCCCTGCACCAGGGACTAAATTAGCTCATAACATGTAAACATTAGAAACGTGGATTTTCTGAAGTGTCCTTTACTTTCCTTTAACCTGGAATAGAACATGTCCATCTCATAGCAGGAAATTAGTCTTGTGAACGTCCACCCTAAAAAGTGCCACTAACACATGGCATGAAAGCATGGCACACTGACAAGGGGATTGTACCCCAGCTGTAATCACCAGACTTTTCCTAAAGGGAGCTATATGGGTCGGATTTGCAGAGGCTCCTCCCAGAATAATTAAAGCACTGAGCTGTTAGGATTTTTTAAACAAGGGTTCTGGCCCTTTACAAAGCATGTGTGCTATATATCCTTAAACATGACATGTTTTCCTCAAGGAGTTCCTTGTCAAGAATCTTTGTATTTAATAGTGGGTGATGATGAGAATATGCCCTAAATGAAACGTAATTGAAAATGAGATTATGTAACTTTACTTCCTCCATAAGTAGACTTTCCCTTGACATATTGTAGTCAGGGTTTGCATTGAAGTCTTTAGTGTTAAGCAAACTGACAAATACAAGATTTCTTTAAGAAATTAAAAAAACCCACTGAGATCTGATTAACATCTGCTGGTCTTCTGCAGCAGGAGGAAGCAGAGCTGCATTCCAGAGGAATGAACTTAAAAGAATAAAATCCAGTGGGTGACGAATTTTTAAAAAAAGAGTTAGTTTAGAGTGAAAATCCTGATGTCATTCAAATAAATTAGACATCAAAACAAACAAGTTTTAATTTACTAATTACTCTATTTGTTGTCAAATAAAATTTTAGTCACTCTTAGTACAGCTGCATATGCTCCTTTGCAACAGCTCTTGAAGAAAATGGATAGTCTTTGTTTTATTAAAGACAGCTAAATTGAATATATTTTTTACATCCAGGCTTGAGAATGAGGCAATATTTTGCTTGAAATTTTTCATGCCCTTCCAGCAGGCAAAACACAGAGTCTGATTAACTGATTCTCAGTGAGACCTCAATTAGAGTTTGGCTGGCAATCCCCCTTCAAACCAAAAAATAAGAGTCAATTTACTATATTAAATAATGCAACAGTGCTTACACTTTAAATGTCCACATGTTGTCAAAACAATAATGGAGTTTGTTGCCTACAAAATACCAACTTCCAAAAACACTATGGAAGAATAAAATGGTGCACTACTCTTTTGCAATGGACCTGATTCTTTTTAAATTTGGCCTGTGATTCCACAAGTGATATTATTTCTGAAAAAATCTGTGCGGGGGGAGGTCCCTTTTATATATATATATTTTTTTTTTTTTAACTCTTAAAGACTTGTGATTTACAGTGCTGAGTGGTTATGGAAGCAAAAGAAATATTCTTTCCTCTTTACAAAACTGACAGAAGTTACTATCAGTGATTAGTTTTACTCACTGTGTTTATCTGGCTCGCTAGGTTTAGTTGAATCAGTCGGGATTTTTCTCATACAGCTTCGTTCTGAAAATGATGCTGATACCTGCTCCACCTTTCCCATCTTTGCCAGGTGAATAGCTCTTCTGTCCTTGAGGGCAGACCACGTGTGAATGAAATGATCAGTAAGAGTAATTACAGTATCAATGGGAGCTAAGCTTCTGCCAATGCTGCTGCTCCCATCTCAATTTTCCGTTAAACCAAATCACTTTATAAAGTGTCTGGGGATGAGGTTTAGGCATCTGAGATTAGAAATGGAGATTAGAAATATCTTTTTGCTGGGGCAGCCCTCTCTGGCCACGTATTTAACATACATCCAGGTGGAAGGAGATGTCAGTTGGAGTAAAGCTATTGCTCCTGCTGTGCTGTGAAAGTTATGACAATGCACTTACAGGAATCACAGCAGTGGCTGAATGGCCAAGCAGAGGAAACAAATGAAACAGCTGTTGATCTTTGAGCCAAACAAACAAACAGCACTAAAATGATGCTGCTACAGAGTGCTGACTCATATCCTGTAGCTAAGAAGCTGTGATATAGGGGTCAAGCCTATGCTTGGGCTGGGTTCTGATCTGAACACAAGTGCACCAGGTTACATGGAAAGAAGAGGCAGCTCTGATAGTGAGGGTCACTGTACTACTTCCCTCTCCATAGGGCAGCTAAATGTGGACAAAAATTCTTTCTGATAAAGTAGATCTGCACATCTGCATGTCTGAACACTGACACTGCAAAAGATGAGTAGAACGACCTTTATGTTCAGAGAGGGCTTCTTATTAATATATTTTCATCTGCTTAGGTAGGCTTGTTGACCAAAGTTCCACAGGGGTTTAGGACAGTCAACAAAGCAGAATTTTCCTGGTATGAGAACTAAAGAGGACCTCTATCAAATATTCCTTAGTAAATTGGTAATTCCACAAGTGTACGCCATTTTTCTTATATTTTGCACGAGACATTATAATTCTCTTACTCTACTACAGGATTATTTCAGTTTCCTAAAAAGTTGGGTCTGAGGCTTAGAGATGAAGCAGGACACAGGGAGCAGCTGCAGGCGGCGGAGTGCAGCTGTTGCAGCCGTGGCTCCTCATTCCTGGCTGGTTGGATGCCAAGAACATCCCACGGAGACATTCCATGTGCAGAACAGTCTCTTCACACTAATGTGGTAGTAAATACACGTGTGAATGGGGCTGCAAGTGCTGTGAGACATTAAGAGGTTGGGGAGCTGGTACCTGTTACTGAGGAGCAGAGGGCTTCTGTGACCTCCTGGCACCAGTTTTGACCCTTCATGTCCCAATTTGGGTAAATAGGACACCACTGCAATGGCTCAAATAACTCTAGACAGCATGGGCTTGATCTGCGGAGGCACAGTTCAACAGGAAGGGCTGGGACAACCTCTGTCCTCAGACTCCACACCAGGACTATGACAAGTTCGGCTTCAACCTGACAATGTGGGGCAAGGGGCAGTGTCAATGTGCCCAGGGCTCTTCTGGTTCTGAGGCTGGCTGGCATGGGATGGCTTGTGTCTGTGCTATTAAACTGTCAGTACCCCCCAGATAATTTAAAAGGGTGAATGATTGATTTCTAGTGCCTGGAAACATTCTTCAGGGCTATTTAATTTATTAGCATGGACAGAGTCAATGTGAACTAACAACCAAGTCCAGACAAGGAGCTGCAGTCCAGCTGTGTAGAAGGAGCATCATCAGCTGTCCATAGCCAGGAGGCAAGGGTGGGGAGATCAGAAGTATTGCTCCAATTTACTACCACATTTCTGTTTTTCTGTGTTTGATGTCCCCTATACCAGGCAAATTTTGTTTCCTTGTTCTTTGGGACTCACTGGTTGTGAGTAGAGAAATATTGCCACCTGTGATCACTCAGACATCTCTGTGTTCCTTTCATGGCATAGAGGTTGAGTCTATAACATCTGAGAAAATACTTAGACACACACCCACCTCCAAGCACTAGATTATTACTGTATAGATTTTAGAACAAACACATGGATATCAGAGAGCCAGATTTTTAATATCAGTAAAAAAAGCAGTTGAAAAATGTGGAAAACCCACTAATCTCCAGCCACATATTAATTTTACAGCATGCAAATCTGACTGATATGTGTTTTAACTAATAGAAGGAAGAATTCTTGATGATGGAGATGATGGAGTGCAGTTTATCAATAAACTTTTGATCACAAAGCCATCAAAACCTAGGATAGTGCTTTCTCCACTCAGATGTAATTTTTCAGCAGTCCCAGTGAAGTCCTCCAGCCTTTTCAGTGAAACTAACACCCAATTTTTTTTCTTTTATTTGGGCTGGTCTGTTCCTTGGAGTCTTCTTATCATGCACATATGCCATTTTCTAGCCTGATTCTCCCCTGTAGTACTCAGCTGGAAGCTCTTCCATCTAAGCCACAGGCATGGTGGAAGTGGGCCATAAAGCAGCCAGGATCAGACAAAACACTGGAAGCATTTGAAGAGAAACTGCAAAGAGGGAAAGAATAATGCTGAAACTGGGGTGAAAGTTTTCCTACCTCTTTCCTTCCAGAGCCTTTTTGTCCAGTGTTTGCTCTATTTTTTCTTATCTCCTGCACTGCTTTATCCTTGCATCCCCAGGATCCCTTTACTTCTGTCAATGCTTCAATGTCCTGTCCTGCTCTGCACAGTATATTCTTTGCTCTTCTATTTCCCCTGTGCTTACCAACCCCCACGTAGCCTTATAGCTTTAGAGAAATTGATGTAAAATTCTTTTTTGTTACATGTGGCTCATTTTCTTTTTATGACTGACGCATTTTCTACTTCTTACCTGTATTTTTATGCAAACATAATCTCAAATTCCCTTTCTATAAAAGAGGGGCAGCTAGCACAAACGGCCAGCAGAGCTATTGAAAAGCCACCACAGGACATACATCTATATGAAAGAATACACTGCTTTTTCATACTGGTAGTTGCAAGGTCATTAATGGCAGGAATAGGAGACAAACAGTGTTAATAACAGGCTAGTGAGGAACTGAAGGAGCTTCATGCTTCCCATGAAACCTTTAAGATTTTTTTCAAATCCTTCCCTGACAGGAAAGGAACGAGAGGACTGGGAGATTTCTTCCACCCTGGCTGTTTCTTTGGTACACCACAGCCAAAGCAGGATGCCCTGAGGATAAGCGTTTCCTACCTGGCCAATGAATATGTTATACATTGACCATGGTGGCAGTGGAGCTACCTTTATCTGCCCTCTTCTACCTGCAGTCCTCTGAATTCATAGAGGATTTAGATTATGTCTTTCAGGGTAATTGTTGAGATCCTCACTCAATGGGGAAAACAGAGAGGTTATGAGAAATTAAGAGGTTAAGAAGGCAACCGAGAATGTTACAGTCTGTTTCCTTTGACACTTGCTGTATTAAAGCTTCATATTCTCAAGACTCATCCACCTGGATGGACATGAGTGAGGTGGCTAATTCCCACGTGACTGTGAATGAGAATTTGGCTCAATGGCATAATTAGTTTTAAAACTCGGGAATAGATTTTTCTCCAACAACAGTACAATTAAGAACAACAACTACTTGGGATCTGGCTTTCATTTCTGCTGTTTACAAGTTTAATTTAGGTTGGGTTAGACCTCTGCAAACTTAAAAATGAGCAATTGTGATCAGCTGTTCACTGACCAGCTGATCAAGAGCTGCTTGCTAAATTAGGGAAGAGGAATAATTAGTTTGTCAACATTTAAACCCCAGAAGTCTGCAGCAAAAGGTTATTTTGAAGGATTCCTATCACTGTATTTATTGACCTTTAAACTCTTCATCTCTTCTGTCATTGATGTTTAATCGAGGCACTTAGGCTGTCAGGCTAATAACTAAGATAATGAAGTAGTCTAGGACCTTGGTTTACTACTTTGTTATTCTAATGCTAATTTTAGAATGCTAAAAATAGGTTCACTAAAAATAAGACATTGTGGGTGGGTTTTTCTCCTAAAACAATTGAGCTTCTGTTACTTCCCTTCCTGAACTATTAAGATATCATTAGATTTCAAAGAGGTTATTTTGTAGTAAAATTTAATTGTCACTTTTGTAGTGAAGGGCTTCGTAAACCAAATTCCTGAGGTGGTTATATTTGAGGAATAAAGAAAGATGGATTTGTTACTTGTTTACAAGTCTATATTGCTAAACATGAAGGGAAAATAACACTTATGTCAGAGTAAGTGCACCAGGAAGGTGAATCATTTTATTAAAGGACAATATCTTTAAAAAACAAAGTCACTGAAGCAGGAGTGATTGGTACTAAAATGTTTTAATAGTATGCTGATTGCATGGAATGTCTGTAAGGACAATTTAGGTTCTTCAGACGTTTACCTGAGCTGCCTTTTTTAACCTTGAGTTGCTCAAATTTTTTTTTAAGTGTGATTTTGTTTAGCAAATTTCAGTGTGCACAATACTTGAGCTTCAGATAATGTTGATACAGCTGAAATGTCTTTATTTACCCCTTGTTTTCTGGTATATATTTTTACCCTTGCAGGATTTCAATATATTTGTATTTTGGTATAGCTAGCAATATGCACAGATGAAAGCTCTGTGTGAAAGCACTGTGCAGGAAAAAACATTCTACTAAAACCAGATTCTGAGCAGAAATAGAGAGCATCTAAGTATGTTTTTAAGGATACTTGCCTGACACATATTTTTCACAAATCACTTTCTTAGAAAACCTCCCTCTTTCTTTTTGGTTTTATACACAGATTTTTTTCTTCCCCAAACAAGAGCCCCATCTCTTCAGATACTCTGTCATGCCCAGAATGTTAAATCCATTTACGAGTTTTTGCTTTTCTTTTAAAATAAAATAACTTTTTTTCTTCAGCCTTCCTTTAGACAATAATGTGCCCTTAAGACTTGTAAAGAGTTCTATGAGAGTTTAGGCAAAAAAAACCCATTGAGGGGCGTGTTTTTCAGGAAAATGTATTGGAGACTGTTTTATGTACTGGAAAATTGTGTTTCAATGTGATTTTGCTTAATAGAAATAAAAGAAAATAAATTATTTACATTTTTGATTTTTTTTCCCCCAAGGTGTTAGCTCCTCTTCATTTTAAAATCCTCTGTTTGCTATACTCCATCAGTTTGACCTACCAGCTTTGCAGCCATAAGAACACTTGGCTATTTTATTTTCTCTGAAATGCAAGTTATGCAGACATCCTTAGATGTCCTATAGCCTGACAAATTCCCTGGAGTATTATTTTGGAGGGCACAGCTGACTGTGCTAGAAAGGGGGCATAATGCTCCCACTACTCCCTGAGTCTGTCGAGACCCCTGTCTCTCCCAGCCCCCTACTGACTCATGATTTAATGCTGTGTGCTCTGTCTAATAGAAACAACTCCTCCAGGCTGAAACCATATCAGTTTTATTTGTCTGGTAACTCCTGTGCACATGTTAAGGCACCACACAAACAGCAGTAATGTCTTTGAGACTGGTTACATTATTTACTGCACTTTCATACAGGGCTTAAACGTGGTGGTCCCTTTAGTGTTAAATAATTCAGAACGATTTCTATGATCTAGCATGGCTTATACCATCTTCTGGGTCACATCTTTCTCCTTGTGGATCCCTGGTTTTGAATGAGATGAGATTTTGCTTCTAGGGAAAAATATTTTCTGGAATTTCTTTACCATTACTCCAGGCCAAAAAGGCTGTCAAAGGCTTTGTTCAGAAGCAAGACTTTTATCCAAATAAGCTTACTTGTGCTGACCTCTTTCGAAAGGATATCCTACCAAAAGTACATTCTCCTGTATCACAGTACCTTCTGACCCTACTTCCCTCCAGCACTGGCTGGAGCACCTGTTGAAGCTGAAAGGCAGCATGGAGCACCAGTCTTATTTTTCTATTTTTAGTCCACAGCAATCCTTCTGAAACTGTGAATTTCTCAAGTAGCAGTTTTGGGAATGTGGCGGTTCTGGGTTAGAGTCAGCATCAGAGGCGGTGGAGTAGAGGCAGTATGAGAGATAACCACATTTCACAGGCATCCTGACTCACCCCATGCTCTTGGGACTGCCTACTGCACTTCACACTCTTAACCTGATGCTGCTTCACTGCCCCATTTTTGGCTGCTGATAGAAAGCACATGGGAGCACACTTGCCTGGGAGAGCAGTTTCTGCATGTCAACATGGGTATCTCAGTTAGTCACAGCTCTGGTGGAATATATAACAGTGTTTTAACTAGTCCTTCCCACACAGAGAAGAGGTATTTTGTGTTGTCAAGTGCACCTCACACAGATCACAGCACTGTGGTAGCCAGTGGATTTGGGAGTTGCTATTTCAAATTAAGATACACCCTTATAGAAATATATGTCCATTACTATGCCAAGAGAATAATTTTATTCCCACAATTTGTGAGACTGTTGTAGTATTCTCCCAATGATAAATTTGATTTTCCAAAAAATTTTCTTTATGCAGAAATGTTACATGAAGACCATATTTCTTCTGCATCTCCAAGTTATTTCTCTGATGAGCATTCTCGCTACTCACTATTATTCTGAATTTGTTCTTGACAGATACCTGCTAGCATCTCAGTTCTCATTGCTCTGGGAACAGCTGCTGCTCTTAACTTTGAGGTTTTTTTAGACATTATTATCAGGGAATTCACCACTTCCATTCAAACTTGCAGGCTTTCCCAGACAGCATGAGCAAAACAGCACCTTGTTAGATTAAACTTAAACAGGAGCTTAGTTTCAGCCTCCATGCAACCAAAAACTGGTTGCAGCACTGATTACAAGGGAAGGAGGCTTTTGTCTGAAGCCATGCTCTTCTGGATCCCCAGAGCACAGTTAAGGACATATTCCCCAGCTATATATCACCTCAGCAGAGATCATAAAAGCAGCCCCACGCAGAGGGAGGCACAGGAGGCAGAGACTATCCTCACTGATTAATGCTGCTGTGCATCCTTGCATGAACACTGAGCCCACAGTGCCTCCACATCCTACGGCTCCGGGCCTCCCTGCTAGAGCCACCTCTACCCACCAGCACACATCTCCTGGGACAGCACACCCGAGCCTACACCTCCATGCCCTCACACTGAGTCTTTGCTCCCAGACAGAGCATTTTTCTTCAGTTTCTGTGGTATGCTCAGGGAACTTTCCATCTGCTGGATGGACCACACAGATGTGCCACCCCCCTGTCACCACCAGGAAGAGGGCTTTCTGCCACCACAGGGCGTCAATCCCACATTGGAATCCCAAGAGTTTCTACGTCTGAAAAAAGCTATTTATTTTTGGCTCTCAGCAATAGTTATCTGCTGCAAGATGATATAAGTCTCATCTGCAGAAGGGCTCACCTCCCCTCAATAAACCCCAGAAATTACCTCCTTTCTTTTCCCAAATAGCTGATGGCATGTTCTTGGGCAAGTCTGGACTCTGCTTGTCTCTGCCTAGACCCCTTGGCTCCACCAGAAGTAGGCCTTGAACTGGGGGCTGCCGAGGGACACACCAGCATAATACTGGCTGCAGAGTCCTGCAGAGCAGAAAGCAGTCAGACGGTGGTATTGCAAGGGATAGGAGCAAACTAGCTGCAAGCTTTCTCAAAAATTAGGCTTCTGCCCCAAGTTCCCTCTTCCCTCAGTTGCAAAGAGCTGCTTTGGCCCAGTAGAGACAACAATTACTACTAGAAACCTTCTGCAGATTTCCTACATGGTTTTCCTAGTCTTAGGCAAATCTCTTGGTTACCTCAAGGCATTTCCCTGGCACCAGGTTTAGGCACCTGAATTCTGCCCTAGGTGGCAGTAGTAGGACAAAGAGAGATGCAGAGCACTTGTCTCCAGTGGGTGCCCTACCTTGGACATGGCCCTGCAGCGTTGCCTAAGCCTGTATTCAACTGCACATGAAAATGAAAGCTCATTGATGTTGCATGGCCACCAAAATGGAAAAACTCAGTATTTCTACTCATAATCAACCACAGCCCATTTTTCAAGGCATATTAAGATTTATTTCTCTTGCTAGTTATCTCCTATAGAACGTAATTACATGAGCTTCTCATTAACAGAGAGACCTCACTGCCTGGTGGTGCCCCATCCAGGGCTGAAGGTCCCTGCACACTCGGCTGCAAACAGCGCACACTGGTACACTCACAGCTTGGGTTAGTGCTGCTTCAGCACTGCCCTGAGTAAACACTGCAGCCACTCAGCCAGCCTCCTGTTTTTGCATTCCGGGATATTTCAGGAACACATTTGAGTTACACGCTTCACCGCAGCTGTATTGACTCTGAAAGAGAAATGGTGGCCTTAAAAAACATTCTACCTCTCTAATTCAATGAGGGAATTTCCAAATTGTGAACTGAACTTCTTAGTGTCAGAGATATTACATTTCTCTTTGGCCATTCTGTATACTTGGATGAGTTGCCTATTTGATGTGCCCTTATAGGCTTTGTAAAATTATTCCTTCTGTTTAGAAAACACGGTCATCACACTCTAGGTACCTGAAAAATATTTTGCCAAGTGACTAAGGACTTCAAAGGAAGCCAGAGTCTTTGCCGCAGATGCCTTTAATGTGAGATGTAGCTATGCTTTTATTTATACATTTATGTGTGAGCATGTCTGTGTATACATACACGAAGATATTTATTTTAGAAGCGTTTCAAATGATTTCATCAGGTTTTTTTTTCAATATTGCTTATTATTTTACACTCATTGTACTTGAAAATTTATAAATAAAAAGGCTACCAAAAATTACAATGCAGAGTTTTTAATCTCACACATTTTAAAAATAGCTGCTTTTCCCTTTGTGGGAAGGCAGTGGCATTCTGCCATTGCCCATGCGCACAACTGCCTGACTGTGGGATTCGTTACACAGGAATAGCTCACACACAGTCTCAATGACTGTATGATTTAACGAATTTGACTCAGATGTATGAGAATATAAAGACAGTGAATATGCAGCTGATTTGTCACAGGGGATAAAGGTTTTGCTAGCAACCACAGAAGCAGCACCACGTTTTCCTGACAAGAGCAATGATGACTGCATTTTTGGGTGTTTGAGTAAAGAAAGGGTTTGTATGTGCACAGAGAGATTGGTTTTCCCTGGAATAGCTTGAAGTCCTGTAGGTGCTGAGCTCAGCTTACATAAGATTTTTCTCAGAATGCAAGCTGGGAGTTGGCTTTATGTCCACAAGTCAGTATTTGTTCTTTTCTCTGTGCCAAATCCTTCCGTCTCCTGTGTACTGAATTGATCACCAGTTTATTATTTTGAAAACAATAATTTGAGTCCATATTTCAGCCAGCAGCTTCTTTTTTCTTCCTCTTTCTTCCTCCTGCTCCTAGTTTGCCACCATTTGCCTCTGTGTGGTGACTTGCTGTGTACAGTCTTGGACACTTCCCAAACTGGTTAATGACACCCTTCCTACCTCAAATGATTCACCCTTTGCTTCCAAAATGGGAGGTCATCTCTTTTCCTTTCCTACAGAGTCTTATATAGTGCTGCTGGAGAAAAACTGTCAGCTATATTTAAGTGGTATGTGTGGTTATATTTCACCAATGTTTGAACAAGTCTTTTCAGGATTGCTCCAGATGAAAGCATGTGCTGTTAATTCCTGTTATTATTAGCCAGAAGTGCAACTGAAAAGCTTTATTTCAAAGTGGATGCAGACATTGCTCCTCAAGCAAGTTTCTGGCATGACATCCAAAGGATCTTGGTGTTACTTGTCTTTTTCAGCCTTCTACGAGAATACAAAGCTTGGAGATAAGCATCCTAGATCAGGTAATTTCCAGAGCAGCCTTGATTCTCCAACTGCCTCCTCTCAGAGCAGGGCCATGCCACTGCCTTGTAGGGCCATAGAAGATATTTTTGAGAAAAGATTTTTTGATGTCCTATTGCCACTTCCTATACCGCCAACTGGGCATACAAACAGAAGATATGAGATTTTCCAGAGTAAGTAGGATCCTTTTGAAGTGATGTCTGAGGGTCACGAGATTTTTCAGAAGAAAATTTTTGGTCAGTAGATCTTGTGGAAGAAAAGTTTTTAAAAATTTGCTAATCTCAACAATAGGCTCTCATGACTAAAAACACCCACTTCATTAAGTACAGCCACAGTGCCATGACTCCCAACTGTGATTTAGCAAGAAATATTTCAAAAGTGTCTGTCAATGTAATATCTAAACACTGTTCTGGGAATATAAAAATGCAGAGACCCGCTCAGAAGGACAGTATATCAATTCAGACATGAGAAGTCATATCATATTTCATCAAATATAATTCTATTCATGTATTCCCTTGAGCCCCACTGCCAGCCATTGTAGGAAGCAACAAATGTGTTATTCAAAAGTCTCAAGGCTCCTCCTGGAATAAGTGAATAGCACTGGCTCAAACCCCACTCCAGATTTCTGGGCTCTCCAAGCAGCCTCCCAAGGGGCCCTCAGAGGACGCCATCTCCCTGCGTGTGACTGCAGAGGTTATGCACCAGGGGACTTGCATGGGGGAAATGGTGCTTGGCTTGGATACACACACCCTGTCACAGCTGGGGCCGCATGCCAGTGCCAGTCAGAAGGAACATTCCTGTAGGGAAGTGCCCCATCATTGCCCCACTTCCCATGAGCTGAACAGTTTTACAAGCTTAGTGTGACGATGTCTGACCTGCCTTGACGTCCTTGAAAAGTGCAGCCTCCTCCTGTTCTGTCAATTCCCTGCCCGAACCAGCCATGGTAACCTGGCACACATGGAGGTCACTCAGCTCTGCCCTGGTCCTCACACCTCTTCCCTTCAGGAGCCCTGCCTCTAACAGTGTTAGAGGCTTCCTGCTGGAGGACAAGCACAGCTCCCTGTGTCCCTGAGCAGGGTCCTTGCTGGAGAACTGTGTTGCCCACAACTATGCAGAACCTTTTCTGCTCTTTCTTTCATCTGTTGTCAGTCTCTCTGCCAGTACTGCCCATGCAGTCTTATTGTTCTGTCTCTTGTTTTGTCAGCAGGCCTTTGTGGTGCTAGCAGGCTTATACTGCTGAGTCTTCCTGCACTTGAAATCAGGAAAAGGAAGGGAAGAAAAGAGGAATCAGTCTCTCCGATGGTATGAGATCTTTTTGCACTGCTACAACTGATAGAAAATCTTATTAATCAGCAAGCTACAAACTCAACTGTTGAACAAAACCTATGTGTTTGTAACATGCTCTGAAGTTCAGGAGTACTCAGGAAGAGATGCAAGAGCAATAGGAGAACCTCACGGTTGGGACCAGTGCCTAGAAAAAAGGACATATTGTAGGACAGTCAACAAGTAGTACTCAGGAAGATCACCCCCACTGCACTGCAGTGTTGAATCAAAGGAAGCATCTCATCAGATTTCATTACAAGTCCTAGAAGGCATGGCAGGTGAAGCAAGAAGATGGGACTGCTGCATCACAGCATTTGTTACATCCCTTTTCTCAAATCCCAGCAATATATCCCAGCATATATCCAAAATGTATATAAAGACCAAAAGTAATTTAACTCAAGCTTGGTGTAATCTATTAGGAAAAGAAGAACTGTAAAAAGTAGTAAATTTAAGATCAAACTTTAAAATGTTCAGAAGTGCAAAACTGGACAGTGGGAGAACTAAAAGCTTAGCTTCTTTGTAGTAGCATAAATTTGCAATGTATTAGCACAGAAGTCTTCACGTTAAAAGAGGACTAATAATACGACTAATTCTTGCAATTTTATCATGGATTTAAGTACTTTAAAAAATCAAGTGATAACATAGCTCTTGAAAATTCATTTTTAAAGATGATGTTAAACAGCACAGAAAATAAAAATCTCATGTTGTTTGAGGATTTAACTCAATCAATTCTTCTTGGCCATATTGAGTTAAAACAGGATAGAGCAACTATCCACATAGGAAACAGCTGCTTTTGTCATGAAAGACATTGGGTATAATACAGAGGCCAAACATCATCCTTCATTCTGAAGATGAATCAAGATGTAGAGAGTTTTAGATCCCATTTATTGCAATGTTTCTCCTTATTTAATGTAGTAATGGAAGTAATTTCATGGGCTCTAAGCCTTGCTTCTGCTTGAATGCAACGGACACAAAAGTCTCCCTTAACCACCAACATAAATCTGGTTAGTCTTCCAAAAGAAATTAGCCAAGTGATCAGGCAAAAATGATTAGGCAGTTTTGGCAGAGGGATTTATGTGTTTTCCCTGCTAAATAAAAAAGTAATGGGGATGGAGAATTAGCAACTGGGATTTGCCAGTGTATTCACTCCTGGTTTAATGGTTCTTCTGCAGAAGTAATGGGGAGTCCTTCTCATTAAAATGAAAATTCTCATTGGCATGATAAGGGAACACCATTGGCAAAAACTGAGTGGTTTTGAAAATCCCAGCAACAGCATTTTCCAATCAGACTCAATTTTATTGGTGAGTTGTGCGCTATCACATAATGTAACAGGCCCAGATATCTTTTTTAGCTCAGAGTGTGGGACAAGAAACTAAAAAGGGGAGATTATTTACTTTCCGGGATGATGAAGGACATTTGCCATGCAAGGTGGAGCTCTCTGTGCTCTATTTCATCCCTCTGCTAAAGCAACATTTACTATTTTTTCCTGCTTTTTCCTATTTCCTCTTTACATCATTACCAAAGCATAGTTTGTTTATTTTGTCACCATAACATCTTTACCCCAGACAGAAATGCACCTAAATAACCCCTGTGAGTCTGCTGCCAAGGCCACTCTGCGAGTGAGCTGGCAGGGGATGCTGCTGGAGGCGTGCAGCCAGGACACCTTCCCAGGGATGCTACACCTTGTCCTCACATTCTGCCTGCCTGCCCTTGCTCACCTTGGAACACGACCTCCCACCTGGATGATGGCTTTTGGCTTCCAGCAAACAGGGCAGCGGTAAAGAAGCCCTTTGGTTGGTTGACCCCATCCATGGACTGGATCCATCCAGGCATCATCACCCACCAGAAACTGTTTATTTATTTCATGTCTTATACTAGCTCCATGGCAAAAACTGTAAATACTGCCTTTTATCCCTCTTAAAACTCAGAAGAAATGGGAATGTTGTCTTAGTACATTCAAGACTGAACTCCTTTGAGAGAAAAACAAAACATGTTTTTGCCTCCATTTATTAAGAGTTTTCTCCAATGTGTGAAGGGCTCTTTATTTTGCAGAAATACAAAATGGGAAAGGTCTGTGGTCCGTAGCCCTACTGATGTGGGCTCATACCCTCTGGCTGGCTCAGAGCAGCAGGAGTGATGTTTGGTAATCTTCCCAAAAATGGAAATTTCTGCATCTTCACTATATTTAAATCACCTTTAACGGGATGAGTGAGAATTCGGGTAAAGGATTTGGGTTCAGCTATTGAAAGCACAGAAGACCAGAGAAGATGGAGAGGAGAATTATATCCATTGAGGGATGAGAGGGCTGGGCAGGAGAAGTTTGGGCTGACCACATATGAGGTCAGGATGGCAAAGTGCAGAGCTCAGCCTGATGCTTATTTCAAGACAAGAGTTACTAAAAAAATGCAAAAATATAACAGAAAATGAGTGGGAACCTAAGGAACTCGGCATTTGTCTGTTTGAAAGGCCTCCACACTTTGGGATAGCCAAGGCATGGTTGGCATGAAAAAACTACTTCCGTGCTCTTGCAGAGCTTCTGCTTTCTCATACTGAATATCAGCAGCAATGCCTTAGCAATGTGTAGGTTGGAAATAAAAGAATATGTTTGTTAATTTGCTCAAACACAAGCTGGTAGCTCTGATTCAAAACATTATGTCCTTCTATTCTTGGGGTAGAAGAGTGACAGAAAAAAATAAGGACACAGAAATATGCATCATCATTCTACTATTTTGCTTTTATATCTCATTTTAATATTTATCAGCTTTTCTTGCGCGGATTTTCTGCACAGATTTCCTCTCTTCCTTGTTTCTGAAAAGTGACCTTTATCTAGAACCCCCTTTGCTTCACAGCAACCATCAGCGCCCATCTCAGAGAAAAGGTGGACTGGGCAGGGATGCTGCTAAGAGCCCCAGCTGGTGTGACAGCCCCACGCACAGTGCACACCCCTCTGCTGCCCTTTCCTCTTCCACACCTCCATTGCACTAACTGCAGATGCTCCTCTGTTTTGGAGATGTCCCTTTTCTCCAAGCACTGATGTCCTATCATTTACATGAGGTGAATAGAAACACTGACATTTTGTTGACTTAGCCCCAGCTGCTCATGTTTGGGAGTCAGACTGTGGCTGGAGGTCTCTGTGAGTAAGTACTGGGCTAAGGAAAACATATTTGCATATTGCAATTGTAAAGGCTTACATGAAAATGTGATTGATTGTACACACTTGCAATTACTGATTTGTCCTAGTAAGTAAACAGAGATGTCCGTGGTCAGGGAACAAACAGGTTTACACATCCTGTGTGGAAACCTGGGGCTGCACCCTTCTTCCATTGTTTGCTATTTACATTATGAAAATCTAATTGACAGTTAAGATGCCAGAGGTTAAAAATATTTTGCAGACTTAGCTGAAGAAACCCAACTGTCAAGAGTTCAGGTAGTTTCTATTTTTTTTTTTTTTAAAGTGCTGTCAGTAGTACATTCACACTTTAAGAGGCTCTCACATAAATATTTGCTTGCAAATGCCACCAGAACAGAAAAGTACATGGTGAGTCCTGATGCTTTGAATGAGGATCCAAGCCTAAACTGGCTAACTGTTTTATATAGCCTGCTTTGGTAAATCTGCTGCCTCATTTCCAGACGATCTCATTTACTCTTTATCGTCCAAATATTTGTGGAAAAACGGTTTACTTCTAATTTTGAATAAGCCCCTATATTTTCAAGTATCTTCTGCAATGTTGTATAGTTAGAGGACTGCGTCCTCAAATGTTGCAAAGCAAAATAACTACAGTGAACTTCAAGGAGAGAGCTTGGTATAAATGAGCCGAAGATCTGGCCAGCCTAACTCATGTGAAAAATTTACTGCTTTATTTTTAAACTGTTGGTAAATTAAGTTAAACTGAGATGTAATGGTAATAATGCAGTTGGCAATTGGCTTCCAAGATTTACCAGATTCTTATCGTAATAGCTGTTAGAAGGCAAATCAATGGCCTTCACTGATGACTTAAAAATATACTCTGTAATATCTTCCTCCCTTAGTCATGGAGGTTCTGAGGTTCAAGGTCTGAAAAATTAACTTTATCTTCCTGGTGGACTCCTGTCTGAAACCTCAGCTGTCTTGAGATCAAAGAAGATCCCTTGTCTGTGTTGTCATTTTGAGTGACAGATCAGCAAAGTGTAATTCAGTAGATCAACCCCTACTATGAAAATAATAATACATCTTCCTTAGTTAGATCGGTAAAATCAAAGTGATGGTCTAACACAACTTAATTTCATCCTTCAGAAAGAAGCCATTCTTGAGCTCACAATAACCTCAGAGGTCTTTTTTTTTGTAACTTTTTCCTAATTAACTGTTTCACTGCCCAAGCCCATGCTTCATTTGTCTTTTATCACTACACCATGTTTTCTTTTTTCTTTGCTTCTTTGTCTCCCCTGTTTTGCTTCTTTTTCCCCCTCTTTTGATAGTTGGGAATTGTTTTAATGAAACAATTCAGAGGAAAATCTTCACGTGGAGGCCACAAGGAAGCAGTGAATATTTGTGGTAGCAGCACCACGAAACACAAATTTCTGTAAAATGTGCCAACAACGTTGATCAAATTCTCTCTGAACATCTGTGTGTGTGTCACAGAGTTCTTCTTGGGGTCATAAAAATACATTTCTACCTGCTGCAAGAGAAATCTGCTGAAGCTCAAAACTGATGAAGGTTAGAAGCACAACTGAACTTTTGGGATGTAACTGGGAGGTGAGAGTTGACAAGGCATTTGTGGAGGACCACATTTCTGTTTACAGACAGAAAAAGGACACAACCTCACTTTTGGCAGCTGCTTTTCTTGCCAAATTTGCAGTTCAGTTTCCCCTAGATGTTTGCTTTTAGACATACTTAATACTGACTGTACCGGAGATGTGAATATTTCAACGTACACTTGGAAAATTTCTAGCACATGGGCACATGTTGCATAACATTTGCAATCTCAACATGTACAGCAGCTGGTAATTGCAGAATGGCCATATGGGATCAGCTGGTTGTCTCTGCAGTAGTGACCAGTACCAGCTGCTTCAAAGGAAGATGCACAAGTCCTTGCAATGAGGTCTTACAGGATAGCTGGTGCCTAAAGTAGTTTCCCTCTCATTTTTGCTTGTTAAGGATGGCTCATGAGATGGCACATAAAGGGTCAGCAATTCTGAGTTTCTTGCGACTCTAGCATTGCCCTCTAGCACTGCCAAGGAAGTATGGGAAGGTCAGGCACACAGTATCTGTGAACTTTGGCATGAAGCTTTTGTTTACTGTTCCCCCTCAAACTAAAAGGCTTGCAAAGGCTGAGGCAGAGGCACCTCTGCTGCATTGCTAGTTCTTACATTGCTAGTTCTAATTATTTCCTCTGTCCCCTTTCCACTGCAACCCGTCCACATGAACCCCATCTTTCACCTACCCACGCCTGCAGTCACCGGGAGGAGGAACGGAGGAGCAGCAGACGCGGAGCTGTGGCGTTTCCTCAGTCTCTTGGGAAAGTCTCTCCACGTTTGCTCAATGACACCACGTACATGCTGTATCATGGCAATGTGTCATGTCAGCTGGATAATAAAGTGCCATGATCAAACCTGAGACAGGGCAACAGGATACTCTCTGTCATCCCTACCCGCCCTGTCTCATATTGCAGGTAGAAATGTGCGCTGTTTGTGATGCACATTGCATGAACTACTGGACATCTGAAAGCAAGGTGGAATGATAAACCCAAGTATATCACAAAACTAATTCACTGTTTCTCTTTATTGATGATATTTCCTCACTGGATACCTTTCCACGGCCATGAACTGCTCTGACATTTTCAGATTCCTAGACCTAAAATACCAGGATATTCACTTCCATCTGATGAGAACAAGAGACTGTTTCATGTCAAAACATGGGATTTACTCAATTTGCCCAACTGAATTAATGTCAGGATTTTATGTTAAAAGTTCAGGATGCTTATTAACTTTTGGGAGAAAACACAAAAGCTCTATTATATACCTTTACTGTATTAAAAAACCCCAACCAATCTTTGATGTGTTCAGCATGCAACTTTTTGAAGTTTCAAATAGTATAGCAGGCGAAGCGTGGAGCAAAGCGCCTTTGCTTTGGTCCCTGTGTCTATTGACCTGTGATCTCAAGCAATAAGCAACTAATAAAAGCAAAATTAAGATACTGGAACAGATTTTCTTATAAAATTAGGCTGGTTTTGTTTTAGCAGTCTCAGACTCTCAGCAGCGTCTGCATGCTAACAGAAATTAAACTGCTTTCAAAGGGAATACTGCAAGCTGTACAGTCAGAGACAGGGTTTAAAACCCTTCACATTCATTAAAATGTATTTGAAGAATGATAAATCTTCCTTGCATGTCAGACAGCCATCTTTTCTGCTTTATTTTAAAAGCTGCTTTCCAGAGATCTGAAAGTAAACAAGCATGCAAAGACCTCTTTAACTGCACAATATTTTACTTTTTCCCCCTCTCTAATAAAAGAGTGTTTATGACTTCATACGCAGGACTGGAAAGAAAAGGATGTGACTAACAAAGATTAAAGGTATAAAATCCACAGGCTACATTTAAAAGTAACTTTGAGAAGCTTTATTTAATGGAGTATATGAAAATAAATTATTTCCCCTGTTTGTTTAAACCAAACTACTGCAACCTCCTTTTTTTCTTCTATTTTTGCACTTAGATATTTTTATTACTTGGTATCAGCTTTTATCTGAACCTCATGAAAGTTTAGCAAACCCTAAATATAGTAACAACATATCCTGCATTAACTGAACATACAGCATCAAATGATAAGTTTTAGAAACAATTTCAGCTAGAAGACTAACCAGCTTTATGCAGACAGAACTTTGCAATCAATTGAGTCTAATTTTCTGGTGTTAAGTGGGATGACTAACTATACTGATGGTGCGGCTATTTTCATAAACACGGATTATTTAGAAAGAAAAGGGAAATCTTCAAGCATTGTAACCGTCACCTTTCATTGGTCTAACTAAGGCAAGAACAATTTACATCAGCAGCATCACAGATAGCACAGCCAACCTGCTTACCCACAAAATCATGAAGTGCCATCTCTATACTCTCTGCAGTGAAGCAAGGACTACATAATCTATGAATTCATAACATACAGCTTTAAGAATGCTGTATTGGTTTAGTTGAAAGGAGGCATAAACCACATTTTATACATTTTGTAATTATGGCAAGTGACTTTGCTCATTCTCTGTGTTCAGCCATGCCTTCTATTCAGGACCAATGTTGCTCTGTACTCCCTTTGCTATGTGCACCATGGAAGTCATCACCCATTTTAATACTGCTGTCAGCTCCAGATAGTCCTCTCACCTCCCCTTTCATTTGCAGTTGCCACAGTTGTGAGTATCTCATGCTGAGACGTCCTAATTCCACTCCTGATGCCCTCTGACCTTCTAACCATGATTTTCATGCAAAGCAAACACGGCCTATATGATTGGGAATTATGCATTTTCCTGCCTCACCAACGGAAAAAAAAAGCCTTTGGATGTAAATATCTACCCTTTTTTGAAAGGCATCTTTCATTTTCTCTACAAATAGGTAGCTTCCTAATGATTTTCTGATATATTTTAGTGTAGCAAAAATCACCATTAGCTTATTACAACATAAACCAAATTTTTTTGGGAGGATATTCAGAGAGTATTATCTGAGGATATCACCTAATTTCATTTTCTTCTCTTACAGGCTTTCTACATGACCTCAGGATGTTCTCTTAGGATAAAATTTCTAAGACGGATTTGTACATTAAGTCTTGATCTAGAAAAGGGCTTATGTGATTAAAATGGAACTTAGGGAGGTTTTAAGTACCTGTGACCAAGACTGCAATCCTGCCAATTCCTGCTCAACTACAGCTTAACCTCAGAGGCACTGAAGGAACATATAGGTCTGAATTTTTATTTTTTGTTAAAATGCTTTAGAGGCATAAGGTACTGCAAAACACATGAAGCCATTCCAAAGCACACAACTGTCCTTCAGCAACACATATGGAAAATAAATGCTAATGCCAATGCTTTGACTACAGGAATGGGGTACCTGTTTCCTTCTCATTCTGGGTTTGTAAGTGACAATATTAGTGACTTTCAATTAACAAGGCTATGATATTCAGATATTCCCAGGCTTAATTTCCAATTATTTCAGTAGAAGCTGACAGCCCATACAGTTCTGAGGTTTGTTCTTTGGATGCATAACCTGCTTTAGAAGATGTGACTTACACATTTTGGCAATGTTACTTGTGGTATCTCTGGATCTCAGTTCGTTGGTGAAAGAGGCTCAGAGGTGTTTCACTGCTAACCAAGCTAATATGCTAAGTGAGTGTACTAAAAAACATGTAGCTCCTAGGCACTAATGGAAAACTATACTAGATTAGTTTTGGTTGAATTCTATTCAGTTAATTTTACATTACATTAGAAATAATTTTAAATACAGAACAGCCCCAGGATGTGTTAGGAATTAAAATTACATAATGGAAAGTGCTGGAATTGCCATGAAACATACACCTTAATATTCTGGTCCTTGTCTGAAATTCTAAAGCAATTTGGACATTATTGTTGCATTTTTTCTTAAGCTATTAAAACAAATTTGTCAAAAAAATAGAGCAATCATGCTAGATGTCAAAAAAAAGGCTCCCTGAGAGTCTTTCAACATCTGACAAGATGGTGCATTTTTTGTGCTATGTGACAGTTATTTGCACAAAGTTATGTGCTGGTCACAGTATACATCATTCTGTAGTTTTTAAGAAATGTCTGTATTTTGCAAAATGTCTCATTGCTGGTCGGCAGAACCTGCAGACAGAATACGAATCTAAATGTTGCACATATCCTCCTTATGTAAAGAGACACTGACCTCTGACACAAGTTCTTAAAACTGGAATATTTCGTTCTACTCCCATATACATAAAGTTGGGTTTGTTTTGTTTTCTAGGCGGTTTTTTTGCTAAGAAACTACATCATTTCCTCCCTGTTTACTCATCCAATTTAGTTTAAAATAACTCTTAAGGAAGTTTTGGGAACCATTTTTCTTTGATAATTGTTTCACAGTCTCATAGATATTTCTGCTTGAAACTTACTCCTGTTATTCTTTTCAAAAATGTAATTTGTTAAAATAATCACATCAGCTTTTAATCCTTGCAACCATTCCCTTCAAAGGCTTTTCAAGGTAACAGGCAGCAACTAAAGCAGCTCTCTCCCCTCCTCCCTCTGCAACCACTCAGACATCTCATTCTTCATTTGCTCCCCAGGATTTCCAGCCCCAGGTGACCATCAATACCAGAAAACACGGTGAGATGATCCTGGAGCTCAGCTTCAGGCCAGGCAGGTGAGGACAGTGGTAAACTTAACTGTCCCTGCGAGTTGTTAGTGCTGCAACCAAGAGAAGCTCTTTGTGAGCACGCTGCCACACGCCTGGGGATGTCTCCACCTGACACTTCTTGCTACCCTCACCCCAACTTCTTTGCAGAACTCCTACTCCATGATCACTGAGGGCAGAAGAAGCATCGTCTTGACAATATGCAGTCCTTTGCAGAGCCAGTCATTCAGATGACATCACTGCTGTGCTAAACCCTGCTTCAGCTTAAGTATTCTTGCCTAATTTTTGCTCCCTTAAGCAACTCCTGCCTGCATGTTCTCCTGTTCAGCAACAGCCACTCTCAGCTGGCAGTGCTGGCTCTGTATCTGGGAGACTTTTTGGCTTGCTGTGTATACTGAGCTGGATGTTTGGTTTGCAGGGTTTTCCATATCTGAGCTCAGCTGTGTGGTTTGTTTAGCTCTTGGAGACTGGGGTTGGCCATCTGAATTCCTAGGTCTTGTGTGTCTGGAGCGAACCAGTTTGGTTTTACAAAAATATTCTCTGGTATGACAGGCTCTTGAATAGCAATCAGTGTTCAGCAGCAATGACAGACAGCAGTATCCACAGGAACTGGGTAATCTATGGAGACTCAAGTAATTGACATGCTAATGGTAAAAAAATTAACTCATTCTAGGAAAATGAATGGCGTGGACTCATGAATGGTACTTTTTTTCGAAAAGGTTGTGATGTCAATATCAATAATTGGCCCTTAGAATATTAGCATAATGGAAATATTAGCAATGGCTGTGTTCCACAGAGAAGAAAATAATCTGTCACAAGGAAACATAATGGTAAACTAGTTACAGTATAATAAAAACAACATATATTTAAAGCCTGAAGGCTTATTTGTATGTTACGATTACTACTAAACCTCTTACTGTATAATTGCTAATGACTTAATCAAGTGTTTGAATTTCAAGTCCTCTCCATGACAGCAAATTAAGACCTTTTGAAACTGGAAGTTCTTTGGGGCAAGCACCTATATCTGCGAAAGGGCACGTGTACCACATTGCACAAGCCCTCCCAAAACTCTGGTCTGAGGGTGTCTCAGTAACGTGAACAGCCATTAGAACCAGGATTAGACCTCTCAGGCACTTGAGATGAAAAAAAAAGTTTCATCTTATATGAGGTCACACGGTGTGTAACATCATTCTGTAACATATATGGCAAGATATGACATTTATACCACATCATTTAATCTTCATTGGTCATAGCATAACTTATTTTTTGAAGTTAGTTATCATAATATATGAATATTTTCTAACTGTCTGAAATGACCTAGTTCTGAAATGACAGGACTTTGCACACCTTGCCAGCAGGGAGATATCAATAACAACAAACAGTTAAGATTAAGTTTTATGTTGTTTTCTATAAGCTAACACTGATAAAAAAGGTCACCACTAGCTCCTGTTTCCAGCTTTCTGCAGGAAAGGATATGCTGGTTTCTTCAGGAGCTCTACTTGCTTTACCAGAAGAATCCTCTGTTACACATAAATTAGTCTGTATAAATACAAATGGTATTTGAGAAAGTTACTCCCAAAATGCTGATGTCTGAAAGCCATGCAGCCAGTGGGAGCAAAGATGTACAGCACTGCCGTCTTTCACAGAGGGAACAAAGGGACATGCTAAGTTACTATGTTTCTTCTTTGTTGATATTGGACACTTACTCTGGACAAAGTGATCCAGAGGAAGATAAATAAAAAGACTTTGATTTTTCAAAATAGTGACTTTGAATTGGCCGGAAAAGAAAAATAAAGAAAGCCAGTACCATGTTACCACATGCCAGGAGACAGTGGTAAGTTTTTATTTTTATAGCACATTCTGGAAAACATCAGGGAAGGAAAAAAAATATCATAGAATCACATAATTATAATTCTCTATATTAGGAATTAAAATGCATTTTCATATCACTTTTCTTATGTTACTCTTCAGGAGCTTTTGCACATTTTAGATAATTAAAAATATTAACAATTAAAGAAATTAATAAAAAAAGAAATATAAATTATGTCTGCATTTCAATGGGAGGAAAACATCAAAGTAAATCTGTCTCAGTTTCTGAGCTTACACCTTCGAAAGTGATCTTTGCTGTTTCTGTTGGCTGGTAGCAGGGCTCTGGACGCATGGGAAGCTCTCCCTGTGTCTGATTGCAGGACTGGGACTTCATGTGGTAGGTCTTTGAATGTTCACCACTTTACACAGAAAAGGCTCTGGTCTACTGGTTACCACATTGTAACCAATGCAAGTCTAGAAAAAGGGAAAATGGAAGAACTGCATAATTTTCATCCTCGTGTCCAAAATAGTAAACCCATTAAGATGACAGCTATATAATATACCTTTTGTTAGTTCCCAGTGAAAGTGGCTTCTGGGCTTTTGTGGAAACCTTCATTCTTTCTTTTGAAGTTTATAAAAAGCACTGTCATTTCTATATAGAGATCTGATCCTGAATGACCTCTGCAGACCTCAGTGCACTACATACACGGGTTCTTCTGGCCACAGTGGAGACCATTTTTCCATTGCCTTCAAGATTTGATGTTGTAAGAAAAGGATTGCATGGGTCTGGCTAGATGGACCAGGCTGTGAAATCAGTCCGACATTTCACAGAGCTGAGCACCTTCGAAAACAGAGTGCTCCTTATAAATAGCAAAAAGCAGAAGCTGAGGCTTCTTGAGGCCAGGGAGGCAATGAGCCAAACTGGGGCTGCACAGACATATGGCTACAGACGATCAGCTGGTGTGATGACAGAAGGGCCAAATTGTGCCTGAAAAGGGCATATCACAACAGTTCCTCATTACTGAACACAGCTGATGTTTATAATTTCATGGAACTAAGTCTCTTTTATATCACTGTAAAGGTTATTCTTACACAGCAGAGAGTTCCCTGCTTGTTCCAAACAAGCCAGCTCTGACATCAGAAGAAATACAACCATATTTTCCAATGCTGAGGCTGTAGCAGTTCAACATCCCTGTCTCATCAGCATGGTCAAACCCAAAATGGATTGAATAAAAACTGTGACCAAAGGGCCAGATACTCCACAGGAATTATTCTGGAGTGATTTTCAAAGACAAAGGAAACAACATACAGATCTCTAGTATTTTTTTGCAAGGACAAAATTTTAACTTATAAATTAAATTTATAATTCTGCCTTCTACAGAAACAAATATATACATTTTAAAAATCCTACTTATTGATTATAACATATCTAACACAGCAAAGGCCCAATCTCTGCTGGAGTCGCTGATACTAACACAAAATGAATAAAGGGTAACACCAATAACAAAGAATGGCTGAAGGCCTAGACTGGAGTACCCAAATGCTAGAAACCCATGAGCTTTAGGAAAAAGTAGAAGCAAAGAGAACAGAAAGTTAAAAGTTCTTTTGAAGTAATGCAAATGTTTGTAATCAGACTCAAATCTAAAGAGGTAAGTATCTGATGAACAAAGCATTCAAAAGAAGGGAAAAATGATGAAGCAATATAAAAAGGGAGCTTCTTACTTCAGGATGTATGCACAGCAACAGAGTCTTTCCATCTCAGGCGATATAGCATTCTTATTACTCAAAAGTAGTCATTCTTTCAAAGCATAATAAAAATTACCCACAGAATGCAATTCTAAGTTACAAAACCCCCAAAACTTCAAAAGAAAAAATCAGTGAAGTTATCTTTTCTCGGCTCCAGCAGCATTTTCTAAAATTCAAACACAATTTGTGGACTCAACATAGTTTTATTCTAGCAAATGTAACAGAATGGGATTCCTAGTATTCATAACAAAAAATAATAATCTATTTGGTCTTGAGTACCTTAATGCAGCAGCATTTTATAGTGGTGTCTTCAAAAATGTAATTATGTGCACTGGAAAAGGGCATCTCTTTTTGTAGTTTTAGACTTATTGCCTTTCAATTTCTTTGAAAGTCAGTCTGCTTGTGAATTTTTGAGAGAGCCAAGACTACTAGGCTCATTTTTTTCTAGAGTAATACTTTTCTTACAACATAAATACCATCTTCCTCATGAAGCAAATACTTTCAGTTATTTTCAGTGTCTCCTCGGATTCTTCTGTTTGCTGTCCTTCAGCCCTTTGACATTTGCTTGCTTTTGCTTGATCAATGTTTTGAGATTAACTTGATGGAAATCAAATATGATATCCACTGTCAGACACCCACTAAATGCAACTGTGTCAGAAATGCCATGGTTGTTTACTGCTATAATTCCATTACATAATAAAGACTATTAGCTGCTTTTATTCTTAATAACTTACCAAGCTGTTTGCTCCTGCTTTCTGTTTTCTCCTGGTGACTTTGATGTGTATAGTAGGATACCGAAAGCAGTCTAAAGACTCTGCATGAATGGTATGGGCTAAAAGGAGCAGGTACCCTTTCACAACAATTTTCTGCTTTTCTTTTAAGCTGATGAAGTGTGTGAGCCTGTATGGAGAGAGTGGAAGTACCAGAACATGGAAATACATTCCTCCTGCTTACGCTCACTACTTTTTCCTGCAGACACTAAGAGTCAAGTACATAAACTTCTGAAGGGATTTCCTCACCATTCCCTCCATGCATGTATTTTCTTCCCCCTTCCTGTTTTACCTCAAGAAGGAATCCCTATGGATGATAAGTTTCAGCTCACCAGAGCTGGAAACAGACAAAAGAAATGCAGGCATAAACAAAAGAAAATTTAGGTGTAACACTTTGAATATTCTCTTAATTGCAGGATTTATTATCAGTTTCCAAGGAAAATGTTGACTTTTGTATCACCTGAATGTATTCCAGCTGGACTAGAGAAACAAGTGAGAAACTGAACAGGGTGAAAAAGGCTGAAATACTCTTTGCTATGTTCACATTCTAGGATTTATAGAAGACAGTTTTTAGACAAGCAGACAAATGAATGTGGATTTTTCTAAGCAAAGCTCACAGCAAGTAATCAGAGAGATGCTAGAGTTCATGGTTATTCAGTTGAAGAGACAAGTTTTGTAAACTGCTTCCTGAATCAGCTACGACTATGAGGGAATGACCACAGACGTAAATGAAGGAGAGGACACCCCTGTGACTGCATTCTGTAGCCAGCGGTCAATTACTATAAATGCCAGAACATACAATGATATCGGCAAATATCAGCTTTACCTAAAGCTATAGACTATATACAGAGTTTGGATCAATGGATCATTTTTCCTTAGAGTCTTCTCCGCTCCAGCAAATAATACTGTTGACTTCAGAAGGATTTTCACTCACATGAACCAAGGCCGTTAGATCTACTCTGGAGAATGTGATAAGTTTCTTTAACTAAATCTTGCTGTGGGTTTCCTTAGTTGAAATCTGAATTCTAAGCCATGGCTTATGCTGTCATACACCCCTTGGCAGAAATTGCCTGCCTGCGGCCTTAAGGAAAATACACATCACAAAACTGTCCCAATGAGTAAACATGTTTGTGACCTGAATCTACTTTTGCTTTCTAAAGGCTAGTTTGAGAGAACTGCAAAACCTCAGACTCCCCTGGTTCATTCATTGCAATTGTTGCTCATAGCTGTGGTTGTTTTCCTTCAAACACTCGTTCTCCTTTTCCTGCTTCGTGGCCTGTTTTGCACAGTTCACTTGCTCAGGCAATGGAAATAACTTCCCTTGGAAAACAACACTGAAGATCTGCAGCTTAAAAATGTCATAGCAGTACATAAAGGATTGCAGAAAAACATTAATAAAAAAATGACAAGTCTTCAGGAATATTCTTCAGCTTGAAATGTGGTCCTTTACAAAAGAGGATACACTGAAAATAAACTGAATTTCTCAGAACTACAAATACATCTCTGTAATGGAAGACTATTTTCTGTATTCACCTTGTTTGAGTGAGAAATAGGATTTACATTAATGACACCTTTAGAATAAAACTAGAGCATTGTTTTGGTTTGTTTCTTAAGAAGTAGTGAACATTAGGAATTTATAATTAATTAATCTATAATTAAAAAATTAAACCTTTGAGATCAGCCTTTGGTTTATTCTTAGCCTAACTTTGTTCTTCAACAGCAGTAGCCTTTAACCAGTTTTTTATTGTGCATCTATTAAAAACCTTTTCCCTCAACTTCCAGCTAACACAGCATGACTACTTCAGCCTGAAGTCAGAATTTCTTCCAGGCATCAGATAAAAGCAATCATATGTATGTATTTTCCACTCTGAAGAACTGTAAGAATACACTGCAGCACATTAAAACTCCACTTTCCACTAAAAGTGAATGGTGCATATAGTCAGTGCAATCTATTATTTTCTACTTATTCAGCAAAAGAACTGTGCAAACCTAAAGGTGGGATCTGTGATCTTTATTAATATTAACTTCCAAATTCAGGTGTGCACCACACTGTTCCACAAGACATTATGTTTTAGGGTACTGATCATCATGAGGAATGAAATCCCTGAGAAAATTATTAAGAAACAATGTATTTCTACAGAACACTGCCAAACCATGAGTGTTGAAATAATATCTGTAATTTGTAAGATTTTGTTTTTAAAGCCAGGATCCTAACTTTTACATCAAAAGTTGTATTCAAGTAAATGTTTTTATTTTCTCCAGTAGTGTAGAATTGATATTTCTTTTGCATTTGCAAATAATAAATTTCTAACCCATTTTCACCCTACATCTGCGATTAGTTCTAAATTAAAGAATAGTTATGGAAATAAAATTGGGTACTAGCTGAAGCAAAAGACAACAAAGAAATCAGTGGTTTGTATAAATCCCATTTCTAGTTGGAATGCTTTCTACCGTTACACGATTATTTCTACAACAGTGTCAAAAAGCATTTTTCTCCAGAAACTTTAGTTCTGTCTTGCCAAAGTAAATATTCTTAATCTGTTGTAATTTTCTGTCATTCTCTAAGGACCAACATACCTCTGTTCGAGGCTTTACAGTGTCTGATCAATGATTGTTTCAAGGAATGTCAAGACTTTCTACATACATTCTGTGCATTTACCTTTCTAGAAGACTGAACATACAAAGAATTTTAATTCTGACAAAAAATAGTGCATTTAGCCTGAGCTATTTTTTCATAACCTGCCCTTTTCTTCAAAGCAAGTGGAATCTCTCATCCAGCACTTCAATACAACAAGCAACCACACTCATTTTTCTGCTATTCTACTATTTCTAATTGTACCTACTTACATTCTATGTCTCAAAAAAGAAAAGAATGCAATAAAGAAAAAAAAATGACATTACAAGAATAACTTATTCATCATACAACTGGAGAAAAAATACAAAGTTTTTTCAGCATTTTCTATTATAAGATTTTATTTTCAATTGCCTACAGATTAACCCATCACTCTGGGCCATAATATTCCATGGAGCTGGCTGGCTCACAGTAACATTTTTTTGAAAGTTTGAGCAAAACTGATGCAGTCATTCTGAAGAATGACAGGCAAAGAATGTCTTTTCAATGCTAAATGTCTTTTCAGATAGTTAGCTGTGGCATTCACCCCATTCTGGAACAGATGGATGAAAACTAATAGAGAGCTAATGCTTGTATTAGGGATGTGCTTTTTTATTACTGTATGCCAGTAAAATGATCTAATTTGGACAAGACGAAAACTTTGGAAAATTTGGAAAAGCCTGAAGATTTGCAGTAATGGTTTGCTCAGGGTTGGTACCAAAATTGTTTAAATATTTGTTCTACATTGAGCCAGCAACTGAAGGATGTTGGCTCCCCACATTCCCACAGAATGGCTACTCTTTGATGTTGGATAATGCAACACTTTAGATCCAAACTACAATTAGGGAATCTCTTTTCTGCTTCACTGCACAAAAGAGGATAAAACGGCTCCATTAAGGCACAAGAGAAACAAGTCAGAACTGATGTAATGGGTTACAGAAGCAGAGTTTGAGGTAAGAAAACTGAGGCTGAGGAAGAGGAGCCATTGAAAAATCTTAAACAGAATGGCAAAGGACTTCAAGCACTGGGCTAGGAAAGGAAAACTGGTGAACTGAAGACGGATGAGGTTGCAAGTACCCAAATTAGAAAAAAGTCAGACTGAGCAAGGCTGCTCAGTGGCAGAAAGAATGAAAGGGGGACCATGAAGAGAAAGGCAATTGGCCAGATAAGGAGGTTCATGAGGAGTAGCTGTTGGGGAAAGACCAAGGTATTTTCTGCACCAGACCATAATGAGTTAGGGATAAATAAAATCACCAGACACCAAGCAACTGAGAGGCACCAGTATTTCTGCACGTATTTCTGATGCTTTCACTGTCTGTCATGTACCCTACTGCAAGCCACACTGTGTGAAAATTTGTTCAGTGTCCAAAGTCCCTGCTGGATCAAGTCCTCTGAGGCAATTCCAGTTCCTGGCCCTGAGATTGCAGAACCATACATGGTGGCTTCTCTAGGGCTGCAGTACTTCCTGACTCCATTGAAGAAAAAACAAAAAAAAAAAAACCAGCTTTGGAATAATATTCCCAACTGTTTCACCATCTTTTCATGGATCTGACACACAGAAGTTAGGATTTCTCTTCAGGTGCCACAGGTTATAAAAAACACCTGACTAGGCATTTCAGGATCACTTACAAAAGCTGGATGCAGGTTAGTTAAGCAAAGAGAACCCGAGGTACTGACCTCTGAAAAGTTGGCAGGAGCTTTCGGAATCACCTTCTGATATGCAGCAAGTAGCTGACAAGTAATGATTAACAGATTCCATATATCAACTTAAACCATGTAGCTGTGGTCAGAATAAATGGTTCATGTTAATGATTACATTAGCATTTCAAACTCCCTGGCACCAAAGTGAGTATCTTTGATTTTAGTAACAAGAATACAGAAGATCTGCCTGAAAGGAATCTGAAAACTCAGCTATTATGATACTTGACCTAGGCATCTAAAGTTCCTCCCTGAAACTGAAAGTGGTATCTTAGACTGAGCTTGTTTCTGCATAATCATTCATGGAATATTTTCTTTCCTCCAGAGATAAAGCTCTGACTGGGACAAAGAAGAGTCTCAAAAGGTATGATTTGCTAAGTTTCACTTAAAATGACCCAATGCAAAGTTAGGTAGACAATTCCACAAAAAACTGATCAGAACTCATCTCAGCTCTTGTCCAAAAATGTACTTAAGAACTGGCTCTGCAACAGGCACTGCAGGTCAGCAAACTCAGGCCTCCTGGAATTAAGAGGAAAACATGCTCTAGAGCTGAAAGTCATTTCTACTCATGCCCAAGTTTTGCAGGATATGGGTCTCCTACTTGATATCAAGTACAACAAGGAAATACAGAAAAGGCTGTTAGTTTGCTTAGCTTTTAAGAGCAAATAAACCAAGACCAAAATCTCCACTATATGCCTAGGGACATATCTGGGAACCAATACAATACTGACAGAGTGGGAGATGAGTATTGCATTTTGCAATCACCCAGAGTCAAGAAGTCTGACAGATGTGTCTCATCCACTATAAGAGTGCAAGCTGCAAAATGCTATTCTGTATCAATTTCTGAACAATAAAACAATATTAGTGGGCTCTTTTAGGAGTCACTTAAAGACACAATTCCCTCAATAAGCCCTAATATTAAGTAGTCACCAATACTCTCCTGAAGTTCCAAATCATTTTCAAATTCAACTTCTGTGTGGATGTCATAAAGCCCAGTTACAAAGAGGCAAAAGGAAAGTGAGTGGATCCTTACTAAAAAAAGTGCCAGACTCTAATGGAAGAATAACCAATCTGTACATCTTCAGTGCTGGTTATCACCTTAGCATCTGATTTATGGCTGAGGATTCAAGAATGGTAATCAAATCTTGGGAGCAAAAGTTGCATGTATTCTCTCAATAAATACACCCTACTTATTTGAGTTATCTGGCTGAATCTACTAGTGAGCCCCACAATGGTTGCATATGCTCTGCACTGACAGGGATATTCTAGAAAAAGAGTAAAGTACACAGGCCTTGAGAGCATTTTATGACTATTTCTCTGATGCTCCTGCAGAATGCTAAGGTAATGGATTCCCTCACCAGGTGATGAACATTGCAATGATGTGCACTTTAAGTCACTCTATATTAATACAAACAAGAAAGCAGTACATGACAAAGTGGTTCTCCCCACCACAGCAGAGATGAACACTTTTTTCCCCTTTGCAAGTTTTCCTTTCTCTCCCTGGAAAAGGATACTTTGCTGACTCACATGTGATTACCTCTGTTGCTGTAGTAGAAGCAGTGGAAAAGAAGAAAAAAGATGAATCCTTTTCTGCCTCATACACCTCTATCCACCCACAAAATCTAACAGAGGATAAATCATAATCCCAGATGGGAATTTTCCTACTGATTTCAGCAAGCATAGCAGGGGATTTTCTGTATCTGTTGTTTAAATCTTGCTAACTACAGAAATAGTGAACTAAACAACTAAAACATCTGTCTGAGTTCAACTTTTAGGAACTTACTTGAAAGCCCTGAAAATCTCCTTCTGATATGTAGAGTGTGGACATCTGGCTGGAAAAGCTCTGAGACACCAAACACAAAAGCTGCACAATGAATTTTTACTGAGTCACCACTGATCATACAACTCATCCTGAAAAATATCATGCCTACTTCATAAAACCACAAATCCAGATGGTTTCTTCCCACCTCACCAAGGCTGGTTCTAACCAAACTGAAAACAACAGCGAAAATGAAAAAAGGGGAGAGAAACAATCTACCAAGCAAGCAGCTATGTGAACAGAGCAACGTAGAAAGCCTGATCTCCTGTGGATTCTTCTGGAGCTTAAAGAGATAAGTAGCCAGGCTGATGTCTTCCCCTGTAGTTAGGCTTTCCTAGTGCCTCTTTAGATAGGGATTCTTTGAAATCAAGAGAAAAATTTACAGTGCAGTCAGTTCTTCAGTGGAAGAAACAAGAAGTCTTTATTCTTTATCAGGCTGCTGTTTAGTACAAAATGTGGATGAATATAATACCTCTGAGAGTGCTACTTTTGTCTCAGGCCTGACTGAAACTGGATGCCAGCTGACTTTTGACCAGATGCATACAAAAGCAGTGTGACCTGCAGTAAGAAAAAACAAAATTTAAAAGAAGTACTCCAAATAATTAAAAGTTACCATCTTCCCTAGGTAAACACACGTGCTATCAGTGGTTCCAATCTTGTAAGTAATTAAAAACCTTTTGAACCTTTGCCTCAATCCATCTCGTTTTAACTAAACAAATACCAAAAACTGGCATACGCTGATAAGAGAGCTGTAAATACCAAGGTGGGTGATAGTCTTCAACTTTAAGCAAAGCATTGAAAGTAACAGAGAAGCTCCAGTTGGCTTTAAAGGACTTTGAGCCAGACCATCTTTCTCCAGCTTGTGGAAAAAGACTAGTTCACAGTGGGTCCTTTGGAAATGTGTATTAATGATTAATAAATGTTTTATCGCCACGGAAAATAAAAAAATGACGGGTTTTGGCTGGAGAATGAAAGAAAGCATTGAGTTTCAAGATGACCAAATGTTTGTATTTTCAAACATGCAAGTTTGTTGAAGCTAAGAGAAACTCAGTGCTTCATACAAAACTCTGCAGAGGTTCCATTACTTTCTGCAAAATCTTGGCTATTAAAAATCCAGCTGTCCTCTTGCACACAATGCAAGTTCAGCATTTGCAGACATTCATACGTACACTTTAAAGACCTACAAATGTTGCTAAATGATGCCTGGTCTATTCTGTGAGTAAAGTCTGATTAAAGTAGAGTGGATCCATCTATGGATACATACATCCATGTAGTAATCCATCTATTCAATGGATTTAGTAAGAGATTTCAATCTATCTTGTTAGGGATAATACTTTATATTCTAGGTATTCTGGTGACTAAGGTTAACCTGATAAATAGTAAATTAATACCCTGTATTAAAAATCTGATCTACTTTTGCTTTTTACTTTGCAGTGATTGACAGATTTATTATAATTTTTTCCCTCTTCATAAATGCTTCAGTATTGAGATGATCTAATCCCTCTTTTGGTATTTTAACTTGGAGTTGCAATTTAGTTTACGTAATAAATAAAATAGCAGAAAAAAAGAAGGTAATTTACCTCTTGATAAACCTCCATCTTGTTAGCTTCCATCTGTGAATAATGGCTAGTGAGTGTGCAACGCGCCTTGTACTGGTTGGATTTGGTGTATGGTGAAACAATTCTGATGATATTGTTAGGGGCTGCCATTTGCACTTATGCAAATTTTTACTGGTCCAGAATAACAATGATTTAATGCAGCAGCACAGTTCAACACCTGACATGCAAATACAACTGTTACTGTGTCTTATTTTTTTAAATCCCTCTTTTAAAAAAAACCCAAGAAAAATATAGATAGATCCTATATCTGTAATATAATTTACATTCAGTATTTAGCTTATAAAATGTGATACTATTAGTACATAGTATGATAAATATTCTAAGCATACACAACTTGTGTTAGGTGATAAAATATTCTGAGCATGTCCCAAAATGATTCACTCATCAGAGATGGCTTGTTACCTCCACCATCAGCAGATACTGATAATTAATCAACTGAAATGAATCTTTACAGAATAAACAAATCTGTTATACATGAAGGATGATTATGTTCTTTTGGCTGTGAAGATTTTTCATAACTTATTCATGCCAATGATGTGCCTGAGTTATGAAGTATTTTTCACTTATGAAATAAATATAGCATCTTTCGTTTGTCCTGTATCCCCTCTACCTTTTGGGCTTTACCAATGTAAATCAGCACAAATCTACCACCTACGCTGATTTACACCAACAGAAGAATTAACCCCCTACTCCATCAGCAGGAGCAATGTTTCTTTAGTTATTTCAGAAGCATTTCTAAAACATAGCTCTGGTGAAGCATTTTTGGCTGTTTTATTTTTACAGCAATGCCTGTGTAAATGCCATTATCAGCTGTAAGACAGAATCATAGCTGTCTCCTTCCAACTTTGTGAATTCCACTCTCCTGGCAGACGTAATACGCACACTGGGAGATAGCGTCGCATTTGGAGATGGGAAAGCTATGAAAATATACTACCATTTGTATGGATTTTTTAATGAATTATTCATATTTCTACATGCTGCTTTTACATTCACTTTTCCTTGAACTGTTTAAATGACCCATTTGTTTTTTCACCAGCAGAAACACTGATAGACAATGAATTATAGACATGCATGTAAAAGTACTCGAAAATCTTGATTTAAGAAAGGGATTAAGATAATGTTTGGCTGACCTTCTCAAAAATCATAAATAAACAACAGGGTTTAAATTAACAATATGTGTGACTTGAAACAACAATGGCAAAAAAGGAAATATTGACAATCATTAGACAATATTACAAAACAACCAGAAAAACAGCAAATATATTTGAGGAAATCGTGATCTGCAGTGAATATCCTTCAAACAGAAGAACTGTGAATGATTCATTCAGAGTGAGTCACATTTTATTAGAGAAATTCTCAGGGTTAGGCCTACTGTGCAGCACAAATTCTTGGCTAAGAGTCACTAAAACTGATTTGCTAACTCACATCAGCCAAACATCCTTTCTTAAGAACAAAAAAAAACAGAAAAAAAAAACACAGAAAGAACAAAAAATCCACACCAAACCCTTGACCTAAGGAAGCGGATGCTGCTTTGTGCCTTTCCTTAAGACTTCACTGAAGAAGAGAGGTCAATAAAGAGTTTTAAGAAACAAGACCTGCTCAGGAAAACCTTGTGCTCATTTCTTTTTAACGTCCAGCTCTTTCCCATTAGGATTGAGGCCCCTTGTTTATTTTGACTATAAGCTGTACTCATAGGAAGATGTACTTGGTGCCAGTTTTGTGGTAAGTTAGCACACAGCAAAATATCTATGATGCTGAACATACAATATAACATAGAAGGAGCCATCTGGAAGATAGTTTCTACAGTGTGAGGCAGAGAGAAGGTATACCGAGGAAAAAAGATCAATAATTTGGATAGCAGCACAGATCTTGAGGGCCTTGGGTCAGTCTTTGCTTTATCTCAGCCTTTCACCAAGGTAGTTAGTAATCCAGATCTGTCCAGATCTGATTTTTCCAGATCCAGTCCTCTCCAGACCTGCCCAGATGCACTCAGATCTTTCCAGATCCAAGAAGATATTTACTTGCCTTTAAGCTACATAGCGCAATGCCCACATTTTAGGCATCTTGTCTGCCCATACAAAATCCAGAACATTGTAAGAGAAATCATAGAAAGAGTAATGAAAGTAGTAATAGAAAGAGTAATAAGTAAGATCCAAAATAGCCATCATACTGAGCTCTGCCTTACACTAGTCAATAGGTAAATGTTAATCCTTTATCAGTGGTTTAGCAAGTCTAAAAAATCATGACCCCCAGGCCGTTGGTCTCTCCAGGGTAATCGTTAATAAGCTCAGCAAAGATCATATGTGTCTATTGAGATACATTGCCCTGCTATACAATACCCTAACAGCTAAAACATCAAGTAGTGAATCAGCTCTTATTCTGTCTTCTACATGAAAACAATCAAAACCTAATTTTTCACCTCAAGGACAGTGTCCAGATACTTGGTTGTAGCTTCTTTTGGAAACAAGCTACAGCTCTTCCTGCAAAACCCATCCCCATGTGTGCAAACAAATTCAAGATGCCCTATCAGAAGAGAGCACAAGAAGGAGCTAACTCTAGGTTGTTTTTCATTGTAAAAGGGAGCCCTGAAATCACTGTGCATGTTTTGTGAGTATTACAAATAAAATACTGAAAAAAACACTGTCTGGAGAGACACAACGTCCTATCGTCTCTAAATAATACTTGTATGCTTTGTAATGAAAACTGGCTCACAACCTCACCCTCATCCTATGGCATTTTATCATATAAAAGAGTCATGTTTCTCTCCAGTCCAGCTGATCTTGGATTCTCCTCTTCACAATAACATGTCTTCACTAGAACGACTGAAAAATGTTCCTCCTCTCTTCCCCAGAGCAGTCTAAGGCTTTGTGGTTAAAACATACTGAAATGAGTATGACACATGGGCCTGAACCTAACCTCAGTCAACAGTGGACTTTGAAAACAAGTTGATTATGTGGCCAAGGAGAGTGTTGTAATCCACTACAGTCATATTGCTTGCCATCTAAAATGTGAGCATTATTAGCCTTCACTGCCTTTTCTATGAAGATAAGGAACTTGTTCCTGTGTGTGCATGTTGATCATGATCAGAGACCTGTGAGGCCAAACCCAGGTTTTCCTGTAAGCAAGGCAGTGACCCTCCAGTCTTGTCAGGACCAAGGCAATGCTGAAGGCATGCTCAGACCTTGAGGTGCCTGGAGCTCTTGAAGGATGGGAAAAGAACCAGATTTAGACTAGATAAAGGAAAGGACATTTTTTACAGTGAGAGTTGTGAAACACTGGAACATGTTGCCCAAAGAGGTGGTAGATGCCCCATCCCCAGAAATATTCAAGACCAGGTTGGATGGGGCACCCACCCATCCAACCTGATCTTGAATAAACTGAGTAAACTGGTCTGGTTGAAGATATCCTATTCATTGCAGAGGGCTGGGACTAGATGACCTTCAGAGATCCCTTCCAAACCAAACCATTCCATGATTCTATGATTCTAAGTGTTAAAAGAGCTCAGGTGCTGTTGCACTTAGGGAGCAGTTGAATAAGGCTTTCCAGGGTCATCCTTTTTCACTCACCTCACTGAATTTCACCACCAGTCTACTTGAAACATAGGCAGTTTTTTGACTCATGTTTTTCATTGGCAATTGGCTCAAGACCATATGGCAGTATAACACGAGAATTCTAGTAATTTTCTCAGCAGTCTTAAATGGAAAAAAAAATCCCATTGAAGTGTGTTTTCACAAAAATAAAGCTCAATAGGACTGACTTTCAGCCTCACATCTAAATATCCTGACTTATGAATATACACAGGATGTTGTATTTGTATTCTAAGACAACTGTTATGCCATTTTCTCTATGTAATTTCTCTCTTCTTAGTGGTATCATTAGAATAATCGAAGATTGTTTTCTATTGTTTATAAATGGACTGCTGTTATCTATTCATTTATGACAAGGTGACAGTATTTACTTATCTAGTTTGCAGATAAGCACTACATAGTCTGTGTTTATTTGAAGAAATGTGGTTGGAGGAAGGCTCTAAGTCTGCTTTGATCTAACTGCTATTTTCTAGGTCAGGGAGATGCAGCAAGAGAAAGGTTGTGCTGTCTCACAGAACAGGTGAGCACATGGAATGGGCTCACATATGTGGGGAAGGTAGAAAAGGAAGAGAATCTGGCAAGTGGGAGGTTTTTACAAGAAGCTGAGTCTGGGAGACTGCTGAGAACGGGGTGTATGTGTTGCTGGGCCTCACAGGTGATGGAAGAAACTTCCAAGGGGCACAGGGGAGACTACAACTTGCTGAAACACCAAAAATAGTTAACTCGTTGGACTGAAAACATAGAAAGAGATATTCTTCACAGATTTATAGTGGGCAAGTACAGATGTGTTTATGAATCCTTTTAATTTCTTTACAGTGAAGATGCATTTAGGAATCCTTATCATTCCCCTACTGTCTCTGTCTAAGACAACTAAAAGCAATTAAAGAGTTAAGTGGTTTTGGTTTATAACGTAATAGATGTCTTTGAGATCCTTTACCTTTTTAGTATCTTTACAAAACTTAGTTTAAGGGAAAGCGCTGAAATATCTACCTCAAAGCTATGACTAACTTGATACATCATTATTAACTCGAAAACTTGCCCTGGAGCTGTTCTTGTAAGCAACCTGCGAATTACGCACAAGTGGCAAGCTCTCTGCCTCCACTACCAACCCCAGTCTATCCTAAAATCCCCCCAAAAGGCCCGAGACCAGCCAGGGCGGGCACTGGCAGCCTGGCGATTGCCCTGGAGGCAGCCACAGGCCCGCATCCCAAATGGGGCACTGCCGAACCTGCCCGGGCAGGCTGGCCTAGGCAGTCTGCGAACCTCCGGTGAGGCTGAGCCGTACTCGTGGTCATCTCGGGAACGGCCGCGGACTGCAGCGGGGCTGCTTGTGTGTCACGGTCATGCTGACCTAGAAACTGACACAGCATTGACAAAATTTGGTTGAAGGCACAGCTCGTTCTTGGGACATCCCAGAATGATGCCTGGGCATGCTGAAGCTGGATGAAATATCCCTCGAACAGCAGCCTGTCTTGAGGGGTAAAAGAGCGCTGGGCAGAATTGCAGGGTTTGAAGGTGCTGGCATCCTTCCGCTGCTTGCCCCGGTGTCCTCCGAACACGCCGGGGGCATTCCCTGGGGGCATTCCCTGGGGGCAGCACCGCGAGTCACCAGCTGGTGACATGGTCACCGTCTCCAGCGGGCGGAGAGGCTGCAAGGCCCCCAAGAGCTCCTGGGGGGAGCTGGGCCACCAGCCGTAGCCGTGGAGGAACCCGGAGGGCAATCAGGCCCTTCACAAGGATGAGGCGGTGCTCGCCCCGCAAGGCCGGCGTTCCGCCGGTGCCCGAGGCCGCATCTCCCGCCGCCTCGCCCGGCGCCAAGCGCGGGGCCCGCG